>VYZM01018431.1:1736961-1913283 GCA_013398915.1 Dromas ardeola
TCCCCGGGAAGGGAAAGGACCTGCGGCTCCGCCTGGAGGTCCCCGGGGCGCGGAGGGTGGCGGGGGACAGCGGGGACGAGGCCGTGCGTGTCCCTCGGGCCCCCGGGTGCCGCCTCTCCTGAGGGGACACGGCCATGGCTGAGCTCGGCAGAGCCTCCGCTGCTTCTCTCCACAGCGCTCCATGCCTGAGCCGCGTCTGAGTTGTGGGAGGGGATGGATGTGGATCAAATCCATGGTGGATCACCCTTTGGGTGAAGGAGGAATTCTAAACGACTAGTTACATGCAATCCCGGCAGAGATCCCCGAGGGCGACCAGATCTCGCCCATGGGGAAGGGTGAGCCAGAGAGGAGCCGAGGGAGCCATGCTTGCTGTGGGGCGGCTGAAGTGACTCGCGTTACTTGTGGGACAGACGGCGGTACTTCTGCCCAACTGACACTGCTGGGCGTCCCGAGCTGCTTCAGCCCGTCCCACCAGGCAGGACCTCCCCTCCGCTCCTCGGGAACGCTGCTGGGTGAAGCCTTACCAATGGCTTCCAGTAAGGGCTACCTCCAGAGCGGTACTTGTGCCTCAGAAAAACATCTGGGTGGTTGACAGAGTATCTGAGGTGCATCCATGACAAGTCCGATGAGGAGCGGCTGAGGGAGCTGGGGGTGTTCAGCCTGGAGAAAAGGGGGCTGAGGGGAGACCTTCTCGCTCTCCGCAGCTCCCTGAAAGGAGGGGGTAGCCGGGGGGGGTCGGGCTCTTCTCCCAAGGAACAAGTGATAGGACAAGAGGAAGCGGCCGCAAGTTGTGCCAGGGGAGCTTTAGATTGGGTATTAGGAAAAATTTCTTCACTGAAAGGGTAATCGAGCATTGGAACAGGCTGCCCAGGGCAGTGGTGAAGTCGCCGTCTCTGGAGGTATTTAAAAGCCGGGCAGACGTGGTGCTGAGGGACGTGGGGTAGTGGTGGTTTTTGTCAGAGTTAGGTTGATGGTTGGACTCAATGATCTGAAAGGTCTAATCTAATTAATCTGTAGTGCCAAACCTCAGGTGTGCTGTACATGGTGACACTTGCTGTGCCTCGCTGCTGCACAAGTAGCAGTTTCCTCTGAGAACGGAGATTTTAGTAAAAACGATATTTTACTCGCAAAAAAAAAAAAAAGAGATAATATCTGTTTTGTAGTGCAGCTAAAAGAAAATGGTTGAGACTTGGCAAAGTGTTGTCTTGGCGTGAGGTTGGCGTGATCACCAGAAACGGTTCAACTGGGATGCAAACCCAGCTGATAGACCCCACGAAGTCAGGTTGGTGGGGCTCCCTCTGCACTGACCAGCTCTCACATAAATGCTCTATCTCATCATTTATATATTACCTTCCCCTTTAAAGAAAAACAAACCAACCAAACCTGTCATATCACGGCTCTGGCGTTTCTCCATTTCTACTAAAATGCTTACTTTTTACTGCTGTTGGCATTCATTGAAGACTGTTACAAATCACTAATTCCCGCACAGTGCTCCGAAGCATTTCACCGTTCCTCAGCATTTCAGCCCTGTTTGTTGTTTCCCAAATGGGGCCTTTTTCACAGGGCAAAATCCTGCGCTTTCTGCTGTTCTCTTTAATATGCACAATTTCTGTTCAGCAGTGATATTCTCTCTGGACCAGTGACAGACTAAACTAATGATTAGCCAGCAAACAAAATACCTTTTTTTTTTTTCCTCCCCCAAATTAAAGTATTTTAGATAAATGCATTTTAAAGATAAATAGCAGTCTAATTTCCTTACCATCATGGATGGGAAATTTCAAAATACTCACTATCTGTACTGAACTGAATATGTCTTTAGAGCAACAATCAATATCACACTCGCCAAACGAGGAATATATCACAAACGTGCCTGTGATGATACATTAAGCATTTATAAGAATACAATAATCACTTAAGTGATTATGATTCCATAACGTTTTCTGCATCATCTCAGTATCATATACATAAGTCCAGGGTATTGTATCTGTTACATGTACCATAATAAAAAAAAATCAACTGTTTTTGTTGTCAGGCTGGATTGCAGTGTGGCAAACTGAAGTATTAAAAAAAAAATATAAGCCACTTCTCCAAACTCTGGGATTTGATTAAAAACCATTATGCTAAATATTTTTGGCTTCTTTTGATATGCTAAACTATTGTGATTTCTGTTGGCGTTTTACTTAACTGCTGAGGGCACACTTGAGTCACACTTTTAAGCTTGTTTCTGTAGTCTTGAGGGACAGAACATACTTTTTAATGGCTACTGAGGTTCTCAAATAATTCACATGACTGACGGAGCTGGTTTTTTTTTTTTTTAAGGAAACACTAAATACAATAATGATCATAATAAAATGATGACTACTGGAAACTCTAGGACCAAAACCCAAGAGTTCCCTAGTTCTTATTTTGGACGATATTGCATCTCTTTATGACCTTAACACTGCTAAGAGCTGTATTTGTGTGCTAATTCTAGCTAGTGCCTTAAATCCAAATCCAAAACCCCCAACTGGGCATTAACTCTGATTTAGTCTCTGACTATAAATTACAGACATTACTGTCCACCAGCCTTTCCTACAGGGGCACAGTGAAGACACTGTGAAGATTTTTCTTGAGATACGCAACCTCTGTTAGATTACACGTTACTGTCAGGATGTTTATTAAATATGCTAAAGTATGATTAGCGTTTAGGTTAGAAAATACATTTAATACATAAATATTTACACTTATTATCACAAAAGGCAGTCTATAACTTTAGGAGTGCGAGTGTCATTAATCTCACACTTTAATCCTTCCCAGCATGTGGCGTGTTCCCAAACTCAGACTGGAATGGCTGGAAGCCGTTTCCTATTTTTCCAGCAGTATTCGCCCCGGGTCAGGTTAAAGACAGAACGCAGCAGGTTGTAGACCGAAGAGCAACTGTGTAAATCCCAAGTTCTTTTATTAAGTTTGGTGAGGGCAAGTATATGTATATCCCAGAGTATGTTAGTTAATCTGGTCAGTGCCAATCTGTCTGAGAGTAGCCCAAATTACTGTAATTTAGATGAAGTCAGAGCACTTCAATATGATGAAGGGCTGTTTAGTTTTTAGCAGCTGTTTATCAAGCTACACGCAGTCAGCTGTGATGAATTTTCATTTTGTTTTAGGAGTGCTGTTTGTAAGAATGTTGATTTAGAAACAAAACTTAAATACCTTGCTACCAGACCTTGTGGGGTTTAATGCCCAAATTCATATCGTCTCTTTTGTACCTTGCAATTGATGGTTGGGAATAGTGGCTAATTGCAATGTTGCTGTTGGCTAACCTTTTAGTAGTTTGGAGTCAGAGAACGTTAATCCCCTTTCCAGAAGAAAAAAAAACAAAACAAAACAGAGAAGAACAGCAACGCAAAGGCTATTAAAACATAGCAATGGTTAGAATTTCATTTGGTGTTGCTGAGGGTTGTACTTGGGATGAAGAAATCCAAGGCTTGGGTGCTGGTTACCTGAGACAAGTACGTTAATTATGGGTGCAGTTCTCAACACGACGTGTTTGCAAACAAACAGCAACCTCCCACTTGTCAGTCGTTCATACACACGGAACAGAATATATGCTCTACCAAAAATACATCTCTACCCTCCCCAAATATACCATTCGGCCAGTTTGCAATTTAATCGCGCTACTTTTCCTCCCATTTTCTCAGCGTATGCACTCCTGCGTCCACTTCCCCGCTATCATCCGGAGGAAATGCTATGTGACTGGTAAGAGGATAAAAGCAGAGGACCTAACAGCAGCTGTACTGACAAAATCTTTGCCGTGTAAAGTGCCGAAGCTCATTTATATCCCTCGGCTCCCTCCTGCCTCAGCACTAGCTGAAAGAAAATAAGTTGTCAGAATGTATAAGGAGCCAATGCACTCCCTCTTCTCCACCTACATACTTGAATTAAGTGGAAAATTAAGTGAATTTACTATATTGCTGGGATAAGAGGCACTAGATGGTGCTGTAACATACATTTTTGCAGATTTTGTTTCTTTGTGAGAATTAATCACTCAGCTGTGCTGCACTGTTAGCTTTGGGATTTCTATTTTTAGGGGATTCACAGCAAACAATGGAAAAGTTTGATCTCTGACCTAATCCCTTTAAATTAGGTTTTTTGTGTGTTTCTGCAACATGCTGTTGTGACTACTTCTGTCTAAAAAGGAGTCTGGATAGTCTAATTAAAATACGAAAAGTCCTGTGTATGTATGCCATTGATTTCTACTCTGCCAATAAATTGGCTTGTTATACACCCATGCTCGCTAGTTCTAGGCAGAACAAAGTAATATGTCTGAGTGTTTAAAAATACAAAGTGACTCTCAACCTTTAGACGATTTATTAAATACTGACAGTAAGAAAGCAGTTGCAGGACAAAAAGAAAATCTATACTGTAGACATGAAAAAAGCCAGTTACAAAAAATATATGAAGCCATCTTCATACCAACAACCAGGCAGTCCCAACATTAAAGACACTTGCCATCGCCCAAGGAAATTCCTGGCTTTTCAAGTCAATCAACACAAATTACCAGTTCGGTGCGGTACTTCCAGTCGAAGGCCCTGTTACGCACCCCCAGCAAACAGGGGAAAATTCCTTCTTTTAATTGTGAAACCAGAACAGATCCTGGCAGCTTCGCATATACCAGGTTATCAGATTTGCCATCCCCAACCTACTACATCATCAGAGTTGTCCATTTCAATATTAAATGTACTCTAAGAGAACAGATGATGGAGTAAGGCAATTCCAAAAGCAAAAATATCAGTGATGGACAGGAGAGCAATTCTAGAAATAAGTGTGGTTGGACAACGCTTGTCAAGTTAAAGAGCAGCAGATGACTAGTTTATCATGAGGCAGCTAATGCTCGCTTCAGTTGGCATTCTAGTAAGAACAGGGCATATTTACGACACTTTTTTAATATTTGCTGCCTAGGTCAGGCTAGCGTGACAAATGAGCAGCTCTGAATATGCAAAAGGCTTTCAGACAAAGAGCCTATTAGCCAAACATGCCTATTACTATGCGTAGAAGCAAATTCTCTTGCCAGTGAACTCTCGCCAAGTAACAAACTATTTGGCATGTGTGCAAAACCCATATTCAACACAAGTGACAGACAGCATGGGACAGAAAGCAAATGTGACTATAAACAGAAATTTGCTTCAATAAAGAGAATAGAAAGGGAGGAAAAAACTCCATTTTAGGTAATGCTAGCTGAAGGGTATGCCGAGTCAAAGAGACCCCACGTCCTTTAGGTAGCCTTTAGGAGGATTGCCTCTGCATAAATCCCGAGCGTCCAGACAGCTTCGAGATGAGTGTACCCTTCTGAGAAAAGGGGCCAAGACCTGTTCCTGTGGGATTGCTGCTCTTACAAATAGAGCTGTAAATCAGCGTCGTCAATGGGCAGCTTTACAGTTGCTGATGGAAATTAAAGATGGGCCCTAACGCCAGATCCTGAGCTGCTCCAAACTTTCGGTGGCTGTGGGGAACGGCACTTCAAAGAGAGTGGCAGAAGCACCAGTGAAACCAGCAGTAGTGTTGAGCAGAGCTCCGGTTACACCGTGCTGACCTCAGAGCTTGAAAAAACCAGACTGCACCAGGGCTTCCTCAACCTGCTCTGGATCACTGGGGTTTGCACTGCTCCTGGCCCACCGCGAGATGTGTCCAGAGCGTTCAGATGGAAGTTAGCACAGACCTGATGTGGCTACACCTGCTGTAAACTGCAAAGATTTATTAGAGATAAGGGTCTGATCTTTCCTTTAAGTTTTTCCATAACAAATTTTTTGGTTGTCTTTGTGTTAATTAAGCGGCAAGACTTCTAACCAGCGTAAACAAGAGTAACTCCATTGAGTCTTACTAGCTATAACATTGCTTTTTCTTTCTCCATTGTTCTTATTGGATCTGACAGAACCCATCTTAGCAAAAAGATCAATCTATATATAGTTCTAGACAGTACTGGCGAAGAAGATCTAACCAGCCCTGTCTGAACAGGAGTTTCTGTAGAGCTCACTGCAGCAATCCCTACTCACAGCACGAGCAGTGTCGGTTTTACACATGTATATATTAACCAAAGGAGACAAATAAATTGTTTCCATCTATTATCTAAAATAATGTAATTGGCTTTATATACATTTACATAGAGGTAACTGGTTAATAAATCTGACTTAAGTTTAAAGTACAGAGTATTAAGTATAAGTTAAAAGTACTATCTTGCACTGGTAAAAAAAGCATGCTACTTCCATGCATACTTATCCATGCAGGAAAATCACTCGTCACTCAGGAAGGTTCAGAGAAGTTAATATGGCAACATTTACAGCAGTATTGTCCTTCATCTTGGGGAAAATGTTCTTGGTTCTGTTTGAGGCTTTTGCTGGCTTCACATGGCAGCAGTTTGTCTTGGGGAAGGAAACACGCGACCTCAGCAGATGATGGCAGTGAAAGCGTATCACCGAGTCAGAGCTAACACTGACAAAGAGTAAAAGAGACACAGCAAAGGCTTTGAAGCCAAGACCTTTCTGAAGTTTTTTATCACAAAGTACTGAAATTTAGTAGAGACTGAGTACGCTTTCTTTGTAGGCTGCTTACTTAGGTTTTCTCCATTTCTTGGGCTGAAAGTTATATTGTTAACATCATTCCCTAGCTTGTTTTAGTAGTGGGATTGAGTATGGCATCAGTCCAATCCAAAGGTGGTTGCACTGCAAAGATGGTAGAAAAAAATCTACGCTACAATGTAATGAACATAAATGACGTATAATGGACATAAATGCCTAACTGATGGATTTCTGCCTGGGGTAGCAGAGGAACAGGCAGTCTAGATGTGCTTTTATGCTTTTGCAGTTCTCATTTTGCTCTTGCTTTTGCAGGACTTCACCCTCATACAGCCTAGATCGCATAGGTGATGGTATATTGGCATAGCGGGACTAGCTGTACTTTCTATCTGCCGTGACGTGTTCTTTACCATCTCCTGGTGTGATGCTTCAGAACATTCACACTCTGAAAGAAACCTCAGGAAACCCTTTAACTGCTTTTCAGCCACTTTGAAGAACATGAGAGACATGAAAGAGCTGGAAAATCAGAGGGAATCATCTGGCCTTACAGAGACGTCAGCTATATCGAGCTCATACCAGTCTGTAGTCTAATATTAGAGCTGCCACCTTCATGTCATGCACCAGTTTCAGCTGTGCAGATTGATGACAATCCCAGTCTTGCTCTCACGGCATTTTCCAGCATGGGAACCTGTGACTACGTCCTCCTGGTATGGCTGAGTCCCCTCGGGAGGGTAGTTACATCCTCAGGGAAGTGTTTGGACTCCCCTGCTGCCCCACGTTTAAAATCCATCCATCTGCCAGTTTTGTCTCTGTTGGAAGGAAAAAAAGATCCTATTGCCAACTGTATGGATAAGGAAACCTCTGTCACATAACCCTCTCGTACAAAACTACTTACAGAGTAGTATTTTCCCTTTACTAGCATAACCGTCACACTAAGAGGATTCCTCTACCTGAGAGAATCTCCCAGTGAAACGCCGCATGGACCAACAGCAGACAAAGCGACGGTGAAAACCTCCGCTGGGAATGGGAGGAAAATATACCTTCTGAAAAATGGAAATTCTCACTCTGCACAAGATGTTTCAGGTATTTGATTACCAGCAGTTTCAGAGTACTGGCTGAATATTCCTCTGGCATCCAATTAGCTCTCTGTTGCGAGTTTTATTAGGTTTGTGCATTCAGGGAAAGTCCAAGAGGTCTGGAGGAATGTGTGGGTGGATACACACAACGTGGGGCTGAGACTCCAAGGAGGAAGTAGTTACGGCAAAGCTCATTAAAAGGATGTCTCCATCGAAGGATTTCATAAGCAAAACAATAAAACAATTCTTTAAAAAAATCTTATATATATCAACCCTCTAATTTAATACCTACAATATCAGATAAAGCTGAGAGATTAAGGAAACACATGCTAATAATATACACAGTGATACATAAAAATGCAGTAATCGTATTTTAAGCTGTTCTCTAATTGCAGAGAATATAGCACTGCAGAAAAAAAATAGCAATTCAGTCCTCTGAGTTATCACACCAAATTTTCACCTTGTTTAAGGGCAGATGTACACTGATTCCAAAAGGAAACAGATGCTTTCAAACCATCACAGCTCATTTATAGGGATAATTACTTGTAAATAGTAAGGTTATTAACGTTCTTAGTTGAATATCACTATCTATCAGGCATGAAAAATTCATCGAAGTAGAAGTTATACTAGTGAAGTCCCACCTAGGATTAATTTCCTTCAATGGCTGAGTGTTTAAGGAGATTTTTCAGCAATAGATCATGTTTTGTTGGCCATTCACAAAACAGCTGATTTTCTACAATGTTCCAAATCACCGTAAACTCTACACTTTAAAACGCTAATACCTCCTCAAAATTTGTCATTGATTTCACGCTTCACAAGTTTTAAGACCCTGAAGAAGGCAACAAACTCTTCCACAAGGAACTGACCTTCATTTAATGACCTATCATTAACAATGGCAAATAAGAATAATAACAACCAATACTGAGATACAGATTAATAAACTCCAGTCTAAACTTCCAGGTAAATACCCATTTTTTGCCCCTTTTTCATTCATTAGATTTCATGTAAATTGAATATTGTATGTTCTTACAGGGCTTAAATATATATTGTTTAAATATGTATAATACAGCTAGCCATGTTTCTTTCAAGGTTTTTTTAAATAATGTATTTTTACATGTAATTTTTTTTGGCATTTAGTTAAACAAACTAGAATGGAGGACAATTCATTTTGTCTTTGCCTAAATTTCTGAAAAATCTCTCATTTTAAATTTTCTGTTGTTTTGTTGAAGTGTCTTACCACCCGGTCCATATTAAGGCAGGCAAATCCAAGGCAGAAAAAGCGTGAGACTGCGAAACCACTGCTGAATTCATTTCCAAGGTCAGGAAAAATGTCATTCCACTGTTCTTTTGAAAATCATCCCCACAGCACCTGTAACATAAGGAAATGAAAAATGGAAGAGAGTATTAAGCTAAACGGCCTTTTGGAAAGATGGAGCGAAAGCTGTACAAATGATGTATTGTGGGAGGTCAGCTAAATGCTGTGTTTTCTGCGGTTTCTTTATGTTTTGTTCTTCCCCCAGATAAGTAGGGATTGAAATAAAAAAGAGGCCTGACTAGCAGTGTTTTCACTGACTCGATCATTAGGCTCTGACACTCAAATGGAAGAAGACTAGCCATTTTATAAAATGCAAAATGGAATAATTCCCTTTTAATGTCCTATTTATTAGGAGCTGAAGAAGGCTTAGTTTGAGAAAAGAAGCCTTGTTTCCCCTGAGTGCATGGATCACATCTAATTGTATTCAGCCCAGACCGGCCACGACAGCGAGAAGAACGAGAATCAATACTGCAATGGAGACGCCTTCCCCAATACGTTTCAGAGATGTTTACCGCTCATAAGAAAAAGGTACTTTCTGCATAAGTAATCTAGAGACACAGCAGGATTTTAACGCTGGCAGCCAGCAACAGAGGTTTAGAAAGTTGATGATAATTCATAGGTTTCCATGTCGGAAACGCTCGAAGTGCGCTGCAGCTGACTGACTTCATATCAAGGGCTTCACGCCTCCTGCTTGGTACCCGCTGGAGTAACTGGTTTTAGCATAAATAGTTCAGAAGTTTCATAGCGCATCCATGCTCTCACTCTTTCCAACCATTTTATTTTCGGGAGCAGTTTTGCAATGTTTCCCAATATAGCTTCTACAAGCAGTGGATTCAGGGATATTTTTAAGGAAGAGCTCCTTTCATTTTCAAACACAGCTGTAGTTAGTATGAGACCTTGTTCCAGCTGCCTTAGAATGGGTCAGAAAGGGAAAAATTGTATGTGAAACCGCTTTGCAGATCTTAAGGCATCTGGGGGCTAATTTTCAAGGGAAATTCTAGCTGGCAACTGCTGCAAGAGTCTGGGTCCCTAAGTCCATCAGAACGTACAAGTGGGTTGGAAGCATGATTAAAATTGTGGTCCAATGTTATTTAAACCTAGCCAAAATACTGCAGTTCTGCATTCCATAATCAGTTAATGTATGCACTCTTCATTCATTGGCAGCTGAGCAATCACTGCATGCAAATAAACCCTGCACTTCACGGGAAACAATAGTCTGCAAAAGTCACATTCAAACAAGAAAACCGCTACATTAAACAGACCTGCTGTTAGTTGTCCCTGACACATATTGTCTGTAACGTGCATATAGCAAACCCTGCAGATCTCACAGCCACTCTTGACTAAATTAGATGACAATGTTTATGATTTTGTTAATTACAAAAGAACTAAAGGATGTCATTCAATGGAGACATTAATTTAAATTATTACAGTGCTTTGATGAAGTTGTGCTCTCTGAAGCTGCTAGGCAAGCCGTCCTTTCCAGCCCCAGCTTTGTCCCGTGTAACACCTTTAGCGGTAGCCTGGAGGAGGCATTCTTGTCAAGCTTGCATCAAATTCGGGGGACTAGTCAATGCACTTTTAATTCCAGCGCCTGGGAAGGAGTGATCCCTTGCAGCATCTTGGGCTGGGGCTGGCCAGGTGGGGAACAGCCCTGCCGAGGATGACCTGGGGTGCTGGGAGACACCAAGCTGCTGAGCCAGCCCTGGCAGCAACAGCCAGCAGCATCCTAAGCTGTATTAGCAAGAGAATAGCTCAATGGAAACGCTTACCCTCCTTTTTCCAGCCCTCCTTAGACCTCATCTGGAATACTGCAGCCAGCCTGGGGTTCCCCGGCACAGGAAAACTCAAGGGGTGCAGGTTGAGCAGAGCCCCCACTGAGCCGGCCGGGGTCCAGAGCACGCCAGGACCCGCCGTGCATGGCTGCCGATGCTGCGGTAGCGCTGGTGATGCAGCACACCTCAAACCCTTGCATCAGGGCAACAAAAGAGGTAGAGAAAGTGTTAGTTTCCATTAATGCATTAGGGTACCGTTTACCAGAGACAGACCCAGCAGGTACAGTCTGTAGTCTAATATTAGAGCTGCCACCTTCATGTCATGCACCAGTTTCAGCTGTGCAGATTGATGACAATCCCAGTCTTGCTGTTGCAGCGTTTCCCAGCATGGGAACCTGTGACTACCTCCTTGGGGCACATGGATTTTTTTTAGTTTATGGGCAGTTTCTGTCGTGAGTACTCACTTGGACTAGTTTCTGGAGTGAAGGCAATCACAGGCGAAGACATACAGATGCGTTTGGAATATTTCTGTTGTTGTGGCTGGACTCATTGAAACCGCGAGCTGCAATCAGTCAAATAAATAAGCGGCTCCGGGAACTGCACAAGCAGGGAAAGGAGCAGCTCACAAACAAGGTGCAGGATGTGCAGAGACGAACGCTGACGTATGTATCACCAGAATTTTTTAGGAAATTCCTACCTGAGAAATACAGAAGAAAGCCAGCAGATGACTAGTGGGAGACCAAAGAAGGTACCTTCAAGAACATTGCTGTTGCAAAAGATCGGAAATTTTGTCATTTGACCAGCCATATTCCTGAGTTGCCTGAATAAAAAGGATTGAGTCTAAAGACTGTACATAGGGTGACCATCTCAATTTTCTGGAACAGAATGAAAGGCAAAGAATCTATTCTATTGACAAAATAATTAAATTATTAATAACTACACGCATATAAGTTCAGGACTGAATGATCTCAATTAAATTTAATTAACATCTGTGCAATGCTTTGAGGGCATAAAATGTCATGTAACTCTAAAGAATTCTTAGAATTAATCCTATTAATCCTATTTTTAGGATTTATTAATCCTAAACCAGTTTTTGCTGCATTAGCACACTGCTAACCATGAATATCTCCATAGGCAAAGTCAGGTGGTACTCCAAAGTTTTAGGCTGACTGGTAATTCTTTCGTATGGAAAAGTAAATTTCTTCCTGAAATCAAGTTCCACTTGAAACTGGCAATAAGAAGCAAATCAATAGTGATGACATTTTAAAAATAACCATATCCTTTGTATCGCTATTGATTCTAGCAGGACTGACTAAAGAAAGGATATACATAAATACACCAAAAAGAGAGTTGGATATTAATGTCATCTTTCATCATCGGAGGCACTAATATGGCTGGAAAGTATTGATTACCTTAAAAGCCCCTAATAACTACAGAACTATCGGCTTAATATTTTCTCTAATCCTCCATGAAATTTTACAGTAAGTCCTGATGTATTTTCTGTTAAGGGTTTTAGGGCTGAACTATATCATGTACTTATCTGAAGTGTCAGCTCTAAGGCTTATACTGCAGTTGATGAGAACTATGGTAAAGGTGAGTAATAACTCCGAAGATTTAAGTGTGGTTTCAGGGACTTTGGAAACAGATACATCTTCTAATGTATATTATTCTATAGCTTTTGTCTTTTAAATAATCTTTATAATTAGGGAATAATCCAATTTAAATTTATTCAGTGGAAACGTTGGTCCTATTCATAATTACTCAACGATAGCTGTTCTGAAAATTCCCTCCTCATCGTACAAGTATCTCAACAGCCATTTTTATTGCTTCTCATTTTCCTATCACTAACGCGCTCACAATCTAGTTTTCTAAAACTCCAATGAGTTATATTTATCAAAGTTAAATAAGGGAACAGTGAAAGAAAACTTACCCAAACATCTGAACTCTCAAGATCCCATTAAAGTGAGTGAACTCTTAGGATCCTATTAAAGTGAGTGGATTATTATTATCGTTATCATTATTATTACTGTTGTTGTTGTGCATTCCTAATTTACCGAAGTGAAGGTTACCTGAAAGGTCCGTTTACATCTTTCCTTTTACCATGTTTAGTACCGGAGTACTACAGACTCCAGCCGCAGGCATGGACACTGAGCCGACTTCTATACATTTCAAGCGTATTTACAAAAATGCCTTCGAGATATTGCTACCTAACACCAGAATTACGAGACCATCTCTTTGCTTTTTCAAAGAAGATAAAAGACTTTTCGATTAAGAACTAGTTGAAAAAATAGTATAAGAGACGTGCAATGATAGAGCTCCTTCTAGCGCACATCCTCACATCACTTGACCCGCGTAACGGGGCCGCACTGTGTTAACTCACATTTTCCAAGACCTCTTTACGTCGTGAAGGTGATGCATAAGGGGATCCAGCAAAGAAAACTAGACTTTTTTTTCCCCCTTTCCTCCAATAAAACTGAGGACTTTTCTTGATCCCATGAGTTACGTCTAATCCTTAGTGATTGTTTTTGGCTTAATGCTATAATCACTTATTTATGAAATTATATTCTAGGAGCAGGCTCATTAAAACAAATGGGCCAGCCTGAGCGGGTTATTCTTGTCTTTTTTTTGCAGGGCCAGCGCCCAGCTCCTCAAAGCCATTTAAGCACCTGAGTCCTAGTTAAGCCCTGTGTCCCGCCGGGTTTTGTCACCCCTCCGGCGGGGTTGGCCCCGTGGAGGGACAGCTCGTGCTCCCCGGCACAGCGTCGTGTCCCTCGCGGCATCGCGTCCCTCGCAGGGTGGGAGCAGCCGCAGAGGGGACACGCTGCCCTCGCGCTGAGGTCAGTGTGCCCTATAGCTCTGCCCCGAGCACGGTCAGAGCACAACGCCTAATTATTTTAATGACTGCAAATGAACTGTGAATTTCTTAAGAGCCATTGAAGCAAAATGTTTTCAGTCAATCTACCCACATTAATAACAGACCGTCAGAGGCTGCTTATACCTTTAATGTGATGAAGCACATCTGCGGTATCTCCCCAGTTAACATCGGGCCAAGTGCTAAAATCTCAAACCTTGGCTTGCGTCCTTCTGAGGAGATACATGAAAAGGACAAAATGAAAGCTCCCACAGCACCTTGCACCCGAGCCGTGCCGAGCTGGACCGCCTGCTCCCATCAGGCATCCCCGGAGAGCCCCGGGGATGGATGCAGGACTGGCCCGAGCCCCTGCTCCTCCTCTGGGATGCTGGGAAGCTGCGGGATGCTCTGCTGCGAAGGGCCCGGTGTGTGTCTGGCGGTGTGTTGTGTCTCCTCCGGACCTGCAGTTATTTCCCTATCCCCGTTTGGCTATTCCTGCCCTACCTGTGCTGTTCAATGCTGATCTGCTTTTTCTTTGTATAGCCAAGGAAATGCAAATCTGGAATATAATCAGGAGGATGAGACACTACAGCCAGGGTTTGCCAAATAGTTTAGCGAGTGTGAGCACCTCCATTACGGACAGAAGTCGAAGCAGCTTTAACAGACAGTTTTCAGGCAGTTCTGAGCATCTATACAGAAAGAAATCACCTAAAATCATGATTCATTTTTTAAAAATGCTGCCCGAGCTTGAGTCCCTTAAAAATAAAAATGTCATTACTAATCTAGGGAGGTTTTTGTTCAGTCACTAACGCTGGCATGCAAGTTTGGTACACACAAACGTGTAACAGGATTTCGCCCTGTGCTCAGGTGTCCCAGCTGTCCCCAGGGTGCCCCGGCAGAGCCACCCGGAGAAGGGGCCCTGGCGCAGCCGCCCCGGGAGCGCAGGCAGAGCCGCCCACTGCCATTAACTGCACTCGCTCCCGGCAGAAGAGGCATAATGCATATCAGATTGCAAATGGCGCAGAGATCAGACACAGCTTTTAATGGCTCTGCAAACACATTTGAGCAAAACACCAGAGCATAAACTCATTACTTACCACTAAATAAACTCCGTGGTTTTTTTCCCAATATGGCCCACTTGTGTTCAGCTACAGCACTGCCTCTGTAGGTGTCTTCCCATGACTCGAGCAGTATTTACGTAGTTTAAGACCATATACGCGTTCTTGCTGTTAGACATGAAACGGACCAGAAGGTTTGTCACAGTGTGTCCGGACTGATGCTCCTGGCCGGGGGTGATGCCAACCACAGAAATCCTCCAGCTCAAAGATCAGGGTCCGCACGCCACAGCCCGGCTCTAGGTCAGTAATTAGCAAAGCGTTCAACAGATTGAGTCCTTTTTCTTCTCTGCTCCAGGAATCCTTGGAGGAGACCGTGTTCCTCAAAGACACTAGTTATTGGAACGGATTTAGCACATTTCGTCTCAAAGGCTGCCCGCTGGGAAGGCCACAGATGCTCAAATTTCAGGCTCAAGTGTGATCAGTTTGATAGTTACACAGCAGCCTTTCTCCTCCCTGATTAGACGTCTGCTCAAACTCTTCTGGAGAAAATATTCAAAATGAAAAATCAGGAAGAATGACATTTTTTCAACGCTAATAATTTTTTTACAGGTCACCTACCAGCACTCAGCACTCTCCTGCAGAGACACACCTGTGTGGGACCACGTCGCCCCAGGAGCACAGAGCCCTCTGCAATTACACCAGCAGGAAAATTCACACGTGTGCTGACCACCTTGTAAAAACTGCCCGTTTTAAAAAACTGCCAGTTTTAATGAGAAAGCATGAGTGAGAAAACCTCTGCTCAGATACACTGCCCTTCTCCGTGCCTGCCTCCGGCTGGGCTGCAGCAGCGTCCGCTCGGACACTGGGATCAGAACCGTGCCCCTACAGCCATGGTCTCTGAATCTTTTAATACTGAATAATTTAACATCTTAGTTCTGTTATTGAAGTAGGATTGTTTAGCATTACTGAAGTTTATCTTGGCCCACTGTGCACGCACACAAGACCCGTGTGGGTCAGCCAGCCTGTCTCCAACTGCTGTTCCAGTGTCCCAGCTCCCCTAACTTGTCTCTTTAATGGGAATTATCATAGCTCATAGTCAGCGCTCCATCCACTGCACCCTCCGGGCTGCTCAGCGTCCAACCGACCCCTGCGGTGCCTTTGCTCAGGCAGCCCAAAATCCCGAGGCTGGGTACGGGAGTGCAATACTTTCTCCTTGCAAATAACGCAGCGTGTTCTAGGGAGCGCCGCCCGATTCCCAGGCTGTGCCCATCACTCACAGAGCATCGCTTCTCCCGGGCTGAGAAACCAAAGGGCCAAGATGAATTTCTCGTCAGTAATTTTCCTTTTGCCCATTAGCGCGTGCACAATATAATGTAACTGCACATATCTTTGTGACTCAGAAATAAAGAATTGTTTAGATGTTTATTAAACAACAGAGTTGAATGAAATTAGTCACATTATGTTGTCTGGAGTATGAAAGTTAATTGGAAGACACAATGATTTACTAAAGTTTGAAATACCAAATGGGTTTTTGAGTAAGTTAATGACGACTAGAATCAGAATGTAACTGTGGAAAATGGAAATTTTATTTTAATTCCTACTGAAGCACTTTTGTAAATGAGCTTGCTCTCGACTCATTGTGAGGGTTTATCACAGCTTGGTTTGCCGTTGCATATTTAAATGTTATCCAAGGGTACGTTAAATACGGCGACCGGATCACATTCATCATAGGACACTGGGATAGCAATTTAATTTTTCTCAATAAAACACAAGAGGGGAGCGAGAATGGCAACTGGGAGGAATCTTCTGGGCAAAGAAGGTCAAGAACAGCAAATGCCTGGTATTGAGGAGCAGGGGGGGCCGGGGAGCCCCACCAGGCACCCCCAGCAAACCCCACGGTTTTGCTCCCCCAAGCACGGACGATGGTTTGGATAATGTAAATGCAAAATATCAACACCGTCATTTCACAAAAGCCAGTGTGGCATTTTCATAATATGTTTCCATCTCTGTCTTTTGTGCCTGCGCTGTTTTCTGGTGCTGTGGGGAATTTTTTCGGTAGAGGAGGCACATCTGCAGAAAATGCCGGCGTGCTTATCCCCTCGAATAAAGACAAATAATAGGAAGGGATCCAAATTCTCTCAGCAACAGTGGAATAACTCCTCAATAGCCCACAGAGCCCAATGAACATCGCACAAAGCTAAAACTGGATTTATACTGCACACAGCGGAAAGGAAAACGTGGGCCATTAGCAGGAAAGCTTAAATCAGCAGAAGAAGGTGGAAATGTTGCTTTTCCCACTGAAATGCTTTTTAACGTGACTGCAAAGAGCCCGGAGTGCCAAAGGCAGGCAGCCACCAGATGGTGCAGGTGGCATCGCCGGGGCTCCTCGGGTGGGCAGAGCCTGCTGTAAATCAGCAGCAGAGTTTGGTAAATGGTAGGGAAAGAGATGCTGTTTATTTTCAGTATCCTAGGAGTATTTCCAGCAGTGGAGTG
This sequence comes from Dromas ardeola, assembly GCA_013398915.1. Taxonomy (NCBI): domain Eukaryota; kingdom Metazoa; phylum Chordata; class Aves; order Charadriiformes; family Dromadidae; genus Dromas; species Dromas ardeola. The sequence continues at coordinate 1,754,075 of VYZM01018431.1, forward strand.
TAATGAAGAAGAAAAAAAAAAAAGGGGGGAAGGAAAGAAAATAACAGAGAAGTGTCTCTGTATAATAGCTGCTCTGTCACTGCTTGTGACGTATCGCGCAGTGGGCTGGATGCGAAGCAGAGATGCTGCTACACTAACCATGCTTCGCCTCAAAGGACCTTCAAAGGCCACACTCATTTCATGACGGCACAGAACTAAACTCTCCTGATTCTTTTTTTTTTTTTTACCAGGATAGCACAGAACTTTTGCAAAGACATCTTTGTTGTTATCAAGAGATGATCAAATTCCCCCGTCACATCATGCCAGGAAATATAATGGTTTCCTCAACAACTTCCCATCCTCCAACCTCCTCCTCCTCCTCCTCCTTTTCTTCTTCCTCCTCTTCTACCTCCTCTTGTACCTCCTCTACCACCTCCTCCTCCTCTTCCACCTCCTCCTCTACCACCTTGTCCTCCTCCTCCTCTTCTACCTCCTCCTTCTTTTCCTCCTCCACCTTCTCCTCCTACTTCTCTACCTTCCCCTCTTCCATGAAAGATGAGGCACCAGCTGTCCTTAAGAAAAAAACGTCCATTTCCTTCTCCCTTCCTCCCCACCATAACATTTATGAGTTTCAATTTTACTTGTATATTCTACCACTAGTTTGGAGAACCTCCTCGCTGGCCGCGAGCGCGTTACCTGCCCCGGACTGCAAGGAAGTTAAACCAGTTTGCATGAGTTGAGGACCAGATCCTCTCAGCATTTCATTACAATCCTTTTTTTCCCCTCTTCATTTCTTTTTGCGTCTCTCTCCCACTGATCTCTTAATCCTTGCACTCAGCAGGTTGTTTATTGTTTATCTAAACATCTCCTACTGTTGTCTAACATTCCCTTCCAACTCTCCTTAAACATTTGGCTTCTCCTGCCCTTTCTTAGCATAAACCACCCCAGGACCGAATTGCATCGCAGTCCTTTCAGTTTAACATCTGCTTATTTTTCTCCACTTGCTCTTCCACAAAGTACCGTATTTCAGAACAATCTTGTAGCTCCAATATTTTGCTCCTCTAACAAACATGGGGCTCCCACAGAGCTCTGCCGAGAGACATCTGAGTTAACTACAGGTTTAAAGGTCACACCTTCCCAGAAGCATCAGCCCTTACACAACTGGAAATGAAAACTATCAGCATCTTTTGGATTATTTTGTCTTCAGTCAGAAACAGACTGCTGTTGCAATGGAATTATTCCCGAGATATTGCTATCTGCTCGCTCCTCCACAAGGACAGAGGGGAAAAAAAAAAAGATTATGCAAGGCTATAAGCTTAAAATACGTGGAAAAGGGAAAAATAACAAATCTGAAACATTTGCATGTGAAAACATATCATGCAATTCAAATTCCTCTCGAATTTACAAAACAGAAAAGTTGTCAATTGTCACTCCAAATTTCTTCTTACACTTCATGTTTTTCGCCTCCACCTCCAAACCTCCCCCAGATTCCCAGTACAGGCGGCAGCACTGAGATGTGCCGAAGAGCGCGAATCCCGCAGAGCCGGCTCCCTCCTGGGGCTGCCCAAGGGGGGAAATCGCGGCTTCAGACCACCCACGGGTCCCCTCCACGTAAAGGACAAATTGCCTTTGGATTGAAACGGGACAGGTCACACTGGTCAGAAAGATAATCTGTAATCTAAAGAAGTGTAATCTGGGGTGACAAGGTTTTACAGGGATCTAATTAAGTCTTGAAATTATGTCTACTGCGTTTGAATGTCCCCTCCATTAAACTGTGTGACTTCCTTTGCTCTCGCTCCCATTAGTATTGTAAATTTAATGGTACTGCGATGCTGCTTCCTCGATGCTTGGCTTGCTGTCAAGAAGGAATTTTGTAAAAGCTGGTTCCGTGCTGAATGGCTGAACTAACAGACAGAACCCAAAGCCACCTTGCTTTGTCTTTCCAATATACCCTCCTTCTTGCCCAGAACAACCATCAGCCCAACTGATATTGGTACCATTCCAAATACTTCATAGGTTCCTTCCGCACATCAAATATCTCCATGAGCATTCGCTCATTTTCCCTGATTTTTCTAATTGCCCAAGGCTAAACAGCAAAGATATAAGACATTAAAATGCTTTGGCTGTTGCCTTTTGAGACCTTAGTATCTCTCCAACCACCATCTTTTGCTTCAGCATAAAGGAGCAGGTGGTGGTGGGAAGCTGAGCTGGGTGACAACTGCAGAGACCACTGTAGGGAGAGTTGGAGGGGACGGTAATCCAGCCTGAGATGCCTGAGGAGCTCAGTAATAGCTTCAGGCAGTTTGATGGTCGGCATTGAAGTGCAGGAAGAGATGCGTCCTGTCCAGCATGCTGTAGGTGACCCTGCTTTGGCAGGGGGTTGGACCAGATGATCTCTGAAGGTCCCTTCCAGCCCCAACCTGATACATGGTGCTTCTGAAGAGCCACGGGAGCCTGGGGCAGGGCTGCGCGATGCTGACTGTGGCACGGGGTTTGTGACTGGCACAGCGAGGTGAACTTGCTGGGGGGCGTTTGCTAGTTTCCTGCATGAATGTATTGACCTAGTTTTCTGGAAATTCCTGCGTTTATACATACGCAAAAAAAAATTGTACTGACTTTTCAGAATACATACTGGAGAAGGGAAATGGTGTTATACGTATCAAATAGGTTCTTTTTCAGTTACAGCCATTTTAATATGGTTTAGTAGTATTCAGTAGTATATATATATGAAATAAATGCAGTAAGGCTGCTACAAAGCACATCTATACGCTCCTTATTAATTCCACAATACCTCCCATCTGTATGTCACTTAAGGTGAAAATGTATGCCTTCCCATGCCTCCTAAATTACGTCTATTTTAAGAAATATCGAGTGAGACACGGGGGTTCAGCAGGATACTTTGTCAGCACATTGATTGGGATTTGCATGGAAGGGCAGCTTGTGTACAGTCCTGTTTCTCACAGCACGCCCGAGTGTTAACCACGAAGTGAATTCCCTTGCAATTTATAGCCCTGTTCTTTTCAATTTGCTCCGCTAAGTCATTTGGCTCCTGACAGGTCTCAATTCCAAACGCTGGATTGTTCAGCACAAAACAAAATGACATCGTCGCCCTGATCAATACGCGCTGGTGGTAAATTGCAAGTACACGGACGTCTCCCAGCCTGGGCTTTACACGGGGAGTCTGAGTTCAGGAGGCGGCTGGAGCCCAAGGAACGCCCCGGTGCAGCTGGTCACCCCCCCAGCTGCACCTCCCTACCCCCAGCCCACCTGCAAGGGGTTGAAACCATGGAACCTTCATCAGAATTCAACTGCCAATACCTGTTACATCAAAGGGAGACACAACCATGATGTGCATCCACTTGGGCTATCCTAAAGAGTGAAGAATATGCAAATATCATAGAATCATAGAATCACAGAATGGTTTGGGTTGAAGGGACCTTAAAGCCCACCCAGTGCCACCCCCTGCCCTGGGCAGGGACACATCCCACCAGCCCAGGTTGCTCCAAGCCCCGTCCAACCTGGCCTTGAACCCCTCCAGGGATGGGGCAGCCACAGCTTCTCTGGGCAGCCTGGGCCAGCTTTGTACAAACACAGCCAGTGGGTGCCGTATTTAAGATAAAGTAAAAACCATCTAAAGAACAGATGGAGCAGGGCATCACAAAGTAAAAATAGACATTTCTTTAAAAATAGATGAAAAGTAACATTTAATTTAGTTCAAAGGTTGAAATGAACCATTAACAAATCTAGGCTTATCTAAATACCTGCTTTTCATGTATATTTAATTGTTTTCATTCCCATTTCCATTTGGATGTGCTCTGCGCTTACACGATGACCACGGCTTGTCCTGAAGTGTCTGACCATGGAGGAGGATTTTATAGTATTTCTAAATGCAGAAGAGGAGGAGATTTCTGGGCAAAAATAGATGCAAAAAACACCCAAAAGGGTGTTATGCAGAATTATTAGTCAGTCCCTGAGTGGGAACCGGTGTGTTTGGCACAAAGAGAATGTAAAAGCAGGGGCAACAGGGCAGCATCAGGGCAACACGGTGCAAATATATGAGTTTTAAAAAAGCCCCGCCACTTGAAGACAGTTTGGTAGAACTCATCGCATAAGAAATTACCGTTTTCCTTCTTTTTCTTCAAACCAGGACAAAACCGTGGAAAGCATCGTTCCTTCGGAGAGCGTCACCCCAGCAGGTCTGTGGGGGGGAGCTCACCCTCGCCCATCACCGCTCCCCCTGCGTGCCGAGGGGTGGGAGATACGGACCGCTTCGTTAGTATCAGAGCAGCTGCAAAAGGTATTTCAGAAGCAGCTAATTAACAAACTTCTGATAAATCTAATGTGAGCAGATACACGATGTTTGCAGTTACTCTGTGTGCGGGTTCCAGACCGCAGCTCTAAATACGCTTTTCGGAGTCCTTGAAAAATTAATTTTCTTCACAATTCTACTCATTATTTATTAATTACTCTTATTCTGAATTCTTGATCGCCATAATTGCCTTACGCACGAGTATAATTTTTCCCTCTCTCTCTTACTAAAATGTAGTCAGGAGCTTGAGTAGATGCCTCCTCTCTCCGATTGTTTCCACCCTTGGGCATGAGCCTGGGGTTTGCTCTAAGTTTGAGACAAGGGAAGGGCAGTAGAATATGAAAACTCCCGTGTCACAGACCCAGTTTTGGTTTTGGCCACCAAAAGTTTTTTCCAAGCCAGCAACCCTCTGTGTGACCAGATTCCCCCCGTGTCAAGTACTTACGTGGCCCCAGCAGCGGCGTGTGTGAGATACTCAAAATCTTCAATATTTTCTCTTTGGAAACTCCTGCCAAGGAAGGTTGGTTTTCAGTTGAGATACCGAAATGCAAAGAGATAGAGACCTGGCAGTGCCTGACCATGCAGAGAAACTGTTTTCTCAGCACAAGTGGCACCTTAAACACCAGAAACATTTTTTTTGCACATACCCAATTCCAGGGAGGTTTCTGTGCCCGTGGTCCCGGTGCTGGTCAAACATCTGGCTGTAACTCCCTCAAACTGAAAGAGGGGAGACTGAGATGAGATCTGAGGCAGAAATTCTTGGCTGTGAGGGCAGTGAGCCCCTGGCCCAGGTTGCCCAGAGAAGCTGTGGCTGCCCCATCCCTGGAGGGGTTCAAGGCCAGGTTGGACGGGGCTTGGAGCAACCTGGGCTGGTGGGAGGTGTCCCTGCCCAGGGCAGGGAGTGGAACTAGATGATCTTTAAGGTCCCTTCCCACCCAAACCATTCTGTGATTCTATGATCTTTCTAACAGCCGTGGCCAGAGCTACTTTGGCAGGTTTGCTATCACAGCTCTGTCAGTTAGGGACCTGAAAACTCATCCTACTAACTGGCTTCATCATGAAAACAAGTCATTACATATAGATTCAACTAATGTGAGCATTAAAATAGAAAAAAAATCTCTTTCTTAAGTTTGGACAGATGGTTTTTCCCTCTTTGTGAAAGAAAGGTTTGGGTTTTCAACACAAGCTGCCTCTGCAGCGGGGAGGACGGTCGGGTAATCATCTCCTAATTAATGCTCTACTGGCTGAACAGCACATTCTTTGAGTGGAAGATATTAGATGTAGTTTTCTTACAGAAAATTTAGACATAAAAAAGAAATCATAAACCCCCTACTGTTTTGGTTAACTTTGTATTCAAGAAAACAGTAAAAGCGGGGTCCTGATTCTCTCCCATTTTACACCACCTTGCAAGAAAAAACCTGAAAAAAAGGCTACTCGGGGGTCCAGAGTCTATTTTCTTAGGAGGTGAACCACATACACCCGAAGAATAAAGTGACAATTCCTTCATGTTTCTGAGTTATGGATTAGAAAAATAGTCTCAGCAACACTGATCAATGGGAACTTCAAAGAGGAAATGTGAACCATCTATTACCTTTTCTCCCAATTACCATCCTTCTGCTGAGAATTGCATTTTATGTGCCTCCTAGGCTTCAAAAAAAAAGAAAAAAAAGGGAGAAGGATTTGAAAAAAAGCTCGTAAGAGAGTTTTACCTTTTTATTGAATCTAAACACCGTAGAACTAGTTAAGTTGGCAGTAAATTCGGAACTGCTGGTGCAGGTGGGACCAGTTTGATGCTCTGCAAAATCATGAGAATTTTTTTTTCACTTTGTAGCCAAAGCAAGGAAAGGAAAAAGGCATTGAAGTATATTTTTGGATTGACCCATGTGCCAAAAAAAGTTTCATTGACTAAACGTTTGAAAAACTTGTTTCAAAGTGACTTAGTAGCTTTTGTCCAGCCCAGTTAGGTTTTACAGCCCTTTAAAGCCTCCAAGACTGCCGTTTTTAGCTAACTGTGAAATGAGAGCATCATTTTGAAAACAAAAATCAGAAACATCTCACAAAATTGTTTGTTCTGATAATTTTTCTTTCCTTTCTGTTCACAGCTACTTAACAAATTTTATCTAAATCCGTTAATCATTTCCAGTAAGCTGAAAATAATTTACCTTACTTTGTTAGGTGAACTTTAGCTCTTCACCACGTTATTTCAATCTCGTGAGCTCCCCGGACCTGTTTTTGGAGAGGAGAACTGATTGTTCCCTTCTTCTTTTCTACTGGAAACCACAGACAAACGTGGTTCTATCATTTGCTCCTTAAGGTGAATTGTTTCTCCCTCCACAACCTACCCCAAAGGTGTCACTGAAGTGGAGAATCACAGCTAAAGCCAGAAAAACACTGGAAAGCGGGAAAAATAGCAGCATCACCTCCGGAGTTGTTGGTACTTTTCCACAGTGGGGTTTTTTTTTTAGCCCATCAAGCGCCCAGCAGCTCCCGTTGTTCCTAATTGCCCTGCTGGAGAGTGAGCATTTTCCAGCCAGTAATTTCCACCAGCTTCCGAACATGTCCCACAGTCGCGGCGGGGGGAGGCAGAGGCTCTTTGCGCTTCAGAAGCACTCGCAGCAGCAGGACCTGGCCTTTAGACCCTTTGCGCCGGGTTGCAGCGTAGTCACACAAGCCAAACAGCAAATTTTTCCCATGGTTTGTCTCAGACACGGGGCTGATACTGTCACACCGAGGTGAGATGTGTGACCGGAGGCACCTTCCTTCCTCCCCGCCACCGGAATTACGAGGGGCTGCTGCCCGCTCTGGAAGGAGCACGTACCCCTTCGTGGCCAGTTCCGTTTAACTACCAACAGCACCGAATTAAATGATGTGATCTTTAAAGATCTTTAACAAGTCCTTACTCTCATTTCAGCGTAACTATGAAATCACCCCTGTGGTTATCCAGAATTAGACATGGCATTATTTTGCAGGGCACAGATAACAATAGATTATATTCAGGAAATCATGTAACAATTATCTCTAAAATTAGTCCGCGCACAGGGGACTAGCGAGCTAGATTGGAAAAAATGAAATTTTTTCCCTCACACTCCAAATTCTGCCTCCTTAACCCACACCACCTTGATATCCCTCATGTCGTTATCTATTTGTGTTACATTTTGTTCTCACACAGTTCCGTGCCTCGCAATCCCCAAAGAGATCGAAAGCCCCCAAACACCACTGAAGGCAGTTGCAGAGCGATCTGCTTCGCAAGTGCCAGGGACCTGCACCCATGCCTGAAAAAACAGGGTTTGTCCCATCGGTACCGCACAGTGGGTACCAAATCCATCGGCGCTGCTCACACGGGGCGGGGATTAGTGGAAAGGCACCCCCAGCTCCAGCTATCCCTTGCAGCGGCTGCAAGGTCTGCACCAGCCTGGAGGACTCACCTAGGTTCAAGACTGAGCAGACTCCAGTTTCTCCTGCGTCCTTTACTAGGTGCAACGAAGGCTCAGGTCTCGTCACCTCCATCTGATTCACCCCCCGGCGGAATGAGGTCAAACATGACGGTGCATCTTTCAGGCTAGTTGGCGAGGAGGGGAGGAGATGAACTGTAGGGGAAGCTGCAGACTGCTTTCAACTCAATGACATTATGTTTGGGTTTAAAGTAAAGCAAGTACTTCGCTGGACCAGGGTCAGAGTACTCAGACTTGGGCAGGTATAAATAAGAACAACATACATTTTCACTCAAGAATAAAAAAAAAAGTGAAGCACTCACTTTTTCGTAGCACATGCAGGCAATTGGGCTCTCTCCGGAAGAGATGTAACTCTCCACGGATCCCATGTCCTACACTTAATGCCCTATTTCGCGGCATTTCTCAACCCCTTTTATATTGCTAAGCACAAAACTTCAAGCCAAAGCGGGTGTTCAGTGAATGCTCCGCTCACGCACCTTCGCAGAGGCTGAAAGAGCAGATTCCTTTTGGCAGCAACAGGAAGAAAAGACAAACGACGGAAAGTTCTGATCAGTCATTGAAAATGATTTCTCTCCGCTGAAATAAATACTTCCAAAACAGAGGCAGCAAGACCTTAAGCATTTATGGGAGTGAAACTATAACTTTAACTGTAGCAGATCAATGGCTTTGATTCAAAAATCGCTTAATTGAAAGGAACGAACCTGATCCTGGAGCTCCTGCAAGGCGGACTGCTTTGCTCAGGTGAGAAGCTGTATCGCATCAACAGCGGCTGGGTCCGAGTTGCGCGTTGGCCAGTATTACAGTCACATCCTTTCCTTTTAGTCACATATTCCCACGGAAAAAATCAAAGCGATAAGTGTGAGCGCTTCACGTAATTAAATGACCATTAGCATTATTAATTTTTAAAATAAATATTTTGTTCAACAGAACAAGTTAGATGCCAAAAATACAGCTGCTTCCTTAAGATCTAGGTTTGATTTTAATGAAAGTAGGTTTGCATTTGCAGCACCTGGCCTGGACTACAGCACGTCTGCACTGGACCAAACATCCCCAGAATACAGATTTAATGCTCTGGGCCCATCCAAGTGAAAACCTTCTTGTTAACCGCAGCTCCACAAACCTGTCAGTCACACGCACCATCAATCACATTAATGACAATTCCACTTGAAAACTGCATCTGGGTTGGATGGCCGCCGATGCGGGAAGCAGCTTTGCATCCAGGGGTTAACGGGTTTACTGGGGGAAATCAGAAAAAACACAGGTCCATATTTCATTCTGTAGCAAGGGAGGTTATTTGCGGGGTTTTTAACGGGAAAGACTACAGACCTGAGCTCTCACCGGCGGGGTCTGCAGCGTCAGCATCTCCAACGGGCTGAGCGGGGTGAGGTCCTGACCGGTACTTGAGACGGTCACCTCCCAGGAAAACTTCCAAGCGCTGCTTTCACTGACTCAGCCATTTCTCAACCTTGAGTAAAGGGGCATTATTCTTCGAAAGACCATTATTTGGACAAATTGAGTGCGGCAATGCAGGGAGCCTACCGGTGTCACGGCAGAGCAGGAGGTGCAGGCAGCTGAGGAAGGAACAGGACAGAGGCGTTCAGAAGACAATACACCCAACAGCATCTGTGTTGTGGATCTCGTCCAAGAAGAGAAAGCTGATTTGGTCATTTAGTTATTTACATCCTACCATCCTAAGTCCTTTTGGATATTTTTAATTGCACAAAGCATTTTTCTGCTCCTTCCAAAATTCTCTTTATATGGAAACCGCTGATGAAGCACCAGGGAGGTAATTGCATCCCAGCGGGTCTCAGCAGCCCCTGCACACAGTCTGTGTCTCCTACTCCTGAGCTGCTGCCAGCAAACATGAAAGAGGAGAGAGTCTGCTGGGCCCGTCCCCACTGTTTTCTGGCGGCACAGGAGCCTCTGAGGATGTTTGCGAGGTACAACCTGCCTGTGCCACCAGAGCCCCTGCAGCTCCAGCTGCAGGTTGTGGCTCCCGGGGAGGTTCTTTGGCTCCGTGGGCACAAGCGGAGCCTGCAGCCCCTCAGCACCCAGCGTCTGATCATAACCAAACCAGGCCGAGCTCAGCCCTAAAAACGGAGACCTGAAGCAACCTCCTCCGTGATGCTCAGGATGCCAGCGGACATCCTCGCTAAGCTTTGTGCCGACCGTGGTACCGTGCCTGGCTGATGTTACGCACTTACCTCTGAACTCCCCTCCAAAATGAAGACATGCTTTTGTAATTCTCAGCTGGGAAAATCCTCTCCTGGCTGCTTTTCCCATCAAATAAGCCTTGTGCAACCAGGTTTAACTTTCTGATGCCTCTCTTTAGCTTGACAGGAAAAACTGCATCAAACAGTGGGTTAAAAAACTGTTTTGGGGGAAATTAGTCTGCAAGAATCATTGCTTCGAGAGTTCCTTACCACTGAAAAACATTTCAGCTATTTTAATCTCAGCCCTGTTAACACTCTGAATATGACAAAGGGCTGAAAAGAACCTGGCTTCCCTGTCACCGCGTGCATCCCCTGTGGCTCTCGCAGTATAATAAGGCAGTTGTGGGTTTGTGACACATGCCATTTTCTCACTGTTTGGGTATATATGCTAAACAGCGTGAGTCCGCACAAGCTGAATTTTTACCTGTCAATTGTCATAATAGGTCCCAGGTTTGGGTGTTTTTCTAACAGAAAACTAGTCTGTCGAGGAAATAAATGTTTAAACAGAACCTTGGATTTATCACTGGAGTAAATCGGATGATGTTTGGGAAAAAAAGAGTAGTGGAAGTTATCTACAGCCATAGCAATTTAATAGATCCTTCCTGCCATAGTACCTGAGGAAGCCCTTCTTGCAGGGGGTCTCCCTGGGAGCTCAGCTCACCTGAGGAGCTGTGGAAGGAGAAGAAACACAGTGAGGACCTGGGAGCCCGGGGGAGAGGACGAGGTTGTTGCTGCCCATGGATGGTCTGGCCCATCATGCCAGGGACATCAAGGAGAAAAGGCCTGGAGGTGAGGACAGGCTGGAGACCTTCCCTCTTACCTAGATGTCCATCACAGCTCTCAAGGTCAAACCGGGCAGCTGCCGGGAGATGACTTTGGAAGTTCACAGTGCAGATGATCAGCAGCATTGTGTTTTCGGTCACCTTAAGTTGCCCCTGATTAAGAGGATACAGTTGCAATGTGAAGAGTACTCATTTCCCAGATCCCAGGCTAATACCATGCAGTCATATCATTGGCTTTGGTCTTTAGTCATTCCAGATACACAGCTCCCACTGATGTCAGCACAGGTTTTGGTTTCTTGCAAAATCAGCATCTTTTTTTACAGCAAAATCCCGCACTCAGCTTTAGTGGGAACTGTGTGGCAAAAACCCAGTGAAAAATCCCAGGCAAGTCTCCTTTTTGCCTGACTTAAAATTAAAAAAGCGATAAATAACACTTGGCAGAGACCTAAGAAAATGCTGTATGACCGCATAGCAGCAAATGCGATGCTTGCTTTTGCGACGAAGTCTTTGTATATGCACATACATGTATATAAATACACTTTAAAAAAGATTAAAGATTCATGTATGGACTGAAAACAAAGGCTTCCTACATGTCCATGTTGCAATCCTGCATACAAACACAAGGGGTTTGAATTTGGGCTATAAACATTGAAGAGAAAATGTTTACAATTCACGCAGCTTCTACTGAATTCGTTTTAAAACATCTGTTTAAACACTCTGACCATGGCATACTGGCTCCGCGGAAGGAAAAACAGTTTACTGCCTAGGGAGCTCTAATCTGCCTGTGTGTACTCCTGGATAAAATAAGGTCATCTGAGGTAGTACCGCTTTGCTAGCCTCGACCCACTCCAAAGAAAATGAGAATCTCTTTAATTAAGATGATCAAGTTACCTTGCATCGCCTGGCTTTCACTGCAGAAAAGCCGTGGTTCTCACAGGTCAGTTGATATATGGCATCCTCAGGGCAATTTGCTCACGCGTTCGTAGCCCAACTTCTCCTTTTTTTGAGCCATACCAAAAGTTTGACCTGCGATGACTTCAGCGTTGTCCTGCCAGTGCCTTTCAGGTGCAGGGTCCCGTCAAACAGAGCACAGAGGAGGATGCTCTGCTGTACTTCCCTCCCCTCGGAAGCTCTAAAGGCATTGCCAGCCCCTTACGATGCCACCCTCGGGCTGGTGCGGGTCCTCCGGGATACAGGAGCATCAGGGATCAAGGCACGGGCAGGGCAACAGAACTGGAAACTCCCCGGGAAGAGACGAGAAGGAGTTTTTCCCTTCTACATTTTTGTACTTACTAAGATACAACCTTATTCTTGGAAAACATCTCTTACTTCACGACTCATTCCTGTGGGTAGAAAAAAAAATACTTTTTTTTTTCTAAAAATAAATCAGAAAGCCTCACAAAAATTCATGAGTTTATCAAAGTTTTGAGGGGCTGAAAAACTCTTAAACTTAACTTAGGATTCAGTTTTCCCCCTGCAGTTTCTCAGCCCTGGTAGGAGCTGCAGGTATTTCAGTCTGGAGCACAGATATTTTCAAATTTATCGTCGGTATGACAATGATTATGTAGCCCATTGAGATCAAGTGGTGTGATTTAGTGTTTGGAGGCATTTGTCATGTTTGATGAATGCATCTGGTGATTCAGGGCAATGAAAATGCGTGATTTCCAGCCGGTGAGAGATAAAGGATGCTGGCTGATACACAGGGTTATGGCAGTGGCCATAAAAGGTTACAAAAATTTTATTTGTTTCTCATTTAGAGTTTTAGAGGGAGATGGGAAGGAAGGTACACTTTAACAGGCTCTCCAAGGTGGAGCTAGATAGGCCATGCAGACATTTCTAACACTTTGACAAAACTTACTTGGGAACTAATATTTTACTTAATTGTGTTGCTGGTTTCTTGCCTGTCATCACTTATCTGCACATAGACCTTGCGAGCATCTCAAAATTACCCCAATAATTACAGTTCTGGAGAAAATCAGAGAAATACTTTGTTTTCTCATCTGCCTGCTGTAGAGCACGCTAAGGTTTGATATGATGCCAACCGGAATCAACAGGAATCTGCCGTGAGACTGGGTCCAAAATGCAGGCATTTTCCCAGACGAATCGAGCCAAACGAGCCTCAGAAATTTCAGCCACATCCAGGTAGCGTCCAATAATTAATGTCTCACTTTGGTTTAAAAATCTCAGATACAAACATCTTATGAAAACAAGGTATTTTCAAGTGTGTTTTGTATTGCATCGTTATAAAGAAATCATCTCGCTCTGTGCGGCACGGGGACATTCGGTTCTAAACACAGGATGCCAGAGAAAGCGCCTGGAATCCAATCTGATTTTTGTATTACCACTGAATCGCCGATGGCTTTCAGAGAACGGAGACGTCTTTATCAAACGTGGTGAAATGGCCCAACGTGGAGGTAATCAACAGCCCAGAAGTGCCATTACCACCTCTGACAGAGCCATCTCCAGTTCCCTGAAAGCCATCATTGCTACAATAATAACTGGTAAAGACCATAGAAAAAGATATCTTTCCTGATGCTTTTCTATCAGGCATTTGTTCTGCAGTAAGTTACAGTAATCGTGAGTGTGAGCCCGAGAACGGCAATCTCCATGGATCTGAGAATTACCTCTACATCCACCTTTGTGCATCTGTATGTGGGCAAAGGAGGCGGCGGTGGCATTGGGAGGATAAGGATAACATGGAAGACACACGGCCACAGGCAGAAGCCCACTGGGAGACCCCACCACCACTGGGAGGTCCTCACTACCATCCCCATTTTCTGGTGAAGCCATGCTCTGTGGCAGGGGTATGATCAAGGCTAAAGGCAGTAACCTCTTCTAATATCGGAAATATAGCATTTATTCACCTCTCATACATCTTTTCTGGGGCTCAAAAGAGAATTTTCCCCCCTGCCTTACAGCCAGCAAATCTGACAGGCACCTAAAGCTGGAGGCTCTGCTTTCAGAAGAAACCCACACCTGAAATTCTGAATACATGAGAGATGCCACATTGTATTTTTCAGAAGTTGGCTTGTAAAAACCCCCACATTCCTACCAAATGTCAAGTTAGATCATTGCACGGCACCTGCCCCAGCTCCCCTTCACAGTTTCTGCCGCGCGTTGTTCATCACACCCTGCTCCGCACAGTTGTCTTGCAGAGTTATGTGCCTTCCACGCTGGGGGACGCCGACTTCAGGAGGGAATGGACTATATTTCAGTTTGACAAATGCGCAAATCCTTTAGGGACCCCGTCAAATACAAAGGGCTATGCGAATACAAGCTGTCACTCCATGGAATTCAACACGGCCGTTGGTGGAGCGAGGTGTATCGGCGTGCAAGAGCTGGGCACCGAACGCGAGGCATTTAACGCGATGATTGGCTTGATTGTGCTCCAGCCTCTTCCTCCCTTGGACTGCTGCCAGGCAGAACATTTCCATTCAGAGTTTGCTGAAGTTTCTGTTATGAGGGGATACATTTGTCATGCTAAAATAGGAGATTTATATGCAGCCATGCACTTACTGAAAGCTTGTCTGGAAGTATTATGTGTCCAAGCAAGTCCATTTGTTTTGCAGCTTATTATAAGCTTCGACTTCCATGTATAAGATCCACTGAGAAATAACGTCCACTGGAATCTGTCCCAACCAAGTAACTACTTCTGATCTAGGATCCCTAGCATATCAATCAGTGTTTAAAAAACGTAACAAGGCTGATCTATCACAATGAATTCCTCCTTGAAAAAAGGTGCTAAAAAGTGTTTGGTTTTCTTCTTTATTATTATTATTTCCTTTGACTTCTGGTTTGGTAAATACTAATCGTATATTGAGTCATAAACTATTGAGCCTTAAAACGTGATTAATGTCAGTCTCCAATCCTATCCCATTTAAAATTCCTCTCGATTTCAGCATCTTGCGCTGAAAAGTACTGAGTGCCTTTAGCTCACGGGGCTGTGTTTCCAAGGGGATGAAGCAGAAACCCACCTACCTCTCCATAACTAAAACCACCAGATGGTGGAGGCCAAACCGTGCCCAGCTGAGCTCCTCTTCGTGGAATGGTATTTCCTCCATGAGTACACGTCCCCCATGGGACACATACCTTGCTGGCAGTAAAGGTGACAGAATTTGTCCTGGAAGAAACGTGAAATTATTTGTACTGTGGATATTAACCAGTTTCTCAGTATAAATTTCATCCATGTGCAGCAACTGCAAAAACCACACAGTTTTTCCGGTTCTCACGCACGGCGCTGGAGTGGTGCCTCTTTAACACTGAAGTGTGTCTTCTGCTGCAGAATCCTCACCACTTTCAAACCAGCTTTTCAAACCTATTTTGTCTATGTATGTGGCTGTGAGAGCCTTGACATCAGCCTCTCCACAGGTGAAGGAGAAACATTTACCATAGTTGTAGAAGGTGTGAAAATACCATGCAAACAAAACACCGGTTAGAGGTTGTTTAAAACAAAAAGAAAGGAAATTGAGGATACTATTGCTTCAAGAGCAGACGAAGAGCAACGCTTACTTCGTTAATGGACATTCCTAAGTAAATTCAGATGTGCCAGCGCTAGTCCATCTTTCTGAAATGTTTCAGTCTCTAGCTTTCAGCTGGAAATACTCCATATTAACTAATACCTCATTGTTCCTTATGTTATGTAGGGCTTCCAAAGAAAATATATTCCATTCATATTCAGTAAAAGCAAACTCATGTTCTGCTGCTATTAGCTGAGCTTTAACTGAATCTGAAGCTCAGCTTTCACTAACAAAACCAGCTTTAGATGTACTCGAGCATCAATCCATATTATAGTACTTATGAGGAATAAATTGATTTTCTCATTGCTCTACGTTGGCTTAAAATTATTCGATTATGTATTTAGCTACTAATGGAAACTCATTAGTAGATTTTCATTTCATGCTTGTTTGCACCTGCAATCCATTTCTTCTTGTCCAAAGGACTGTTTCATTTAGGTTGCGTGCTATAAATTTTCTTGCATATAAACTGATAAGCATCAGCCAAAATTCAGCATACGTGGTCTGAAATAGCCCGGGGCCATCACTGTTACAACAGCATCATTAAAGCAACAGATCTCTGGTGATTCATTGTCACTTATTACTGTGCATATTGATGTTATAACTTGCCTCTTAGTTTAGTTGTTAATTTTGTTATCTTTGCTAGTGACAGTCCCTTGACATTTTCCTGTGTGCTCATCCCTTGCGTTTTCCCACAGCCCCACGAGGCTCCTGTCCATCTTTTTTAACCCAAAGATGGGACATACCTAACCATCCCCCTGCGGTGGGTCAGGGCACCCCATTGTCCAGGCGGGTCTCCCCATCATTTCACCCCAGAGCCACCAGCACGGGCTCAAGCTGCCTAATTTCAAGAGGGAGGTAAATTCTCCTGCGGGGCCAAACCCCCCAGCTGTGCTTGGCCACTCCATCACTTACATCCCAGGAACGTCTTCAAACTATGAATGGCTGCGAGGATTAAGTACTGTGTATACACCCAATTATTTGAATGTATTTCTTTATATTTTGGCCACGATTTAACCAGAAAGGTAAGCTCAGATGGTATCTTTTCGAAGAGTAGGCTGCATTTGAGGGTTGAGACAGACACTGATTGAAGACTGACTTACAAAAATCAGTCCCTCTATCTGGCTAATTCAGCATTAACATCACTGCAGTCATATTTTTAGCTGTTCCCGACTTTTAAACCATCATCTACACCACTATTAATCTAGTTTAGCTGCACTTAACTTGCTTTGATTCACGGTGCATATTTTGCGGCTGTTATTCTGCAACCAGAGTTTGAAAAACAAGTTGAAGTAAATCTTGCAATAGCTAGAGTTTATTTTCATTTTGTTTACCCCCATTACAACTTCAGTAATCCTGACTTTAGTGTAACTTGGGCAGAGCAATGGGGCTGGGCCAGAGGTTTGAGCGTCAAACCACATTTTCATGCGAGTCCATGGGCCTGGAAAGGACAAGAAAGCATCACCAATCCCATGGGGCTCAGACTCACTGAAGCTTTGTTTGGATAAAGGGCACCAGCATTACATCACTGTAATATCATCATAATTATCACAGTAAAAATCTCTGATGTCCAATAAAACTCTAATAAAACATATGCTCAGTGGTCACTTGTTTTATTTGGAGGGATAATACCCTATTCTAACCCAGCCAAATCCAGCTGCTGTGCCATCTAGTAATAATATTTTTTTAAACAATATAGCTCAACTATACTTTTAACTGCATAGATCAAAGGAATGTATTTTTGCCCTTAAAGCATTAGGTAAGAAAATAAGCCGAATGAGCCCAGCTAAGTCACCAGGAGAGTCGCTGCAGTCCGGGCATTTAGAGGGAGACCAGAGGAAACCTTCTGTGCAGACCGGCAACATGGCTCCTGCTGGAGGGAGAGCCATCCAGCCGACCCAGCCCTGCCCCGTGGTGGCACCTCGTCTCTCGTCCCTGAGACCTCCTTGGTCCACAGCAGCACAGGAACGGTGACATGGCTTCACAGGTTCAGCAGAGGTCCCACCTCCAGTTCTCATGGAAAGTATGTTCTGAGACAGACGCAAAAGGCTTTTCAGTGGGTATGAACGGGATGAGATGCTTTTTTAGGAGATGTCTTCAAAGCAAGTTCAACTAGTGACAACATTAAAAAGCGAGGCATTTGGCCATGGACTATTTGTTTTGTGGTGGTAGGGCCATATCTCATTATGACTTGTCCTAGCGTAGGGAGCACAACACGCCCAATTTAAACTTCACCTCCCCGTCTCTCTGCTCCACCTTCCTGAAGTGTTGATACCCCTGGGATTTCCCGGTGATGCAGCACAAGGGATCAGTCCTGGGTGAAGGAGCAGGAGCATCCTCCTTACCCTGCTGAACTCGGGCTCTGCCTCCATCTCCTGCTCAGTAACGCTATTAATTCTAGCCTTACCACTGTCTTCCTTTTTCGCTCTTTCATCTCCCTTTGCTCTTGCTCTTGGGAGACAGAAAACACAGCTGAAGCTCAGCTAGACCCCAGACAAGTTAAAAAAGCGGAGCAGTCATCCCTACTTACCCATCCAATATTCCTGCAAGCGTTTCCAGTCGATGGAAAGTCTCCCGCTGGTAGAAACTACAAGTAAGAAGTCCAGAGATCAGAGATGTAGGTGCAGGAGTAGCAGATGACCATAACTTTCACATCGCAAGATGCTGGGCATTTTATTTTGGAGTTTTGAATTAAAAACCCCCCACATCCTGGTTAGCGAAGCGGAATCTGATCATAATAATTATGTCACATTTTATTTTCACATACAAAAACGAGAAACTCATTCAACTTCAGCAGAATTATTTTGAATTGATCCAAATATGAGAACTAATCTATTAGTGCTTTGTGCTAACACAGCCCCCACACAGAAAAAAACCCCACATTTGCTGTAAAAATATCTATTTTATCAACCAGCTTAACCCGCTGAGGGTCTGCCTGTGCTCTTGAGCAAGGCAACAGAGAACAGGCACAGGTTCTGAATGCGCTTGTTAAGGGGGCATGATCAATACAAATCTATTTTTCAATTAAGTAGAAGATACCGGGTGTATGGATATTGCCTGCAGGCCAGAGTAGTTTTGAGTAAAACTGGATTCCAGAATAAAAAGTTGTGTTGTTTTTGCTCTGTCTTTTAAATGAGCTTTACCAGCATGCAACTGCAATCCCTGTGAACTCTGCAGATTAAATTTCCTTGCAGTAATGACCACTAGGAATTAGTGAAATGCTAATCTTCCCACCTGCTGTGTATGATTATATGTGAGTCTAATCAACCTGATTACGAAAGAAAGCTATTCCTGCTTTTACAGAAATTTTTTGTTGTTCTCTGCTTTAGTTCTTCCTGAGGAACTGTAAAATTCCTTACCCTATATTTTAAAGCAAAAATAATAATTAAATTAAAATATGTAAAGGGGAGCAATGGAGGCTGATAATAATTGCTTTACAACAGATACAGTAATTGATGCTCTGAGGATTTATTTCAAAGCATGGAAGTCGAATTAGAAACCTAGCTTTATCTGGATTTGCGTTGCTTTGATGAAGTCACTGCGTCTCTGTGTCTTGATTTTCAGCTAAACTGTTCTTAATGAGAATGCTAATAATTACAGGAGGACTAAATTGTTTTAGGGACACAGGAGGATGAAAGACAAACTTTGATTTCATTTAAAGCTACAGCCGCAAACGTGACACCTCTCTGCGGTCGACCCTGAAACAGGCTGGATGGGAAAGGGAGGAAACGCACCAGCTGAATTCATCGAAGGCGGCTACTTAATGCATGGAGGGCAGATTGTGAAGACAATCTAAAAAGCTACGTCTAATTGTGTTTCATATGTGAAATATTCGTTTGAGCCCACATGTATTGACCTACCCAAAAAAAAAAGACAAAGTTAAGGCTGGGTCCACACACCTTATGAGTGCAAAGGTATTTTCCAAGTCAGAAATCCAGGAAAATCAGAGTCGGAGTACAGAAATCTGAAAATACAAGGAAGACAGAGCAAGCCCCAGCAGAACGCTGTGCTACTTTATTCATCCATCAAACCCCCAGCTCTCTTCTCAGTGGCTGCGGACCCCAGACTGCCTGAACGTCACCCCCAGCACAGTGAGCGTCATCGCCAAGCTTGCACACTGCGACGGAAACACGCTGAATGATCCTGGGATTGGAAATCATAACATCGAATCATCTGATTCAACGTGTTACCACTGGTTATCTGAAATCATTCAGGATCTGATGAGCATTATTCCACAGGCGAGCTGAATATACCCAGAGAAATATGATGCCAATTATGAAACCAGTGTTTCTCAGCACTTTTCATGCGAGGAGCAGAAGATAATCGGGGATCTCCATGGTGACAGTGTTAAGGTAGCTGGCTTACCTGAATGATAATTTCCATCCTTTCATCTGATCTTCATGGGTTTTTCACTTGTCATCTTTTCCTCTCAATGTGTTAGGTTTCGAATGGAGAGGAATTGACAAACATCCCACCATTCCTTAGAGGAAAAACAAATCTTTTCTCATATACACTCCTGCAACCTAATTCGCCTTAACCATTTTTGCAGGGAGAGCTGCTCGTGATAGTAGGAAATGTGCTTTCTACACATATACAGCCAGCTTTAAATTGGATGAGAGAAAGGGGAGAAAACACCTTGCTAAAGTAGATCTCCAAAAACTCCTAAAAGGAAGTCCTTTCCCCTCAGACCCGTGTCCCAGCCCCCCCACACCACCAGTTCTGCCCAGCCCTGCTTCTCCCAGTGGAGAAGCTCCACTGGAGAGCCCACAGACAACCTCTGAGCTTTGTTTCCGTTTCTTGCTCCCACAATGGCATAGGAAATACGCCAGAAAATTAATGGGCATTGAGTCTAGGGCTTTCATAATTGGCAAGACCCTCATCCAATTCGCAATTTGGAGAAAAATTCTACTGAGATCTCAAAGCAATCTATCACTCTGAGGCAGAATTGAGTTTCATTGATTTCAGAGAGGGGTGCCGTGGTCACGGTGGCAATGAAAGCCGCTGTTTCCTGAACTGTGAAGCGGCTGCTGCCTTTCTCTCCTCCTTCTGCTCCTCAACTGTGTGCTTATTAGAAGAGCTGAACATTTTTCAGTTTGGCTCATTACAATCTTCAATACCTTAAACAATCTGGTTTCTCTCCCGCTTCGGGTGGTGGAGGAACATCCTTGGAAGATGAAGCACAAGGCTGTAAAAGGAATCTTGGGGCTGGCAGATGAGACCCATATCCCGAGGGCACCCAGCATTGTGTGGTGCGGCAAAGCTATAAAACTGCTGCCAAAACACTCTCCAAGCCCCTCCTGAGGAGGGAGGGAAGCCAGCGAGGAGCGGAGAGACCCGTTCTGCTGCCTGCGTCCCCATCGGGGCGGTGGGAGGGAGCCGGCAGGACCGCTCCTGCCCGGCCACTGCCGGCTGCTGGCCCCCCGAGGACTCAACGGGACAAGGCTTCATTAAAAGTGTTTTCATTCCCCGTGTTGGATGCAGCCGGTAAGAAGGAGGCTGCCCCAGCTGCGCGCTGTTATTCACAACTGTCACTCCGGCAGCGCTCGGCTTCACGGGGAGCAGAGAACAAAAGCAAAGACCGATTGCTGTGCAATCACCCAATTAGCTTCTGCATTTTTGTTTTTAATCTATTTCTGCTTACTGAAGAAATAAATACAATAGATCATTAATGCTGATGCTCATAACACTCTGCAGTCACCTTCTCCCCCTTCCTTTACAGTGCTGTGTTATCTAACACCTGGCAGGGGATTTAAAAGGGTTCTCTTCATCTCATTTCATATATTAGTGCTAAGTTTAGCTTCCGTAGGTAACAATTTCTGTTTGAACTTTAATAAAGAGGTATGTTTAGAATCTCAGGGGCACACTCTCTACTCATTTGAAACAAATGAGGATTATATAAGGAGGAACATGAGCTACAAATAGGATTCATAAAATTAATTGGCTCTAAGCTGCAGCTGAGCGGAGCTGAGCCATCAAAAGTGACGAGTGGCCAAAGCCTGTCTGTTCCACTTGGATGGTCCTGAGGACCGGCAGGGCCAGGACGCTGCCCAGGCTGAAGGGCTGCTGCGGGCTCTTGCAGCAGCTCTGTTGAATTCGGCTGTCAAATTCGGGTCTCCCACGACTCAGGTTCCTACAGAGCCAACCCCCCCCCATCTAACCACCACCCCAGTGCTGCTGCTTCCGCAGCTCCGAAGTCTCTCCAAGAGCTCCGAGCTGTCTCGATGTTTTCATTTATGTGGTGCCACCGAAGTTCTGCCTCACAAGAGCACCAGGGATGCTGCAGACAAAGCCTGGAGCAGCACACGGAGCTTTTGCAGACTGCAGAGTCCCTCCATATTACTTCTAATGAATAAAGAGCACGTGCATGAACATTCAAATGAAGTGAAAAATCCACACTCTATTCTTTGGCTACAATCGTCAGTCCAGTTGCCAGAATTCCTCTGCACGGATCTATGGCCGCATGTGCCGTGCTCCCTCTGCTCGAGCTGTTTGTTGGACTAGGAACAACGACAACCTTCTAGATACTGATTCTATCAAATATCATGCTGCTAAATCCATCTGAGGAAATTTCTGGGATTCCTTGCAGCAGCCCGTCTGCCATCCCATCCTGGAATACCGCAGCCCCGACACACGGGCCGGAGCAGGGCAGCTATGCAGCCTCTCCTCGTTTAGCAAACGGCAGCTCGTTGCCAGGAGGATCAGTTACAGCTGCCATGCTTTAATGAGCTAATGTAAAACCTTTAGCTGAATCTCCCTAATTGCATTTAAAGCACTATATATATACACGTATAAACCTTCTAAAATAGCTTCCACATGTTATTCCATTCCAGAGCTCTCTTTAGTTACAAACGGCTGAGATAAGCATGCTAAATTCTGCCGATATGTGCATCCCACCGATTCCCACCACAAAGCCCAGCTTGAGGTTAGGCTCCTAGCAAAAAATTACAAAAACTCATCCTAAGCAGCAACATGTAAATAGGCAATAAGTAAAAGGCCTCAAGAAAATGCCAAGGGAGACGGAGCCCCGCTCCCGGGTGCTGCCTCTGTCCTGCTCCTCTGTAGCTCTGAAGAGCCGGCCCCGGCCGGGCTCCCGTCGGCTTCCCTGGATGCGCGCCCTGAGCATCTCGGCTGAGACTCACGGAGCTTGCACACAGAGCCTCCGCCATCAGCCAGAAATTAAAATAAATGGGAGTAAAACTTCTCTTGCACCTAATCGATAACAGTAATATTACTGGGAGTATAAAGACTGGAAAAGACAAAATCTCTTTATCTCTCCTTTCTCTGAAGACTCTATCAGCTAAGCAAGACTGTAGTTCATTAATAGCTACTGAAATTATCCCTAATTTCTCAGCTGTATTTTACACACTATCATTGACATTTTAGTCAACAGCATAATCATCCAGGATAAAATACAGTTTGTGATAATATCGTTGAGTAACAAACGTACCAAACCAGTTTCTAATGAAATTGGGAAGAAGCAGCATGACCATTTTTCTGTCCCCCCCAACATAGTGCTTTGACAATTTTTTGCCGCTCTTGATAGCTCACAAGGGGAGGCTGACGTCCTCTTTTAGTTAAAATAACCTGCATCCACACCAAATGAGAAAAAAACCATGGCATTTCTCAATACATAGTAACTACTAAGTTTAATACATCTATTATTTCTTTCCAGATAAATCACACCTACTTGGATGCCACCGTGACCAAGGGCCAACGTGAACAGCGGGTGCTCTGAAGGGCCTCCAGGCAAAAGCGAAGGGACGAGGTCTGCCCGGCAAGGAGTGAGGATCCAAGGACCGACAGCGCAAACATTGCTGCGGTTGTGTCCTCAAGCACTAGCAGGATCCGACCGAATCATGATGCTGAATTACTGCTCATCACGTTAACCTGCGCTTTTATTTCCCTAACAGCCACAAACAGCTACTAAGAGCTGCCTGGGACAAGTCCTCCTTTGACTGAAACTCCTCTCACGGGTATTTGTGAGGGCTGCTCCCTGTCCCTGTACACCATATGGTGCTCTACACTGCTTGGAAGAGTCACCAGAGGACCACCCCGTCTCCTTGGGCTCTGTACTGTTGTTCACACCCAGAGAGAGGAGCAGTAGTCATCAGTCCCTCAATACATTTTTCAAAAGAAACGGTACGTACGTGTGTTGTTTAGATAATCCCTCAGAAAGAGCTAAGACTAAAATTTCACTCTAGATCTCACAGCGTCTGGGAGTCTCGCAGCTATTCAGACATGGTTTCTATTTAAAGAAAATGAAACCTTCCCCTGTTGATGATGCACTATTATCAGGTATTACCTGCTTCTCCGTGCCACCCTCACATACACACCAGAAGTAATTGAGAAAGTAGTTGTTGACAGATCACTGTGTACAGGGGATAATAGACACCACCGTCGTTCGTGTAGGAAAAGGGAAGCTGAAGCTGTGACAAACCAGTGTGGCACTGGCTTCTGCTGCTGGGAATCACACCGTCACCCCGACTTTGCGCAACTTAGTTCATAGTTGTCAAAACAGGTGCTCACTTATGGACCTGCTACAATAAAATTAGTCAAAACCGTATCTTCCCCTGGAGCATTGGAAATATTTTCATATCTGAATTTTTCAATCTTAGTGCAAACATACTACTTTTGGCAAATATTATGAAAGACAAATGGAATAATGTCATGACGCTTTATATAATGCCATATCCGGAAAAAAACGCTGCCTATATGCATGTGTCAGTGTACATAGACATCATTTAACACTTAAGTAAAAAAAAAATCTGAACATTTTCAAATCTTGCAAAACATCCAGCCTTTTCCCTGAAGGCTCAAAATCTTGTCACATAGCTCATAACCAATGGCCATCGCAGGGAGCATAGTATCACTTTGTGAACCTTGGACTTGAAGGAAAATAAATTTAAAAAAATAAATTGAAAAAAAATAGTTGGAGAGTCTTCAAGAAGTCATTGGAATATGACCATCCTTGAGGAGGGACACCAACAGAACTCACAGTCCAATTTCAAAAATGAGAAGCAGACTCTCCACTCAAGTTAGATGGATGACTCACCACCCTCTGACTTTTTAGGTGGCCTGTAGACAGAGAGGGAAAAATAGGAATAATACGCATGCACGGTGGAAAGGCAAGGCATTCCCTTAAATGTTTAAGGGGGAACCCATTGCAGATGGGGAAGTTCTATTTAAACTAACCAAATATATCAACATGGCCAACTTTTCTTATATCTTAGGAAATACATCCTGTATTTGACAGCTGGTCAAAAGCAAGAGGATCTGCACCACAAACCTCAGCGATGGGAAGGAGCCCTGGAAGCAATTCACAGCAGGTGAATCCAACGGCTCCCTGCATGTCCCACCTCTCCGTGTGGGTTTGGGTGGGCTGAGTCCCACGGACACCTCCGATATCATCCCTAACAGCGCGGCCAGCTGGCTGCCACCCCCCGGCCAGGGACGTCGATTAACCATCACCGCCTGATATTCTCACATGACATCGTCCTGGCTGTGAAACCAAACTGCTAGAAACCAGCACGTGGCAGATTAAAATACAGCGAGAGCATCCTGTGTGCTTCCTCGCACAAAGTAGGTGACCCATTTTCCACACGTATTGTTGGAGCATTTCATTTTCTAACCTTTCCTCTTGCTATGTCACAGGGGAGAGCCCTGCTGCTGTTTTCCTACAGTAATGGGCTTATTCTGCACCCACATGCAATAAAGCTATGTAAATTCTTAGTCCTGCTCCCACTAAAAGTAATGGCAAAATCCCTGAGCGCTTGGAGGAGCCCAGGATCTGGGTTCAGCAACCTTCTGCTCCAAAGCAAAGAAAGCACTTGCTTTTTACCGAGCCTCTTCACACACAGAATACTATTCAAACAGATTTATGATTTTTGAACGGGTGTCTTCAGCTGGAACCTCAGAGACAAGTGCAGAGGGTTTATCTAGTCGTAACAAAAGCCTCATGGCATTTCTTAGATAGAAAGAAAACCGAGTTTAGCAATTATTCATAGCCTTACATACATTCTTGCAGACAGTCAAGCTGACTTGGCAGACTGAAGCTAATTGGGTTTACAGTAGAATGAAGCTTTGATTGAAGTGCCTTGCTTAAAAAAAAAAAAAATTACATACACACCCCCATGCCCCTGATAACATTACTCTCGAGCATGTAAAACAACCACCCCACATATTACCAAAGAAGAAATGCAGAGATTTTTATTGCTTCACCAAGCAAAGACCCACAAGTGAATAATTCTGAACCGTTTGATCTGCTGTATTCTGATCCATAATTTAGTGGCTGCAGAAAGGCTGCGTGTGGCTGACATTTCAGGCTGCTTTTGAAGTTCACAAAACCCCTGCAGTCACCGGGGGGAGGGACCCTGCTCGGCAAGTCAAGGTGGGCACTGAACAAAAGGTGGGTGGGAAACAGCTCCAAAGCTAATGCACAAAAAATTGGTTACAAAAAAGCGGAGAGTGGAAATTAAATGTAGCTTTGAGTTTACCAAGTAAATAATTCAAATTCTACCATGGTGATTTATGAAAATAAAAAGACTAAAAAGACATATTTAACGAGCCCAGCAGGCAGCAGGTGCTTCCATTTTTACATGTTAAGAGTGAAAATAAAAAGGCAGGAGCTTTTGCTTCACTGGGCTTTTTTCCTATTTCATGGTTACAGTTTAAAATAAGAGAGCTCCAGTGTGCTCAGGGATATGCTATGCTCAGCAATTTTGCTACTCGAGAGAGGGTCACACAAATGCTTCCGTCACCGTTTACGCCGTGGGTTTCAATTTCCACACCGCCACATGGAGAACACTTCCAGGTGTTCCTGGGAACTAAGGATTCTAGGGAGGTTTTACAGAAATGACACAACCACCTACACATTTCAGAGGAGAAGACACTTTTGCAACAGCCTGGTGTGGGACAGCACTCGACTCAAACCTGCTGTTGACTGCATGCTCTTCAAGTGCTTTCCTAAATCAACGTGCGGAAAATTTCACAGAGGAAATCAGATCATGGACCAAACCACTATAACAATTCTGAGTTACTTTGCAGGGCAAAATCCAAAACAGTGGCACAGCATCTACGCTCTTGAAGAAAACAGAAGATGGAGATGTGCAAAGACAAGACAAAATGGAAGATGGAGGCTTGGTGGGAAGCAAAAGAAAGAGGAGGCCCAGCACATCTGCTAGGATGGGAAACAGGAAAGGAAAGGTAAGATTGCAAGAGCAAAGGCTAGGCTAGTTGAAAATTCCCATGATTTATCATAGAATGGTTTGGGTTGGAAGGGACATTTAAAGGCCATCTAGTCCAACCCCCTGCCATGGGCAGGGACATCTTCAACTAGAGCAGGTTGCTCAGAACCCCGTCCAACCTGGCCTTGAATGTCTCCAGGGATGGGGCAGCCACCACCTCTCTAGGCAACCTGGGCCAGTGTCTTACCACCCTCAGCATAACAAATTTCTTCCTCATATCTAGTCTGAATCTACCCTCTTTTAGTTTAAAACCATTACCCCTTATGAACTTTTATTTATGAAATTGTGTCTCATCACCTTTCTGTACGAAGCGGTTGGTAGATAACTAGCACAATGGAGATAAGCTGACTGACTTTGACTCCATGCTCAGGCACCTTGCTGGGCATCTTTTCAACCCCTCAGGGGCAATCATTTAAATGCAGCCATCTTTAGGGGGCAAGTAGCAGCTGGGGTTAGTAAAAATAGGCTTAAAAAAATCACAGAGGAGGAAACGCTGAGGTAGAAGCCCCACTGACCTGAGCAACCTCTGGTTACGCAGGAAGGAGCCGTGCCGCACATCCTCCCTGCCACTTAGTTCTGCTGCCTGCCTTATTTGATGGTTTCAGAAGAAAATCCAGAAAATTCAGAAGGAGGTCTTCAAAGCTGATGATCCACCCATCTGCCAGCTTTATCCACCAGCATGCAAGGGGCCAGGCTGCGCTGCACATTGACATCTTCTTCATTGACTCCCATATGGTTCATTGTGTGAAAACACCTAATTAAGAGAAGATGATGAGATTTTTAGAAAGTAAACCTTATGACTTTCTGTGGAGGAAATGTGAGCGGTAGTGCTAAATCACAAGAGGTGGTAAGTATAGGCAGAGAGGCAGCTTTGAAGGTAAACTGCTGCCTCAGAGCGTCGAGAGCTCTCAGAGGTTTAGACTTCAAAATTACACATTTCATGCACCGTACATTTGCAGCCTGACAGCAGGATTCCCCCGGAGAGGCCGGGGAAAGATCCTCGCAGTACTGCGCACAACGCTTTGTCAGATCAAAAAATCCAGCAGACAGTGATTGCAGATCAGAGGAGCTTACAGCTATTAAATCCAACAATTTGCCACTCTCCAGACGTAAACCGGGATAATTCACTCCACACGCGTTAATAAACAACCCTGCTTCTTAAAGGCAGCACCACGTGCAACAGCTGGATGGACTGCAAATTCAGATTTGTCTTTTGACAACGTGTAAAACACCAAAATATCAAAACTCCCCTGAAAACCCCCAACCACCCCCAAGAAAAGATGTGACAGCAGCCGGGCAGAAGCGTAGCCCACACGCTGTGCAATGATGGACCGCTGGAGCCAGGGACAGCACTGCCAGGGCAGCCCCTGCCACCAGTGTCACCCAGTATGCCCAGTCCAACTGCTGCCACAGCCCCTCGCACACACTCCGCTTTTGGCACGCCGCAGCCAGGACGTCTCCCCACATCTCAGTGATTCCCGCTGCTGAAAAACCACCGCCAAGGGCAGGAAAAGGGGCTGCTCTGGTTATACGGAAATTTTCCTTTCCCCACGGGATGTGCTGTAGCTCCTACAGCCCGTGAATGCCCTGCCCGGACACACAGAATGGTTAGAGCTCCCAGTGAGGGCTTTTTTGTCTATTAACTCCGAACCAACCCATGACCTTGAAAAGAGAGTGAAATTACCTCATAAGATTATTTAGCGAAAGGACAAGAGAGATGGGAATAGATATGATCTAACATGCTTTCTCCCTGGAAGGACAGGGAGAGGCTTCCCACAGGTATTTTTGTGACCCAACGAGGGTAAATCCTGCGGAATGCTTTGCGAACTCCGTAAAGTTACCAGCTGTAAACTCCTGCTCCTCTGGATCAATCTAAGGCAGCAGAAAATACAGCCCTGCAGCCCTTTTCAAGAGCGGTTTTTATCACCCTATTTAAGCAGCAGCTCAATTAGCAGCCTCGCACGCCTTCGCTTGGGCTCTGTTGGAGGCCCGGCGCTGCGGCGGCGGCATGGGGGGAGAACACGGGGGACCGACTGCCCCGTGCACAGCGACGGAGAGGGACGTGCGTCGCATCCCCGGCACCAGCATCTCCTGACACCCACCGCGGCCAAGCCCGGGGCACGGTGCCCACCATCAGCAGTCACCGGCAGATGTTGCTGTGGCAATTGGAAATCATTTGGCCGGCATTAAAAATAAAGAAATAAACACATTTTTATGAGACAATGCATAAAATGCCCGGCTTCTGCCGGGGAGTCTAAATTTGGCCCGTTTGGTTAATTTGATGGGATGCCATGAGCGAGGGCATGATTTCAAACCACAAGTCATTTTTCTCCTTGGAAGAGCGGATAACTGAGTCTATTAATCTGACAATACATTTAAACTGAGTTATTGTGACAAGGGACTTCCATTATCCATTTCATCTAGTTGCAAACTGTCAGAATAAATCTCAGGGGGTTAGGGAAAAAAGCTGCCTGCCTTTGTTTGCTGTTTTTATATGCCACAACAGTTTAGATTTGGTTCACTTTAACTCATGATACTGTATAACTCTACGGGGCGAAGCTCGCAGAGGACCTGGTACAGAAAATGGCAACTTTATGGTCAACGTTTTCTTTAAAAAGGAGTAAGGACAGTAAAATTTGACTACCTGACAGTACCTCGGCATTGACTTCAGTGAACCTTTTTCCTTCTATATTTCAGTTTTTTAACCATAACTTGTTCTCCCTTTGGAATCAACTAACAAATACCTTTGGAAATCAAAAAATGCTTTCCTAAAGCTCTGTTTTTCTCTTCATGTAAAGCAAGTTGACTTAAATAGTTAAAACTCTTATAACCAGAAATGAACCAACATAGGGCATGAATGAGTAAGCAATGGTATCAAGCCTCAGGTGTCAAACTGAAGGCTGGAATTCAATTTTATGGCTCTACCACTGACTCCTTAAACATAGGGTAACTTATTCCCGCATCACTTATACAGATGATGATACTTTCTTATTATCCATTATTTGCTTATTTTTGTAACTAGACCTGTTCTAGCAGAAGAACAGTATTTATTGATGTAACTGGCCAAGAGCGGTTGGAGCTGCAGCGCCCAGTCCCTGCCCCACTAGCGTTTGGGGAAGCCAATGTTGCTCATGGCCGGCAAAAGGGACATGCAAAATTCCCAATAAATTCAGACCACCGTGTGCTCACGTGTGTGCATACACGTGACTGAAAGCAGGCAGGCGACGGCTTGCACAGAGCTGCCTGGGGAGCTCGCTTTTCTCCAGCCCCCAGGGGCTGCAGCCCTGCCCAGTCCCCCCGAACAGGACCTTTGAAGGTTTCCTCCTGCGGTAACGACACTTTAACCCCGTCTAGCACTTTGTTGGCAATTCTTCCCCTTAAGTTTCATTTCAAAGCCACTGCGAGCTGCAGGAAGTCCCGAGAGTGGCAGATATATGCACAGCAACACCCCCCACCCCCTGCACACACTTTAATTACATCCTTTACAGATAAATATTAGTTTTGAGAAGTGAATTTTAGAGGTTTTTAAGAAACGCTAAAAGCTGGCTGTGCTCCCGTGCAAAACACATGCATAACACCAACCTGGATATGCAAACACATTTGCGGGTTTTTAAATAAAAAGCGTCCACACTCTTAACAAGATTTGCTTGAAACAAATCAGCCCATCCAGTCCCAGCACGCAAAATATGTCAGATCCTGATGCCAGGGGCAAGGACAAAGAAAAAAAAAAAGCTGTCCATCTTGAAATCTTTTACGTATTAGCTTAATTTCTTCAAAAGACTCTGCTAAGAAATAAACACTGTGACTTCAACTAATTTTAGTTCCACCCTCTCAGCACTATTCCTGGGAAACAATGAGGACTCTAATTCATGATCTTCCCCAAAGTCATCGTTTGGTCTCAGGAGGTGGTCGGAAGCTCAGTACAAAATGTCAGTGTCACAACGTCACAGCCCGACGCTTGCTTTTGATCAGATCTGGGAAGTGAGAATAGATGCAATATGCTCATTCCTTTCCTGTCACTGCAGAGTATTCATTAGTTTTAATTATTTTCTAGGTTCTAGGGGGAACCATTAAAAAAATTAATCACAAATGGAAGGAACAGCAGCCGTATGTGGCCATAAAAAGACAATAAAGCATTTTAGGATACACACTTGTTATGATTTATACTCAAAACAGGACTAGAGGTAGCATATGGTGATTGCCATAAAGTACATTTATTATAAAAACATGGAGATTTATCCCCAAGCTTGGTGGTATGCAAGAAGTTGCATTCACTTTAACTTACATTCAGATTCTTGTAATACCACAACTGTTTTTTTGGGTTTTTCAACTGAGCCAGGTTGCCACAATCCTCAGCCTGTTGCCCCTATAAACATATCCTCTAATTTGTTTTGCTTTAGTTTCAGCATCTCAAACCGAGCAAACGTCTTGGGTGATAATTACTATAAACGGGGTGTCATTATTTACTGTAAATAAGAAAAAATAGTATGTAAAATTATCACCTTAGTTTCTTCTTGCTGACTGAATCCATATGGCAGGGAGGAGCATCAGAAACAGCAGAAATTTACAGCAGAGACATGTCTCCAAGAAGGCAGCACAAATATTACAAAGTATTCCTACTAAAATCTGGAAATAATAAAATTTTTAACATACATTTTACAGCTTCTATGCAATGTACCTTGAGTAATAGTCCAGGATACACCGGATATGGGAGCAGAAGACACGGGGCCGGCTGTACCTGGGGCCAGATCAAGGACAGGGCTGAGGTCAGGAGGGAAACCCGAGGTCTCCAGAGACACGCGACCACCCTGGGACAGCATGGCCTGGCCCAGCCCGGCTCGAGGGGAAGGTGCCAGCAAAGCACTCTTGATAAGGGAGGGGAGCGATAGGATAAGGGGGAGTGGTTTTACACTGAAAGAGGGGAGATTTAGAAGAGATATTAGGAAGAAATTCCTTCCTGTGAGGGCAGCGAGCCCTCACTGTTGCCCAGAGCAGCTGTGGCTGCCCCATCCCTGGAGGGGTTCAAGGCCAGGTTGGACGGGGCTTGGAGCAACCTGGGCTGGTGGGAGGTGTCCCTGCCCAGGGCAGGGGGTGGCACTGGGTGGGCTTTAAGGTCCCTTCCAACCCAAACCAGTCTGTGATTCACACTGCTTATGCTGTTTGCACTGACAAAGCAGCACACGAGTCGAGTCTTCCCTACAAATGCAAACCAGGATTTCAACGCTGTCTGTTCAGGATTAAACCATCATATCTTCTGAGTCTAAAAATAATAATAAAAAAAAAAAGGTCCAGGTCCAATGCTAAGGGTACCTACAGCCCCGTCGCTTGCTGTTCCTCGTTTATAGTCTACTCTTTTCCTCTCCAGTCTGATCTTGTCTGAAGTCTGGGAGACAAAAAGGTCAAAGTTGTAAAACAACTGTTGTCTCCTTCTCCTTTCCTTCCCTCCAGCTCCAGAAAAATGCAAGAAGTGGGTTGCCGATTCTTTAAAGGAAGCTGTTCTACCTCATCATTTCTCCAGAGGCCAGAAACATTTTACCATCCCCACAGAGATCCTCCTCCTTGTCTTGCAGTGAACTTCTTCATACTTGGGTCTGCTGTCAGAGGACTGCAAACGGAGCTAATGAAACAGAGCTGGAAAACCACCATGTTTAGCCTCTCTTCCAAAAAAAAAAAAAAAAAGCCACACAACCAAACTAACCAACGTATTCCTTCCTTGAAAAGGACTGAAATGAACATTATAAAATGCTGCAGATCACGGACACTTATTTCAGACTACGCCATGCTGCTTCTGCGAGGTGCTGTGAAGCTCCTGGTTCATGCCAACACAGAGATAACATTAAAACACACAGACCAGATCCCGGGCTGATGTAAATCCCTGTCTCCAGTGGCATCCCAGTGACTCTGATGGAGAGTGGGGAGTGAGAGGATTGGGATCCTTGGGCTGTGTTGGAAGAGACAGTACCTCTACCAACCACCCCCTTGTTCCTTCTACCCTGCCCCGAAGCTGCACGCCTGCTCCCCAGGCCACAGAGCATCACTTCACCAACCGAGGGTTTCACCAGTTCTTCTTAGTGTTTTCTGGCTACAGCTGGGACAAACACATCTAAGAGCTGGGGCAGGGTATCATTTCACATCCAAAATGGGCAGAAACACCTATTTTTGCACAGAATGACTCAGCTGCAGAAGCAGCGCAGTTGTTGGGGCTAATTCAGTGCAGCTTATATTGCACTGCAGAGAGGCAATACAATTATTTGGAAGGTCTGAATGAAGGACAGTCAGATGTGTTTATGGAATGTACATTAAAATAAATCACTTCTGATACCATTTTTCTTTCTCTGACATAATTGCAACCATCTTTAAAATAATGTGACTTTTTTTTTTTTGAATGGGGGTATTTATTTCAATTAAGTAGTATAAAGCATCAGATCTAAACAGAGCTGTAGGCAAAGGATTTGGTTATTTAGAATTATTCTGCATTAGAATTACACTGGCTCTATAGTTCTATATTGTACTCAGACGTTATATGAAATTAGGCACAACAGGGAGAAAGAATCAATCAGTCCTGGCTAAGGCATTGAGATAATAATGACTCATTTGACGGGATTGCTCTGGAAAATTAATAATGACGGTGGTAATTACTAACCTGGGATAGCTGCAGTGCTCATTAGTCTCCTTTTACTCTATTGAATGTTAAGTATTATGAAGACGTTTGTTAGGAACACAGTCTTGTCTGCAGGCTTTCAATCACAGACAAGGACTCTCCGAGAGGTCTGAAATCTGTCCTCCTTTTCAACTTGCCGGGAAACAAACCCCAAACAATTGTAATATTTGATATATGGCACAGAATGCAGCAAATAAGATATTATTTGCAAGAGTTAATGACTTGCAGGCCTGATCCGTGGCCGCTCTGCTGCCTTTGCTCACCTGAGCCGAGGACCTGGCTCATCACCTCCTCTGGGGAGGGAAGGGTTGATGCACCTCTGAGGATCCCATCATTTCATTAACTGTTTTATCACCTCTGTGTCAGCAATCGCTCTTCTTGCTGACAACAGCTAAAGACAGCGCCTTTCACAGCCCATCAACCCCACTCCTCAATCAGCGAGACACCTCAAAGTCAAAGGGAGCAGGTTTCTCCCCAGGACCGGAGCTCCTGGACAAGGAGTTGGGAGACACTGCGAGCTGAAAAGCTCATCTAAGGCATGTTGGGGATAGAAAATATTCTTTAATAGAACCAGAGAGAGAGATTAGACTCTAAAAAGCTGAGAGTGACTAACAATAAGGATGTCTAGCAGCTGTGCTCTCAAACATCTGTTCCATGCCCCACAGAGTGCATTGCACGACTTATTTATATTTTAAGTGGATCAGCAGAGGGTTTACCTTCTGTTGAGCAGCAAGTGATAAAACTGCATGCCCTGTAACAAGAAAGAGAGAAAAAAAAAAAAGTTCTTCTTGGGTAAAGTTGAAGGGAAACAGATTTCTAGTTTTCGGAAGAAGACAGAGGTTTCTCAAAGCAGCAGCTCTCCTCCTTGACTGAGGAATTTTTGGACTCCTAGTCAACTTTCCTAATTACTCCCATTTTTCTGCCAAATTCTTTTTGCCAGCTGATTTAGCCCAAAACTGCTTCAGCGTTATGAAATGGGCTCTTTTAAGGCACCCTATATACACATCACTCATTTTTTTTTTTTCACTTTAATCCCTTAGTGACCAAGTTGTGTTGTATGCTAACTCCATCTTTTACTGTCAAGATTGTCAAACACGCGATTTTTCCAGAGGGATTAATGAATTCAAGAAACTCATCTACAGATTTTACGAAGTCAGAGCACCTTTTAGTACTAGAAATACAAGCCGTATATTCAAAGCCCCCTGTGATAAGGCAGCTTTCCCCCCTCTGTAGCTGGCCCTGCTGCTCTCCAGGGAGCTGTAACGTTATTACGGGGCCCCAGCTGCACCCCCGGCCCCCCCAGGCTCAGGCAATAGGCAGCAGCTAAAGCTGGTTTGGCATCTCTGCCTCCTCTTGAAGGACTCGCGGTGCTCAGACCCAGTGCGGTACCCAGGCACACCTGAGGACACACCAGAGGACTTTATCCCACTGGGGCGTTCCGCTGTGTGATCCACCTGATCTTCTCTGCTGCCAGCATTTCTACAGGGAGGGACATCCCACTGGGACAGATGACAGCATTGTCCTTCATAATACTTAAATCCCAGTGAGGCATTACTGTGAAAAGTCAAGGCTTTTTTATTTACAATTGTAGCATCATTAATGCCACTTATCTTTATGATTTTGCCTCCTTATTGTCCTGTGAGATTGTTTTCAAACAAGGCGAGAACAGCAATATTCACTGTGTGCGCGACTGTATGAAATGTCAAGAACCAGGGACGTGAGCTCTGCTGGGGTAAAGAAAGACAATGACAATTTTTAACTGCAGTCTCCGCTTTCAGGCCTCTCATTTAGCTCCTTGACAAACCCACTGTCACCCAGGCTTGTTGCTGCACCATGCATACATCCAATTATTCTGGTACAGCATGGCATGACAAAAACAATCCAGCCGTACAATCCAGACGATACACTTTTAGTTTAAAAATCCAGTTTTCTTTGAAACCTCTTTTCCCCCATTTCCAGGGCAGATCCTGCCTCCTTAATGGTACTGAAATCCAGAGGAAGCGGGATTTGGATCGCTGCTCTCCAGGGTTGGTGCTGCATGCATCAAATGGTTTGTTTTATTAATATGTGCAGGATTGAAGAAATGCCCAAACCGGCTGCATTTGCAAAGCTCCCCTGCTGTGTTAGCTCTGACCACTGCCTGAATACTTAAAAAATAACCATAAATAGAGCTCACCTTGCACATTCCTCATAAGGAGATTTCATGGTATTTTAGAGAGGAGGTCAACAAAATTAAATGCGATGCATAAAGTCAACAAGAATCCAACAACTACAAAGATCTTGCAACCCTTACCCCACCAAGACAACGTGACTTGAGACCTGGCTACGCATCCCCAGAGCCAGCAGGCCCCTGTTGTATTGACTTCGGGCTATGCCTCCGGTCCCCAAAGATAACCACCGTCACGCCTGGGTGCCAGCAGCCCTCCACAAACCATTTACAGGAATCACTATGGCAGCAGCACTTGCCTTTCCTGAAGGATTCAAGACCAAACAGAGCTTTCCCAAAGAATTCAGGACACACAGAAACGCTGGATGTGGAGGTCTCTTGAGCATCTCACTATAAGCATCAGTACGGAGCTGCCTCTTACCAAACACTTCTCACCATTAGTTTTCCCAACAGGAAAGGGCACATTTGAGCGTCTGACTTCAGCTACGAGTGCTAAACATTGAAAATAACTGGCCTGAGTAGGTGGGAAATCCATCAGTTTGAGACCAGGCATCCTGAAGCAAGGATGAACAGAGCCGTTCTGCAGCACAAACGCCTTTCACGGCTTATCTGAACCACAGCAACACGTTACATCTCAGTCTCTGCTGGCAGCTGTGCTCAGCTACGACTGAAATAGTCATTTATATAGTCACCTCCACCTGGGAGGATGTCACCTGCAAGCACATTTCAAGAGCAAGCACAGATTTAGTACCCTTATGATCCTGACTGACTATAACACTTCAAATGATCCGTGTCTGCTCTGTGCATTTCCTTCTTCAGCGTAAACAAAGGTACCAAATTTCTGTTCAAAAGTGCATGCAAGCTCAGAGAGTTAATTATTGTAATTATCAATTGAACAGACTCAGAATGCTAATCTATTATAAAGTGGTCTGTTAATTGGTGTTAAACTGTCATTAGCCTG
This sequence comes from Dromas ardeola, assembly GCA_013398915.1. NCBI lineage: Eukaryota > Metazoa > Chordata > Aves > Charadriiformes > Dromadidae > Dromas > Dromas ardeola. Next base: position 1,790,356 of record VYZM01018431.1, read on the forward strand.
CCATTTCCCATGTTATCAAGCCGACCTGGAGCACAGCACAGTTGAAAAACCAATCCATTCCTCATTTCTGGCAAACACCGATTGCGGATTTGGAGAGGAAGAGAAAAAAAAAAAAGTCTACATACCTGGAATTGAAATTACTCTAACAACAAACGAAAACATCATTCTGCTGCTTTAAATTGCAGTGGTTTTTGATACATATAGAACCGTACCTGTATGTACCTGTCCGTGTACTGCTTTTTGCCTCGCTGCCTCCAGCGGTGCCCATGTTGCTCTGCCCGCTGCCCCTGACCCTCCCGGTGCTGCCATCAGCCTTGGGCTCTGCCGGCTCGGGTGCTCAGCGCCACCAACACACGGACTCTATTCCTGAGCTGCAAATCTGCAGGTGGAGCAGAAATTTCTTCCTGGTGCCCGAAGTCACAAGCTCGCAGCCTTCTCCATCACAGGAGTCTCCATTTCTTGACCCACCAAGCGCAGCCTCCATCTGCTCCTCCTTTGGTACTGCTGGGAGCTTAAGACCTGGTGCCTGCAGGGTACCAAACATCCAAGAACAGCGATGATCAGCACCTCACCAGCTCCATGAATCCCTAAAAAAACATCCAGAGCTGTCCCTAAAGAGGTCAAAAAAAAGGGGGCAGGTCTCAGCCTGGTCTCCTCCACTCAAAAAGTAGCTGCCTTCAGCCAGCCTTTGGGCTTTAATTTATAGACATGGAGGCAGAAGATTGGCTTAGTCACTTCTCAGAGGTCAGTTACAAAATCCAGGTGCCCAGGAGGGCAATGAACTTCCACTTAAACCTGCTGCAAGAGGGAGAGACGGTATTTTAATTTCAGACTGTCATCACGGAAGGCAGCACTGCTGACTGCTCTCTCTTCCCCAAAAGCCGTCACCAAAGTGGCATGACCTGCCAGAGCGTTTCTCAGGGTATCCTACCTGACTGACATTTATCTATACTAATGTTTCTTTCCTTTTATTTTATTTTATTAAATAGCCAACTTTAAAAGTTCAGGGGAACTTAAAATGACCTTTAGAAATTCCAAAAAATGATTCATTGCCTGAGACAACTTCACCATGGAGCAAACTCCGAAATACTTACTCATCTGCACATCGCATCCCTCTCCCTGTGAGATCCACTGCACCCATTTCAGCGTTCCTCGCCAGAGGTCACAGGGCAGAACTTTCCAATTTGACAGATATGCAAGAGTTTGAATAGGGAAACAGTGAATTTTCTATATGGAAATCAGAACCTCTCAGTGTTCGGATACCTTTAAAATCAGGTCTAGGATATTCGATAAGGGAAAAAAGTCTCAGAGATTGAGAAAGCCTGGGGAAATAGTGACTTGCCATTTCCTGAGACTTTCCACCATGTTTTAGCAATAACTAGGAAAACAAAGCCTTTGTCATTTAGAATTATCTCCAGTTCTCCTTACTTTTCTTTGTACTCCTTGCCAGTGCACAGCTGTTGTTCTCCCTCGTTTATGTCCTTTTTCACTTTCCTTCCAGAATCCTTCCATCACCTGCCTCTGCATGTTGAAATACTAACCAGATCACTGTAGAAGTAGAAAAAGGAAAGAAATAAAACTTTTAGTGCCATCAATAATAAACATAGTAAGTTTCTGGAAGTGGGAATCCATCTAATTCAATGTCTTTCACTACTGATGGCTATTATTCCTCAATTCAGGCTTTTCCGAGACATCCGACTATTTATCACTTTCTTTCTTTACACTGGCAGAATACCCAAGTACACCTGCATGAGCCTCATTTCACCTCTTCCTCAAAAAATTTCCTAGTCATCTTCTATTTGATATCCTTTACTGCCCCACAGATGCTCACCCACAGGAAATTCCCATTTATTTTATTCCATGAGACCCTGTTACGTTGATAAACAGATCCATGCGGCAACGAGCCATCCCATTCCTTTTTCTTGGTAGCAGATCAGCTAAGAGGCCAACATCACTTCCATGCGGAAAACATAACCCCAGAATTGCCCATCCAGCAACAGGACTTCTTTGTCAGCATCTTCCACCTGAACTGGAAGTCAAATTAATTCTCACAGCCGACAGATACCTCTTCAAAGAGCTCTAGCGCAGATCATCAGTACTGTCTGTCAACTTCTATCTCTCTGAATAATTTTCTTGGCAGTAACTGCTGCATAGAAGTCCTACACACCTATATGAGTTTTACACATTACACTCAACATTATGCAGTGGTACCAGTGACCACGTTTTTTTGGCAGGAGATTAGAAAACCATTAGTCCCTGGTTTTTCTCTCAGCCTGCCCTATCACAAGCAGAATTTATTGTTGCTGGGATACTGTCACCGGGACAGTCGCTGGACGTTCTGCTTTGCTTATCTTTTACTCTTCAAAGTGCTACATATTCCCTGTCTTTTATCTAACTCCCTCATTATTATTCCATCCGTTGCTTACACCTTTACAGTTCCTCCAGTCGCCTTCATGTGATCTTGCTGCCTTATTTTCTGCCGGTGACTTCAAATTCCGCTTGAGTGTGTGTTCCTTTTACTGCCATAAAGGAAAATAAACCTATACAGATGGAAAGCTACCTCTTCTGCTGCTCGGGAAAACGGACTCTAGGAGCTTTCCACTAGAGGAATCACTTGGTTAGGCTTGGAGAAGACTGACGAGCACAATGTCAAGGACAGCTGTCAAAATGAGAAATGCCCGTTATAGCTTCCTCTACACTTCAATCACGTTTGCTTTATTGATATGCAGTGACATGGTCCAAAACGGATGTAGAGACAGAGGAAAGACCAAAGGCAAGTTTTTGCTATTTCAGGAGATCAAGATCTCATTCAAGGGAGTGGCTCCTCTGAGCACCATTCTTTTAGAGAATGAACAAACAAGTAAAGAAAAACGTCGCTGCACTGATCTAATTTGTCCTTAGTTACTTTAGGATTGAAATAAAAATGAAAAGACTTCCGTAATACCGTTAAGAAACTGGTTTAGTACAGGGAAAATAATTAAAACCTGTCCTTAATGCCTTGGAATGCAACGGACTGATTGCTAACGGCTTTTCACAAGTGCTAACAATGATATTTATGGAAAAAAGGAAAACTGGAGAATGCCACAAAATGGCATTTGAGCATTGTTTCTATTTTCTAAATCTATCAGTCAAAGATGTACAGTCTTGCTTTAACAGAAGGCATGCAAAAAGCACAGGGCTCTCTCATTTCTTGGATGGTTAGTCAAGACTTACTGTTCAGCAGATGTGCATACGAAGCGTGTTTCTTCTGCACTGAATAAACGTCCTTCCTTACAGACACTTGCTTTTGATACTCAGCCGCATTGGCCTGTTGGGAGATCGGGACAGAGAAACTCAGATGACTGGCTTGCTGCTTCTGTTTCCTTTGGCAAGAAGTTGGGTGCTAATTTAAAACAAAGCGTTGGCTTTTTTATGGGGTGTGTGGGCTGGCAGCCTTATGCTTGCAAAGGCATGCAAGGCTATGGGCAATGCTTTTCTTCTTTGCCTTTTTTTTTTTTTTCCCTTCTTTTAAATAAACCCAAAAGGTCCATTCTCTTTTTTCATCACTGTAAACGTGGTATAGAAGTTCCCAGTAAGTGACTGTGCCTCAGCTCCTGTTGAGGGTGGTGGCCAAACTCCTAAAGCCACACTGTTTTATGACTCCAAGTACCAACATTTTTTCCCCCACATCAAGAAACCACACCTAGTGGCATCATCTGTTGCATAAGAAACTCACATAAAGAAGCCACATCTACTGGGACGGCCCAATCAACCAACTTTGGCGCTTACCATGTATTTCTGATTGCTCCGTTTGCTTTGCCATTATCACAGTGACGCCAGGACTCATCTTTCACATATTGAAATGGTGACTGAAATAACGCATTTTGTGTATGTCCTAAGAATCTGTAATAACTGCTGAATTTTAAACCGTTCCTCTCTAACTTGGCCATCGTGATGCTGGGTTTGGTACTGATTTGCGTAGTTTCTTTGTGCCCAGGGCTAGCTCATTAGTGGCCTTATCAGGATTTGTCCATTTGGATAGAGAGCAAACTAAAGCATGAGTTTGCAGAGCGCTATTTCTCAGCAGCAATTCCCTTCATGGATGCTCCTAGTGCACCACACGGAAAGCAGGCTCGTTCACTTTGCAAGTGGAGTAAACGCCCTGCCCGTATCAATTCCTTATAGAACCTGCACTCCTTGAAAAAAACAACAGAAAAAAGACAATTTAGGTCCTGGGGGCGAGGAGCGGGAATCACCTTCTAAAGAGCATCCTGCCCCATTTGCCCTCCATTCGCTCTCCCTGGGAAATAGCCCTCTAATGAAAGCGTTTAGTTCGGATCTGCATTGCCTCCCGCTTCCTCCCACGGCGGGGCGAGGAGCGGTGATGGTGGTGGGATCTCCTGCTCCGGCCAACGCACATGGACCTCCCAGGCTGAGACCTGCACCCGCAGACGGAGAGAAAAGGCCATCCGTAAGTGGATGAGGAGCTAGCGATGACCGGGAGGGCCCTGGCAATCACCAGCTCTACTAATTGCCTATTTCACTCATTTTCCTACAATGTGAGTAGGCGAGGAGCCCCAGTAAATTGCTGGGGCAGATTATGTATAACCCTTTGCTGCGGGCAGGTTGTAAAACTACAGGCTTGCTTTCAAGAACTGCCTGGCCTCCTCAATTATATTTTTTCGTGCAGTAATTTCCTAATTAACAATTTCTCCCCTTTTAAGACTTGCACTGTCAAATTGGGTTTTTTTCTTATTATGACAGCAGCAAAATTATTTATCCCATTTCCTCACATAGAGTTCACTTTATGTTCTAATGAACAATGGTAAGAAGAGAACAATACAGGAAAATACACAAAGTTACCCCCTGCCCAGATCAGAAAGAAATTTCTTATCTTTGACACCTGCTGGCAATTAATCCTGTGCATGCTTGAAATTACAATTAGTAGCCCCCTGTACCACGACTCAAGCGTGCGATCCCAGCTGCCGTTCAGCGCTGCCCTCTGCCTCCCCATGCTGCTGGAAGGGGCCGAATCCTGCTCGTTTATTTTCCAGCATCCGAGGAGGAACTCCTCTCTCCCCAGTATCTGTTAAGGGGGCACTTTGGCACGCACCAAACCCCCTGGTTTTATGCGCCTTTGGTTTGACATGGATATGCCTCGTCTGTGGAGGACAGACGTACATTTTCCTACAAAAAGCATTTGGATTGGGATCTCTCAGTCCTCCCGCATGCCTCCATCAGACCCCCCTCATGTGCCCTTCAGCCCGTTGGGCTGCGCTTGCAGGAAAAGCCTCTCCTCCTCCCCCCAGGGTGGTGACTGCTTAAGTTATCCGACCTTAATTGCCAATTTTTCTGCTCAACAGACAAAACCAGCTTTACCTTATTCGGTCCCTTCTGGCCCTCACTGCTGAGGGCTCTTTCTCGCTTGCTTGTGACCACCCAAACGTGGAGACCCACTGTGCTGCTCCCCCTCCAGAGCTCCTGCCTATAAGGCAATGAACAGCTACAATAATTACACCCGGTAGCTACAGATTATTATTATATTTTTTTTTTTTTAAGTTTGTTATGGAATCTGGAAGGCCAAGGAATGTATCGTCACATTATCTTGCGTTTTATACTTCTACCCTATCAAGTACTCAGTACAGGTTTTCAGTCCAGCGTCTTGTTGGAATGTAACAATACCTTGACTTTGCCCATCTGAAAATATTTCTGCGCTACATACCATGAGTCAGCTGTGCACAGGGTAGAAAACTCAATAGAAATACTGTATAGAAATATTGTAAAGAATACTGTTCTTTGAAGTACTAGTGGCATTTGAAAGCCATCTAGTGCTTTAAAGAACAGTATTTTATTAAGTATTTCAAAGGAACTTCAAAAGTGCTATTATTTCTTATTTTGCTATTAAAACCTGTAAGTTTGAAAATTAATCATTATAGGACCTTTGATGCAAAAATCTATGAATAAAATAAATTATGAAGGCCATTTTCACATTAGGTTATATTAAAACATTCCTTCATCTCCCTTGTTAATTTAATGCACATCTCCAAAAGTATCTTAAATATTAGGAATAATATTCTACTAAGTAATCCAAAACCCCCTATGGCTTCTTGAATTTTCTTCCATTAACACTCTATGATATTCCTCCCTGCTTTCTAGTGACCTTTAAATAAACTTTTCGGGTTACTAATTAGCATGATAAACAATAGATTCCCATTTCATGGGCAATTTCATGGTCAAGCAACCCACTGGAGACAGGCTGCACGCTCTGCAATATTCCTATCTGCAGCAAGCATCCGAGCATCTCTGTCAGAGACATTTGCTTTCAGCAGTATCTCTAGGAACACGTGTCGGTACATTTTTTGCTTAATTCCTGATAGCTGAGCCTAATTCTTTCGTTAGCGTGCGTAATATCTTAGAGGAGTGGTCTCACACGGAAGGGGAAACTCATGTCTTAAGCTTCACAATACCAGCAGCAAATCGCCCGACAGCAGGGACATTTGGTGTGCCATCGAGGAACAATACACACTGCACCACTGTCACAGTGAATTCCTTATCGTTCTGTTCTCAGGGCAAGTTTCTCTTGTCTCTTCTCAATTACGCTTCATTTGTTTTTATCACAAAATTTAATTTGAAGCAGTTGCTTCCCAGATGGGTTAAAGCATGGTTGTTTGGGGTTTTTTTTTTTCACGTTTCAAGCAAGAGAAGACAAAATGATTACGGGTCTTGTATATAAAACTAGAGCCCGTTACAGTGTAGTATGGGAGATGATCGCGGTGGGCACTTGCAGGGAAGGAGCAGTTTGCATGGCTGCGTATGCTATATTTCTGCCCGGACAGGGTCACGTACCTGCCTGGCTTGCTCCCAAAAAGCCTCGGGGGGCTCCAGCTGGTGCCACCCCCCCGAAATGCTCGCCCTGCCACTGCCACCAGCCACAGCGCCTTGCTTCCCACTGTGAGGCGAGAACAGCCAGCATCTGTGGCACCAGACAGCGTGGGGGAAACACCTCCTGGAATTTCAGTGGTGCTGTTCAAAGTGGGGGGGGGAAAAAAAACAACAAAAACAAAACAAAAAAAAGACACAAGAAAAACCAAAAAACCCCAAGCAAACAACAACTCACAGTTACGAAGTACAGAAGAAGATCTGAAGAGCAAGAGGCTTCCCTCCCTGCAGGTCACAGTGATGTCTGCATGGGAGAAGCAGAGGCTGAAAAAGCAAGCAGAAAGACAAGAGCAGGGTGGTTAAGGGGAATAAGCGCTTGCTGTCAACTGGGGAGATTGTTTCTAGTCTCATTTTTTGCCATTGACCTCAGGGGAGGGCTTAATTTAGGGGAAACAGGAACCGCTCCACGCTCGCCCCATCCTTCCTCACCATGGGGAGATCTTCGCGATGTGGACCACCTCCTACTGCACACTGGAACTACCACTACATGGGTGGACGCTGCCCCAAAATTATATATATGGATTACAGAGTCACCAAGTCACAGGACAGCTGAGGCTGGCAGGGACCTCTGGAGACTGTCCCAACCCAGCCCTGCTCAAGCAGGGGCAGCTACAGCAGGTTGCCCAGGGATGTCTTGCAGTCCAGTCCACCCCACTGGCCACTGGTCCAGCCCATACTTCATCCCTAAAGGCAGCCTGTCACCACGTGCTGGTAACTCAGATTAAACCGACAGCTGCTTCTTCCTATGGATCTCATAATCTGTGTCTTTGTCCTGTGCTTCTCATCTCTGGAAAGACAGCATAAAGAAAGTGGACATAAGGAAATTTAAGTTCTGTACTCCATACGAAGCAGGGAAGGTCTGAAATGGGAAGGGAAGGGCTTGGTGTCCCATATTGGCATGAGGGAGAAACACAAACAAATCTTGAACACGCTGACGATGCTCCACGCCGGTAACACGGTGCTTGCTGCTGCCCCTTGTGCGGTGGGAGGGTCCCACAGGTGGCCACAGGAGCGGGGTCCCCCAGCGCCCATGGCAAACGCACCCGGTGCCCCATGGCCCTTCACCGAGTTCATGGGCAGCAGAGGACAGGAAGATAAACCCTGTGTCAACAGCAGCGGTGCAAAAAAGAGAAGAGGAAAAACATGAAAGAAAGGTCTATTTGGTAAAAACCAGGTAAAAACTGCAGGTACAGCAGGGCAGGTTCCCCCATCGCCCCCCATCCCTGGCTTTACCAGCTGGTTGCCATAGAAACGTGATACTGCACAGCTCTGGGGCCCCAAAGGCTGCAAACCTCCACTGATGCCGAGGAAACCCATCCCTCCAGAGGAAACCCATCCCTCCAGGCCCTGCTCTGGGAAGCTCTGCCCTTCCCCGCTCCGACGCCAGTAACCGCCGCGTGGAGAGCTGCGGAGTGCCGAGCTCATATCACAGAGTTTCCTACGTGCTGTTTGTGCTACTTACCTTAAGTGAGTTACAGGCAATCTTTCATTTTATATCTGTATGCCCATATATGAAAATAACATTATGTGCATCATTTTCTGGGAATATACTTATACCGCAGTGCGCCAGACAAAGTAAATATTGTATTGATGGGAAAGAAATAACAAAATATTAAAGGAAAATCAATAAACGCTGTAAAATCTCATCCTTCAGCCTTACTTAACTTTGTTTAGGCAGGCAATAAAGCTCCCACGAGCCCTGAGCGCAGGCACGCCGCGGTGCTGAGCTGACCACGCTTACTGCTGGAAGCGGCACAAGCCGGAGAGAGGAGCAGGTGACCTTCCCGTAGAGACCAGCACATTCCTAGTGCCTGGCATAACACACCAAAGAGAGAAGCTGGGGTTTTTTATAACCCAGACCTATATTAATCAACAATTAGCATTCATCTGGGCACCTCCGAACTGGCCCATTACACTGACTACTACCACCTGTAATGCTGCTCAGGCTGCAGCAGAGGCAAAGGAACCCATCAACGCTTCCCTAATTGTTCAAATAAATAAACCTTAGCTTGTTTTACCTTTTTCAGCTGGACATATTCAGTGTCAGCTCCATTTCCCAGGTGAGGAAGATGGCAGGGGATGGTACGCTGGGTGTCTGCCACACTCCTTCGAAATGCAGGAGAAGCTGCTGATGTTAAATGCTTTTAGAGAGGCCAGTTCTCTTTCAAAAGCAGGTCCGGAATTAGGTTAGTAAGTCGATATTTACACACAAGATGATGTGCCCTGGTTTTCCGAAATGCTGAATACCCAGAAGTTCCCTTGTGGGGCTTGAAATTTTATTTTCGGCACCTCGTTTTATAAAAAGACCATCTGTAACAGCTAGCTCTAGCTGCCATGTAATTAATTCCAAGTTACATAAGCCATTCATGAATAAGCATTATTTTCCATATATTAAACTTGCAGAGAGAGGTTTCAAAACCGAATTGGTATTTAGCGAGGTAGGTCTCAGAAATTATCAATTAATGCTCCTTGACATTTTATAAGTATGTTAATTTATATTAAACCTACTGCAGCTAACTTTGCATAAGATAACTCCGAGCCCGAGTCATAAACTAAAAAGACTTATGCAGTTCAGGAGCATTATGGCCGCTCTTTATCATCTTTTTGACATAATGCACATTGTGTATGCAATGCGGTGAAGATAAACACATATATAAAGCAGGCAACTACCTCGGTTCACACAGACTATCATATTTATGACCATTTGCAGAGGCTTAATATAATTCATTTACCCTAGATGCTAGAGTAAATACATCATTATAAACCCACGAGCCAGGCTATGAGAGGCAGGTATCAAGATTTGCTGCCATCCAGCCAAGTCGGCAAAAACAGATTCCTCCTTCGAGAGGCGGCTGGTGGTGGTCAGGGGGAGATGGAGGGAAAAAGCTGGGTTCAGCTTTTCCTCAAGGAGAGGGTTAAACTTGGCTCCAGAGATTAAAAATCCTTCTCAGTGGAAAGGCACGTGCCCCCCTCCCCAGTGGCCACTTGGAGTGGACCACGGCAGGACGTTTTTGCAAGGAGCTGGCAGGGAAGGGATGGTGCAGGTACCCACCATGGGCTCAAGAGGACGGAGAGCCAGGTTCGACATGAATTTGAACATGGGTATCGGAGCAGAACACAAGAAGGCGGTGGGGGAAATGCAGGAAGCGTGTTCCCAGGGCTGCCCGTGGAATACTGCGCAATTCCCACTCGGGACGGCTCTGAGCCACTGCTGGCGAGCTGGGTCTGCTCAGGATCCGCCGTCTGGGGACCCGCTTCCAGCCCCACAAACACCTTTAATGAATGATGGGGGACGGCTCACCCACACACTTCGCCCATTGACACTGCCACTAATACTGGTACGTTACGTATCACTAATCAGGGGCAATTAAGGGCTAACTGCTCTTTCTCTGTTGTGCTCGCTGCAATCACTCACACCGCTGGGAAGTGTGAGTGAAATCCAAACCCGCCATTTGGATTTCCTATCGTTTCACACCCGATTTGATCTCATGCAAAATGGGGAAGGCAGTAAAGAATCAAATCAAAAAAACCATTTAACCTCCCAGATTATGAGAGGATGTTATCACGCAAAATGCAGCATCTCCCAGGTTCTCAGTTAAACCGGTATCAGCCTGTCTTACCTGAATCCCACAGACATACAGGCCGGACAGGCACATATCTGTGACCTGACAGCACAGGGAGTTTTAGATGACTGTTTAGTAAATGTAGCTTTCAATAGATATTTCCAGAAATCGGAAACATTTTGGGGTTATATCTTCAGCAATCATTGTCCATTCTATTCCATAACGAATATGAGTGATTACTTTAGAAGATAAAACACATGCAAAATTTTCTCAAAAAAGATCATAAGAAGTGATAAGAAATTACATAAACACAGTGAGAAAACCAAAAAGAGAGGGCTGTTCTACAAGAAACGCAGCTGATACCTTGATATTGTATCACTTTGGAAAAGGAAAAAGGGGAGATAAATTAAGCAGTTCCTTCTGTAAGTAAGTTTTGAAGTGATCTGATTACAACAGCTCCCACTAGCACCATTCCATGGCAGCAAAGAATAAAATCAATAATGAACACCAACATTTCCATTTTGTTTAGTGGTTCTGTAGCTAAGTGAAAATTCGCTTTTCACTTATGTCTTGGCCAAGGCAGGGCTAGAACTTCTCCAGTTGACACATCCAGGAATCGGTCATTTACAAAGAACAACATGGCTTCAAAGGTGATACTGTGGTGCAATTATTTTGGAGAAAGTATAAAGCTTTTAGGGCTTAGGGCTTGATTTGACTAATACTGCTGGAGGATCTGATAGAATTTAGTATTTAATGGCCACCTAACATCAGGATGCCATTGCCTTAATCTATCCTTGAATATTAAAATCTCAAAGTAATGATTAATCCCTGTTCCCAGCGGTTTAAACAGATGAAACAGAGAGGAAATGGAACTCAAAACCATGGTCCTACGCATCAATGGCACAGTGAACGGACACCAGGCTCTAGGGTCACCGTCTACAGCTTTTCCTACCAGAGTTTTCAGTCTCTGCTATAAAATTGTTTCCCTCCACTGAAGTCCAAGTGGTGCAAAACTCGTCTCAAGCCTATACCCAGCACTGCACCTGTCTACACACAAATAAGCAGCCCCTGCAGTAATCCATCCCTCAAATATCCACGATTTCCAAGGCCACACAGCTGCCCACATCTGGGTAAGTGTCTCCTGCGTTCGTCACTCAGCAGGTGGGGCTGGCAGTAGAAGATTGCTGGAGCTCATTATGACAATACTGTTTTCATATTTCTAAATATCCCACCCTTGTATGACAGAAATCTTACCAGAAAAAACTAACTGCAAATCAGAAATTTGCCCATGTCGAGGCAGAGCAGTCTGGCCGTATTTCTTAATGAACACACAAGGCTGGCAGTGATAAGAAATGATTCTTTAGGGAGAAGATGAGCGGCAAGAGCTCCAGCCAGGAGGGGCAAGATATGCTAAGCCTACTGTACAGCACCGGCTCCTGTGATATTCCTCTTCAAAGCCTAATAAGTATTTTCTTTCAGAAAAAAAGTAGGACAAAAGACTATAATCTTGCATTGCTGCGGTTTCATGAAACAAATAAATATGGGTCAGTGGAAAATTCGTACCCTTTTCCAAAAGCTTGCCTAAGTTCCTGCTAAACACTCAGAAAATCAGCTTTGCGATTTGTCAGAGGTTGTGTGGTGTCCAAGCGGACCAGCAGAAAAGGCAGGGGGCAGTTTTCAGCTCATGGCCCCCCGCGGCCCTTCAAGCTCACTGGCCCAGCTCGGGGGTCATCCTGCCCCCGGCAGCGCTGCAAACCCCACTCCTGGGTGCAGCCCCTTACGCTGCGGCCGAGGGACGTGAGCGGCTGGGTGGGCCATGGCCCGCTGCGCTGCCCCGATCAAACCAAATGAATTCTAATTGACTGGGGTTCAAAAACCTGGAGCCAACTCAGGGAAGTAATAAGCATATTCCTATTTCCCTTTGAAATAGCACTGTTGTCTTTTTAAAATATATATATATAATGAAAACTTACGTGCTTGCTTAAATCTGGCACTGAAGAGCTGTTTTCTTCTCACAAGCTGCCATCTGCCATATTTTCTGATTCAGAGAATGCCTTCTAAGAGGCGCAAAGTAAAATCTGAGGCCACAGTGGGCTACTGAAGCTGGGCTGAGCTCACCAGAACCGAGACCAAGCGACTGGAGATGCTGAGGCTGGCCACAGCATCACTGTCCTCTGCCCCCACCTCCCTCCTCTGGCACGCACGGACCTCGGGGTGGGATGGCAGTGCTGCAAGCAAGAGCAACAAAAAAGAAAGAGAGATGGATATTTTTCTTACAATAGCTGCAGATTTTCCTAATCCCATGTCCTCTGGACCACCTTGAGGATGCTCTGAGCCTCTGCTGAGCACTAGCTAACGCAAGCACGTTTCATCACACAGAGAAGCTCAAGCTGTCTCGCACTGTGGGAGCAAGCAGACCTTTCTGAACCGCTAATGAGCAAATAATTCACTTTCAACTACAAATAGACAGTCTCGTGTAAACTCACAGAATAATCCTACACTGTACATGAGCCAAAAGCAATAAATGCTCTGCGCCATGTCTTGACAGTAAAGCTAATGTACATGGCTTGCTTCATCAGAGAGCACAGAGCCTTGTTAGCTCAAGCATCCTTCAGCAGAATTTTGAAAGAGTTGGATTACACTCCATAAAAGCCCTGGCACCACGTCTGTTAAATGACATGGCAGTTTTTACACTTACTGCGACCGCTGGAGTAATTTCCTTCTTTGCAAGGCCACATTCTGTAACACAATGCAGCTGGAGAAATCAATATTATCAGGGCTCCACGTCAGCCTGCATGCTGCTTGGGCTCTTTCGTGAGGTTCAACAGCTGTGCGACCCTCTCCAACCCATGCAGAATATATTTCAAACATAACATACTGCCTACCTGGTGAAGCCGTGAATTTGTGACAAGAAAACATCAAGGCAGTTCATGCTGGCCAGCTGAATTCCCTAAGTGGGGGATAACAAACAGAGCAATAATGTCAGGAGGAGCTGAGAAGAGTTGAGCCTAATAAAATCTTCAGCCTTTGGGCAGAATACAGCTGAGACTAATGCCTCAATAAGACTGGCATTTGTTTCTCAAACATGGACACTTTTCAACGCGCAGCGTAGGGCGGATTATACAGATCATCTCAAGGGCAACACGGGCATTTGTGAGGAAAGAAGCTTCCTCCGCTTGTAATCCCAGGAAGGAAGAGATACAGTCCCTGTGTGCCACAACACGAATCACCTCCCAGTGTCCTTGGGTTTTGCCACGTCTCTATTTTTTGGGGAGAGGAACAGAAGGCTTATCAAAACACTAGTGTTTTTTTTTTTCAGTGAGGAAATAAGAACTGGTACGTTCACAATAAATGGATATTTGTATAGAAAGCCACTTATTGGAGATGAAATCTTTACAGATTTTAGCAAAAAGCCCTTTTTTTTCCAGATTCCATCTGCATTTCACGGTCCCACTCTCTCACCCTTTTTACTGTCATTTTCCCCACTGAGAAAAACTGAGGGAGAAAAACAGCAAGAAGAGGTTCTGCCCAGATTTAAAATAACAGTACACTCAGAAAAGCACTCATTTTTTGAAGGGCAACTCTTTTCAGATAATTTTCCAACAGGAAAGACAGGGATATTTGCAGAAGGTCAAACACTGCTGGTGTAACTGGAGTCTGTCTCTTCACCAGTTTTATTGCTGGCTTTGTGATTGCTTCATCTTAGCCAGTTTGGGCTCAAACCCAGACAACTTCAAAATCTGGAAACGTACCAACCGAGGGCCGCTTGGCTCCTTTCAGAGCAAGGACAGGCTTTGAGAGCTGGAGGTCTGAGACCTGCTGGGCTGGAGATCCCACCGAGCTGGAAGCCCAGGTGGTGAGTGGGAGAGGAACGAGCTGTGGGTTACAGACCTCAGGGCTGATATGTGGACCCACTTTCTGCATAGACGTGGACCTCGTGGTACCAACGCTTTGGCTGCCTTCCATATCTAAACCACACAAACCTCCAGAAACCGAGATCTCCATCTCACCCTGCCCCGCGGTGCTGCAGCTCTGCGTTGTCCTCCCCGCCGCGGGCGCCGGTGGGAGAAGAGGTGATCAGCAGCGCGACGGGGGAGCAATCAGGAGGAACAGATCACACCAGACAGCAATCTGGAGACTGTAAAAATGAATAGTTTGTGTTTCACTGATTTTGATGTGGTCGTATCATCTGTAAATTATATACCCAGCTATTTTTCCAGTTAGTCATTATTCTGTCAGGCGATCGGCTGCCAATTCCAGCCCTCCTAACCATATGCACGGCTGTAAACCTTGAAAGCAGCTGTCTCCAAAGCAAGCCAGTTCAGGAAGAATAGGGAAACAAATTACATAAAAGCAGATTAACTTCTCTTTAACTTCCTTCAAAATATTTCTTCCCCACAGCCTCTGTAATCCCATTTTTTAAGGGAATTTGGTCTCTTTATTTGTTATACTTATCAGTGTGACTTGAATTTAAAGCTTTATACTTCATGTCTCTGCCCATGGACCTGTTGCATATATAATCCTCAGTCTTTTCAATGGTGGGAACGGCTCTTTGAGCGGTTTTCAGCCTGTTGCACTGATACTTCCCACAGGATAAAGGCGGCCAGTGCACGCTTGGTGCATTTACTTGAGCAACTCCTCGGTGGGCAGCGACAATATTCTGTCAGTCTTGGGGTCTTTTAATCTTAGTCTATTTGGATACATCACCTCCTTTCAGGGAGTTGCAGAGAGCGAGAAGGTCTCCCCTCAGCCTCCTTCTCTCCAGGCTGAACACCCCCAGCTCCCTCAGCCGCCCCTCACCAGACTCCTGCTCCAGACCCCTCACCAGCTCCGTTGCCCTTCTCTGGACTCGCTCCAGCCCCTCAATGGCTTTTTTGTTGTGAGGGCCCAAAACTGGACACAGCCCTCCAGGTGGGGCCTCACCAGTGCCCAGTACAGGGGGACGGTCACTCCCCAGGTCCTACTGGCCACACTGTCCCTGATACAGGCCAGGATGCTGTCGGCCTTCTTGGCCACCTGGGCACGCTGCTGGCTCACATTCAGCCGCTGTCAGCCAACACCCCCAGGTCCTTTTCCCCCGGGCAGCTCTTCAGCCGCTCTGCCCCAGGCCTGTGGCGTTCATGGGGTTGGTGTGACCCAAGTGCGGGACCCGGCACTTGGCCTTGTTGAACCTCACACCATTGGCCTCAGCCCATCGATCCAGCCTGTCCAGGTCCCTCTGTAGAGCCTTCCTACCCTCAAGCACATCAATACTCCCACCCAACTTGGTGTCCTCTGCAAACTTACTGAGGGCGCACACGATCCCCTCGTTGATAAGGTCATTGATAAGGATATCAAACAGAACTGGTCCCAGTACAGAAGTGGACCAGACCTGGTGTGGGATCACAGGAGGGTGAAAAGCACACAGAGCCCTGCCTAAAATTAGGGTGCAGCATGGGAACGTGGGGGCCCTGGGGAACACATCGCTCAGGCCTCAGTTATGAGCAGGAGTGCAGCTGGAGAATGAGGAGAACAGCGGAGGAGATGGTGCTAGGGCTGTGGTTTAGAGAGGTGGAGGGTACTCAGAGGTGGACACAAGGGCTGCTCGTAGATTGTGGCCAAGGTTTGCTTATTCTGCGCTCTATAAAGACACCCCCTCCTTTCCTTACCCAGAGAAAGACCTCGGGGCTTGCAGGAGAGATGCTCTACTGACCTGGCCCTGCCCTTCCCTGGACCCCGGGCAGCCCAGGCTGCTGCTCCACTGCCAAAATCCCATGGGAAAGTGCCCTGCGCAGCAGAGGAGCCCGAGGAAGGAGCCGGGTGTCCGCCCCATCTCGCACTGCCGGGCTCAACGCTGCGGGAAAATCGCGTGCACTGTGGGAGGAGAGGATGACTGGTCCCTTCGGGGAGAGCAAGAGATCAGAGAATTAAAAACTGAATGAGGTCCCTGTGCCCTCTGCAATTAAAGGGAACTTGAAAGAGTTTCAATTTGGTGATATCATTAATTTCCCCTCTTCCTCCTCCCTCCTGCTGCAGTTCAGAAGAGTCCTTTTCAACTGTTTATTGACTGTGTGATGAAAGACTGAGCTGAAGAGACCCTAAGAAAAGGAAAGTTGGAAAAGTTTTCAGCCCTTTCATCAGTTCTTTAAACAATGTTCAGAAAAACATGAGAGAAAGACTGCGTCTGAGAGAAATACTGTAATTAAAGCTGCGTGCAGTGGGCTTCGCTGTCCGAATGTGACTCGAATACCTGCAGCCCTATGTCACGTGAAGATTTAGTTTGCAATTTTGTCACAAACAAGGCTGTTAAGAAACACATTTATACTTACCCAGCTATTTCCTTTATTTGCTAAGGAACAAAATTACTTTGGTACACCAGCTAGGTAGGAAATGCAGCATATTATAATTTAAAAATAAATGTATGTGCACAGAACATGCACACAGCAGGAACCCAGGGATTTCAGGGAGCATGGGATGGTACAGTGTGCCAAGCATCTCTGAAATAAAACCCCAGGGCACCCCACACATGCATGGGCAGGTCCCACAGGATCTCATCTCATCCAAGGAGTCTGTGCCTCTCAAAGAACCCACAGGAATATTTTTTAACGTGTCCATCTTTTTCTGCCAAAATGTCCACCTTTCTCGAGATCACACCTGAAAATTTCTGCCCTGTGTTTCTTTTCCTGTAAGGAATTACCGTCTTGTCCTGTAGATGGAGGGCAAATGAGTCTTGATAACTCACAGGATGGTCCTGTAGATGATGGGAGCAACCACGGGATGGGTTTCTACACCAACATAACTGGTGTAAAACGCCCTTGCCCGGGTCTACTTAGACAACACAAACAAGCCAACGGGAACTGCTGCCAAATGTCACTTTTCATGACTCTCAAAATGGAAGAAACCCTCAGAAATATCCCAGGCCCACCAAGTTTCCTGGGCACAGTTTGCCCACAAAAAGGATCAAAGACTTCAAACAACTCCATTTCATTGGCACAGATGGATCAAAGCTGCTTTCAAAGTCCAGCCAGCCACCAGGCAGTGACAGGGACCAGTCCCTGATCAAGAGCGCGCGGGCAAACACGTACGGTTTGCTGGTAACCTCTTATCAGAGCTTCATCGTGCAACAGCTTTGTTGTCATGGCAAGAGACGAAAGCCTGACAAGGGACTACTCACTCCTGGATGTGATGGAGGAGGAGACAGCACAGCCACGTGCTCCCCGGCTACTCATGGGGGTCAGCACTTACGAACAGCTCCCGGCTTCTCACAATTACAATTAAAAAGGGAAACCTCCAGAGTCACAGACTATTGCACCTCACTGGCGTGAAGACACCAAGTGCGAGTCCCCGGGGTGAGGCTGCTGGCTGGCCGCGAGCTGGCAGCCCCTGCCAACGGTGACCATCTGGCCTGCCTTTGGGACCTGCTGGAGATGGCTCCTCTAAGTATTAATTTTTGTTGAATAAAGCTTTTCTGACACACAGTTTACATCTGCTGGAGTCTGTTAGTCCATTGATGCAGCGTGGTGCTGAAGGCACCTGCCATTTGGCTGCTGTCCCCAAACCTGGCAGTAGTCACAAGGAGGGAGCACGAGGGAGGAGCAGGAACTAAAAGGATGGTTGAGATCTCTGGGGCAGGACTGAGTGGAGCAGGAACGGTTAACGTGATCGTCAAATTAGAAAGCAGTCCTAATTATTTCAGCAATCAAAAGCGATGACTCACCTTATCAGGCAGCCAGCTAGTACCATCACAGACATTTTCCTTGTTTATTTTCTTGCCTTCTCAGACGAGAAAGAGAACGTGGGGGATCCCAGTCCTGGCCATCTGGCATTAGTGTGAAAAATACGGTAAGAGATATACAGTTGTCTCAGTAACTCCCTTCTAGATGATAAATTCACACGTTCTCATGATCTTAGATTTGTTTTCTTTTCCTAGGCTTTACTCACCCATGACTACAACCCTAGGAGATTTGTCCATTTACAATCCCAACCTTAATCAGCTTACATAGGTGCCTTATTAAAACCGTGGTTCCCAGAGAGTAATTTTTACTCAAAATTGAGAATTTTATAAATTGGAGTCACAGGCGGTGGGTCTGGCCGTTGCTCACGCTTCCTCCTGAAGGCTGCCCTCAGCATCTGCCCTTGGTGGGACTCAAAGCACCGGTGGCTGATGGTGAAGTTCCCCACACGGCCCATGGACTGACCATCAGGGACATGCCAGAACTTGCCTCTGTGATTGGCAACACTACATTTGTGCCCTAGTGGCTTCCCCGGCATTACAAATTTAACCCAAATGTGGTGTAATCACCCCACTCTTAGCAGAGAGCGAGCCATGGCCATCCTGAAACCTGAGTAACGTACCGAGGTCAGCCCGAGATCCCTGACATTTCAGGCAGGATGCTCTCCTTGGCACCTGCGGTCGTCTCCTGTACACTCTTGCATTCGTCTCAGAAAGGCTGGAAAATGAAAATAAGCCCCCATCCAAGTTTGCTTCTCCTTCTCTCGTACAAAGCTGCTCCGTAAATTGCCCTCAGCGCTGCTGTACAAATGAGGCAGCTGCTGAGAGCCTGAAGAGCACCGCACGCGCAGGAAGCAGTCTCCTAGCAATAAGGAAGATGTAAAAGCCCTCAAAATAGCTCCTCCTTCCATTTCTTTTCAGTGACTCATACCGTACAATATGGTTTTTTGAGTTTGGGCTTTTTGTTGGTTTTTTCCCCCCCCCCACTTTCTTACAGCAAAACCACTCATACTGTGTGCGTCAGGTGAAATGAGGCGAGCAGAAGGGCGCATGCACTGCCTTCGTTTAAGAACACAGGAGCGTCCCAGGTGTCCCACAGAAGCTGAATGCATTTCACATTTTTCTGCTGACACAAGAGAACCAGCTGTCAGCGCTGCAATGATCCGCAGTTAGGAGGCATTTTGCACAGCCTGGGCAGGCAAACCGCCTCCTCTGCCTGCTACGGCGTACCAACGCTTCGCGGGTACGTTGCAAAACAGAAGGTAAACAGTTGTGAATGTGTCTCGTGTGTGGGAATCAGGAACAACCGCACTCAAGGCAATGGTGTGATACAGCTCTGAAATCGGTGCGAGGGAAGAATTACGTTGTCTGGGCTGACAGGGGGTTTAGCAGCAGTGGTAGGTAAAAAAGGAACAGGTTTCCCATGGTTCTATTGGATTTACACTGTCTCATAGCTGAGCTGGAACTGTCCGAGAAGGAAATAATTATTTAAAAAACAAACAGACATAGCCAAATGGCCAAATTTGCTGTCAGCAGAAGTACCTAGACATGTTTCTGAACCCCCCCCATAATTTTCGTACCTTTTTTTCCTGACTCCTCACCCTCTAATTCTGATTGAAAAATATCTAAAAATAGTTCCAGAGAAGAACTCTAATGAATTATGCAATGGACATATGCTCTCGCATCAAATCTTGATGTTTACTTTATCTGATGTCATGCAGAAGACTGAAGCTCAGGACTGCACTGGGAATGATCCCAGATATGCAGTAGGATTCTAGGTCACATCACTTCAGCTCTCATCAGGCGTGGGAGCACCTGGGAGAGCAGATGGCTAGACAATGTAGCTATCACTGGTGGTTTTAATTTTCCTGGATTAAGAAGCAAGTACTAGGCAAGTAGTTTGATTTGCTAAAGACACAGCGGCAACCCTGGCAGAGGAAATCCTTCCAGAGCTCTCATGACAAACCGCCTTCTCACACAGTTTCTGGTAGGACTGCAAATCCTCCGGCAACTCCTTCACCAGTCACTTTCCAGTTTCTGCCATTTTAATCACATACCGCTAAGAAACATCCTGCCAAAAGAAAAAAAAAAAGATTTAAAAATCTAGCTTCTGACCATACAAAGCGTGGCGTGCTTTCTCCCACTGAGATTGTAAACTAGGGGAGAACAAAAATCTCTAATTGGTTTTGTAATTCTTCGCAACGGCATCACCTTGCCGTTGTGAACCGGCAGCCTTCAGACCTGCTAGCTGCAAACTGAGGTTGTTTCCAACCTCCATCCAGCATCCTCCTCTGGCATCACCTTAGAGAAAGCTCCACGTACCGCAAACCAGCAGCTTCCCTTCCCTCCGTTAGTCCTCTCCCAGGTGAGCTGGCTGCCCCGCCACGGTGTTAGCTGCTCTCTCCCACAGCCTGGTCACCAACGCGGCTGGTGCGAGCTGGGGCTGCTCAGGAAAGTCACAGCTGGCAGCACCGAGCCCCAAGGACCGTTAATCTTAACGACGATCACTCACTAGGAGGCTTTTGGGGTTGAACTTTGGGAAATCTTGTCCTGGAGAGTAAATAAAGACAGAAGTATTGTCCCAGAAAAAGAACGGCTACTCTTAATGCACCACAATTTCATTCTGCAAGTAATTAATTAGCCAGTAGTGAAAATGGATACAAGGAGGGACATTTATTCCTAGTATAACACTATTGCCTTCCATGGAACTACATGAGGAGAGGATTTAGTCCAGCGTGGGTGTACAACGTATCGCTACAACTTCATCCCTAAACCACACAGACAGATGTGAAGATTACCACGAGGGTTCCCCGATTTAGAATTCATAAATGAATTTCTTGTTTCTCTATAAAAAGGGCATAGCAGGATTATGTAGGGAAAATTACACATTCTTATACTAAATTTTAGTTAGGAGCAGCTTCAAGATAAAATTAACCAGTTGCAGCAAATGTATTATAATAAAACAATACTAAAAAAAAAAGGGGGAATTACTCTCTTACTACATCCACACCTATCAAATTTAGAGGAAAGAAAAAACCTACAGTACCACTGTGTGTATTATCAGGACAGTCAATGAGACATGAAACAAGGACGAACTCCATTTGCCTGGGCAAAAAGCCCAGTTTGGAAGTAATTGCTGTAGTGGTGTAGCAGCTGCAGATACAGCCAGATCAAATCCAAAGATCAAATGCTTATTTCATTTTGATAAAAGTCATTAAACCACAAATCAACTTACTTCGGAGTACAGTCAGGAAATAACTCTGTATATACCATCTGCACATAACTCTCCCCTAATAAATTAAAGCAGTGACAGCAGCTTTCTTATTTGAAATCCCCAAACTTATATTTCATTAAGTATCAACATTTCTCATTTAGATTTTATTTAGCAGATAAGCCACCGCGCTGTGTTTAAAATCAGACCAGAGGATTTCTGAGCTGAGGGGGTGGGCTGGGACCGTCTGCCTCACTTGACGACTCAGGACCAGGATTTCGAATGCTCACGAGATACCCCTCTCCCTTTGAGTCTCATGATGACAGAGAAAGGAATGGCATTGAGAGCTCACATATAAAGTTCAGGGAGCACCAAGGAAGCTCTGGAAGTGTGGACTCATTCAAAGATAGTCAAAATATAAGCAAGACCGCAAAAAAAAAAAAATATTGTAGAAGGTAGCAATTGCATGGGAGCAATTTAATTATTGAAGTGCACTTTCTTCAGTACATTAGCTTGGCAATTTAATCATTCTTTGGAGAGGTTTTGGCCATCCGTTACAGCGCTGCCTCGGCAAGCACAGCCTCTGCCTGCAGCGTTGGTGCAACACCAGCCGAAACCCCCGGAGCATCCCTGGGGTCGGGAGAAATACAGGGTGGGAGGGAGGATCTCACAGCGGTAGCAAGCTTTCTACTCCTCTCTGCTTCGATTTGAAGATTACAGAAAACTTCACTAAATATATCATCCCAACGCAGACCGTGATGCTACTGTGCATCGCGGCGTCTCAAGGGGCTGACGTATGTTGTGCTGTAGAGCCAATACAAAGTTAATAGCCTTCCTATACTTATTTAGGCTTGCCTAAACTTGTATGGGCTCGTGAAAAAGAATTTAGGGCTATTTTATTAGACTCAAATTATAAGAGTCTCACCCTTTTTGAATAGCATTTTATTCTCCTTTTTAGTTCATCAGAACTTTAGCAATTTTTGTAGTAACACACATCTCCGCAGTTGTGCCAGAATCTGGCCCAGTTGTCTGTATCTACAAAACAAATGTCAGCTTTCATGCTGTGATTATAGCAATCAATCTCAAACCCTCACTGCCTATTAATGTAATAGACTGTTCTGGATGCCTGGACCTGCAATCCTAATACCACTAATTCTCATCAAAACTTTGAGAGATCAAAGATCAAAACTTCACCTTAATAAATTAATCCATTTTTTAGACTAGGAATCAATTCGTTGATTTACTCCCAATACACCTCCCAGAAAAGGTAATTCAGTTACCTGTGCCCTTCAGAAAATCTCTGTGTTACCGATTGATGGATTTAGAGCTAAAAAGATCATCATTAAATTCACGATTAACAAAAAGTCATCAAGATAACGTTAGCCAAACTAATGGACAGATTATGAAATTTTCACCTCAGTTTTTTTTTTCATGGTAGTTCTTTTTTTATATTTACCTGCTAAAGAGAAAAGGACTCACCCGCTAGTGCTACGCTGAGCTCCCAGCGTTCCTGCAACGATGTCCTGTCCTCTGCAGAGAGCCCACAGAAGAGCTTCTTTTGGGTTGAGGAAACGAATACTCATTTTTGGCAGTCCTCTGCTGTCCCACTTCTATTCTTTTAGTGAGTCTCCCTTCTACCTGCAGTAGTTATTCGATTGGAAGTTTTTGCTATCTAAGCGGGAATTACTTTTAATCCTCAAATTATTAGAATTCTTAGCATCCTGGAATGATTTTTGAAGCGAAAAAGAAAAGTTTTAAATGAGTTTTGATATATTCTTCTGAAAGCTAATATAATAGCATAACTATGGGATTTTTTAATAAACCCCCACCAATTTGAATTAATATATTTATATGAATGGATTCTCTGCCTATGCTAAGCTTCGAGATGTTCTTACTTCAAGCCAAACTTTTCAAATATTCTCTAGGAAGAAGGGGAGTTAGTCTACAATGCACAGTTATCAGGAGACCAAGGCAAAGGTAGTCTACCAAAGGTGATGATATTAATAATGACATTTATGCTGCAGGAATTTAATTAGACTGAAAAAGAATTTGTAGTAAAGATGTCACAATAACTCAAGACAAAATGAAAATCAGTTCAAAGGCATTCAGGCCTTAATTAGTTTGGGAGTAGTAGATTAAAGATAAACTTAGAAAAATTGGTGGAGTGACTGGCTATTAGGGGCCACTAGAATGTATAATGTCACGTTAGATTTTTCACTTTTTGATGCTTTTAGATAAGACCAAGTGCAAAGTATTTTAAAAAATACAGGAGATGATTTTTTTTTTTTTATTCTTCAAAAGATCAAACGTTTTTGCTTTTAATAAAACCAATGACAGTCACAAGCCTTGGTTGTTGACACTGATTTTTTTTTCCTGAACATGATGAAATAATAAGCTGCACGACACCTTGCTTATATATGGAAAACGGCAACTCTGCGTACAGACAACATTCAATTTATGTGTACTGCCTTTTGAAAGAAGAGGGGAAAAAAAAGGTGTTTCTGATCATCCACAATAAGTTACTTTCTTGGTGTTGGCTTGTTCTGTGCAAAACACATGAAAGGAATAACGAAGCAGAACGTTCATAAAAGAACCAGGAAGATTTTCAAGCTCCGTTGATTGATCTGTTATGTGTTCATATTTAGGTAGAAGAAAAGGAATCTATACAAAACATCTTGCAGCCACCAGTAAATGGATTGTAAAGCTGTGGGACTCTGGTAGAGCTCCTCCAGCCAAGCCCTTGTGTTCTGCCTGGCTCCAGGAGTCGATGCCCTTAACGTCAGGGGCACCTGGCTGCTTCCCACCCCCACTGATGTCAGCAAACTCAACACCAACTTTCAGCTCTAAGCTCAAAACAATATATTGACCAAGCAAAAACAGAAGCCAAGCACTTAAGTCATTCGAAAGACCTCATTTTATGTTCTTATTAAAGGAAGAGACCTGAAAGAGGAGGTAAGTGGACCCAGACCAAAATCCTGGGAAGCTGCCATCTCTGACCAGGAGGTCATCTATCCAGCATCTCCGGGAGCCTCTGACACGAATTCTCTCCCTGACTTAGGTACCAAAGCAAGTCAGGTAAGTGGCCCATCCTTCAGCTTCCAGGAGTATTCATTTAAAACAAAAAGTAGGGAAAAACCCCACAGAAAAGACAGTAATGTACTGTCTGCCTGATTTGGCGAAGGGGCCTTAACCCTGCATCCCGTGGGATGGCTTTAACACCGTGTCTGGATTTCACACAGTACATTTTCTTCTATTTTATCTCAAGTGGAACAGACTCAGCAGATTAGGGAAATTCAAAGTTAGGAACAAAATACATTTAGTAGAAAAATCTAGCAGTACACATATTGTAAACATCCTAATAGTAATAGCAGAGGCTATTTTGAGAATGTTATTTAACTGTATTCCTGCTTTAAACAATTTCTGCATCAAACCCTATCTAAAACAAGAACACAGCGAAGAAAGCAAAACAGCTCTTCCTAATTTGCATTCAAAGTGGTTAATTTGCTGGGTTGACTAATGGATTGCTTTTTATTGTAAACTTCAGGCAACCATATCAATACTTACTTCTCATCTGAAGAAACCCCCAACAGCCGTGCTGGATTCCTATCTGCAGCCCTGTGAGCATCTACGGTGCCTCATTAGCATCAACACACTGTATTTTAAATAAAAGCAATGCTGCACTTGCCGAGCAGTAAAAGTATGGTCTTAAACTGTCCACCTTCAAAAATTCCTCTCTCTCTTTGCCCTTACTCAAGGACAGAGACATCTCCCCCATCTTTAGGACAGCTTAAAATGCTGTTCTCAGCCTTTCGGTGCGCGGTGCATATGGTGCTCCCCATGCCTTTTCCCACTGCAATCTTTCTGCTACTTTCCTCGCTGGCCTCGGGCTTTCTGTACAGGTGCTGCAGCAGACTGCTGCTTTACTGCTGATTTGTGCTGTCGTTATTCACTCTCTCCACTCTTCTCCTTGGCTTGAGTCATGCTGTTATCTTCTATGCTGGATTGTTAAACCAAAGG
The DNA here is from genome assembly GCA_013398915.1 of Dromas ardeola. Lineage (NCBI taxonomy): Eukaryota > Metazoa > Chordata > Aves > Charadriiformes > Dromadidae > Dromas > Dromas ardeola. The sequence continues at coordinate 1,815,776 of VYZM01018431.1, forward strand.
ATGAATAGCATCCTTCCAAAAAAAAAAAAAAAAAAAAAAAAGGCAGCGTTAAATCAGTTGGGCTTTTCTTTTGACCTTCCACAGGGTCAAAATATGTTGAAGGTTTTTTCACCTTTATCTAAACATTTTTCATTATGGGAAAGGAGTAAATTCCATACATCAGCAGTATGAAAGAGCCTACTGCTGTGAATTTTGGAATATAATTCCCACAGCCAGTGAGGAGAGGGATTTTGTCTCACCAGTGCACCAGACAGATTACAGTTTCTTCAAACCTCACTTTGTTGGGTTTCTTTATTAGAATCAAGAGAGATTTCTGAGTGAGGAGCTAAACCAAAGTGTCAGTGGGTAGGTAACTTGGTCAGCATTTATACCCATCTCCTCCAGGTCACGTCTCCTCAGCAGCCTTGTGCCACTGGTCCAGCAGTGGCACAAGGGGGATCGGTTGTCCACGAAGCTTAGCAGGATGGAGAAAAAGACAATTCTTCTGTCACGAGTAGGCAGGGAAGAGGACAACCACGGCAGATGGCAGAGAAGAAGAAACACAGAGTGGCTTGTGCTGGATGACTAGCTGTCAGTTAGCGTTTCTGGAAAAAAACACTGAATTGCCATGTGATTACATGCACCCCTCATACTTTGTCTTTGACTTGCCAGCATGGAGAATCCCTCTTCGTAACCTTCGGGGGACCAGAGGCACAAAAAGAAAGGCACCGCACCAGCAAGGCGCTCTGGCCAGCCTCTGGTGAGGGACCGCAGCGTGCACCGTGCTGGGCCGTGGCGCGGCTGGAGCCGCCGGCTCCTTCCCCGGCTGATTTGAAGGAAGCTCAGGCCTCTCTCCCCTGCCCTGCCGTCTCCTTCACCGCGACACATCACTCAGCCAACACTGAGCCTATCTCTGAAAGCCCAGCACGCCCAAGTCTTGTACTTTTAATGTCAAGGTCCGAGTCAGAGCAGAGTGTGCAGAGTTTACTCTCTCTAACATCTTCTGTAAAATTAATTACTGGTCATTTGACAAAATAAATTGACCTTATAATAAGGTTTCCAAAAATGCAAGTGGTGTAATTCTCTCAATTACTTTCTGTACACAGTATCAAGTTCTTTCCTGCCTTACACCCCCCCTAATGTTATACTCAGTGAATATAAGACAGGGAAGAATTTAACCTCTAATATATAAGTGGCATGCACTTATTTCCCCAGGGAACGGACCCGATCTAGAGCATTGGCTATTTATAACACATTCAAAAATAAAATCACGAGGCAAAAGGGTAGGAAGGCTGTTAAGAAAGGCTATATTTGTTGATAAAACTAGAAAAAGTAACATAGCTGTGGATTCCCACACAAAGTTACCTTCACAGCATGCTGCAAATTTTCAATTGTTACTAAACTGTGCGTTACTCACAACTAAGGCAACTCCCCGCGACGGGCACAGCAATGCTGCACTGTCAGAGCAAACCGCCCCTGCTGAACGCTCATCAGTCCAACCTTGAATAATTTCTTCCCTCTTTGGCCTACAGGACTCAAGGGCATTGCTCAGGACCAGTTGATGAGGACTTGGGTGAGATGGCCTCATCCACACTGCACACCCGCTGGGACCCATAAGGTGATCCTACGGCAGAACGGCAACGTCGGTCCAAGATAGCTGAGATGATACCGGGGATGCTTCACAGCTCACCAGAGCTGCGAGACAGCATGATGATGTGAATACCCATCGCATCTGTGACAGCAGCCCTGGAGAGTTTCCTCTTGGAGGGAGCTGGCTGTCTCGCTTCAAAACAGCATCCAGCACGGACAGTCAGACGGCGAAGACCAGGAGCAAACAACGGAGTGAAGTTATTTGGCAACACAGATGGGCCCTGAGTCATTTCTTGGATCTGGTCTTCAAACACAGTGTGACAGTCAGAGCTGCAGTCAGGCTTTGGAAGAGCTTTGCAAGGAGCAGACAGTGGATAAATGTGCCAAATATCCTCTGACCTTCTAACTGCCCTGATTTTCCATTGCTTAGTCTTGCCTGTTGCTGTCAGCCAACCATGTGGCACTACGGTGCAGCTCCGGGGACAACACTGGTTACTTTGGTGGGGTGAGGGCACTGGAGAGGTTTTATTCCAAAAAATCTAGGAGAGCTGAGGAAAGCTCAGTTTAAGCTGACTCTACTGGATAATCTTTCTGAATAACATCTGCATTTGGCCTGGAGCAGAGGAAGGATTAGAAATTTCCGATCATTAATTCTCACGAATACAGATTTTCAAGCGTTCCTCACAAGCCCAGAGCACCACTTGCTAATGAAACTACTTTGAATGTGGCAGAGTGAAAAGTAGGCAATCGCAGGAGAAGGCGGCCGCGGGCAGTATTTGCCCATGGTGGTGCATTTGCCCATGGTGACGCCCATCTCGCCGCCTTGGAGTCGGTAGATGCATGAACCGCGGGACACACGCTTGGGGCTTGCAGGGACTCCTGCAGCCAGAAGGGAAGAGATGTCGTTTCAAAAGGAACTAAACTTCCTTCATTCTCTCCTTGTTTTTCCAGATAGCTACAAGCATTTGTCCCTTTTCATTCCCCTTGCTAACTTCTATCAGCAGAGAAAACCATCGAAGAATGACACTTTAACAGAGAGACAGCTTACCCGCGCCAGCAAAGCGAGACTCAAAGTCTCTGCACCGACTTCTTATGATGAAATATTGATAGAAAGTACTGCAACATGAGAAGAAGTTTAAAATCGCTCAGTCCTTTATATACAAATCTTTTTTGTTCAACCGTAGCCTTGCGGTATGAGATCACTTTTCTAACTTACATATGAATAAGACTGACTTTTCAAAAAAGGCAAACATATCTTGTGAGAAATTTCAAAATAAATTATTTTTTTCAGTTTGCAAATTTTTTTTCCCCACTTGTCATTTTCAGCAGTACATTGTGAAACAAAGGGTATAGGAAAATTGGTTTTTATTCTGAAGACATTATAACTTTTCAATCTTCTGTTCTTTTTCCTGCGGCGAAGAGGAAAAGGAAATAAAATAAATTGGAAGAAGAATTTTCTTGCACCGGAATTACCCAAAACTATGACTGATGTTTTTCCAACAGGAAAATCTGATTAAATCAAAAGGCTTTTATGAAAAAAATTCATTGAAACAATATGCTGACAACAGTTTTTCAGTCAGAACTTCTCACTTGGTCTACTCAGCTACCTACACACGGTACATATATGTTCAAAAACTTGTTTCTAGCGTACCAGAAGGCCAGGGTTTTGTCTCACTTAGCTGCTTTTTTCAGAATAAATTCTACATGTCCCTCGAGGTCTTTGCAATCACTTTATGGGGCTGCATAAACTCTCTGCTTCTCTTAGATGTGCTTGAAACGACTCGTGTACCCTCACCGTAGGGTCACGGTGGAGCTCCAGTCTCCAGCTGTCTACCCAGCCTCCCGCCTGCAGAGCCTTCTCGGCTGCAGGACGATGGGCACCACCGTGCTACTGCACCTCCTAGCTCAACCTCCAAGTAACCATGAGAAGTCCCTCCGTGACCACAAATCCCGTTTGTACCCAACCAAGCGCACCCAGCCATGGCTCCTGTCCCACACGCCACTGCCGCAGGAGACCGGGACTTCCAAACACCTTGGTGATGCAGATGTTTTGCTCCACCACTCAACATCTACCAGTTTGATGGATTTTGAAACTATTGCACACTGATCATTAGTAAAACTTGCTGTAACTATATAATGACCGTGGTGAAAGAAGTCAAGTGTCATCCCAGGAGCCATCAACTAATTATTTGGTATCTAATTAATGCCACAATTTAATTGTTGACATCTTTGTCAAACTATGCAGAGTTCTAATTAATTGATAAAAAGCTGGAAGTACCAAGGGCGTGCCTAAGTTTTGTTTGGTCAACTTTGACAGAGACGGGTACATACATTGTCTCTGGCACGCTGTGTAGAGTTTCGTGACACAGCTCGAGAGGAACCAGATCACAAAATGCTGCTGAGATGAACTTGGCAAGATAACGTGAGTAAAATATCATCGCCTGAAGCCATGCCACCTTGCTGGGATAACATCCAATCTCTCATGTCAAGCTACATAAACCAGGGTAATGAGTGAGGAGCACCTAAATGGCCCAGGAAGGGGCACTCATTAGTCAGCATGTAGCACGCTGTCATCTTGGTCAGAGGCACACTGATTTCTAGCCAGGAAGGGACAACTTGCCTTTGCACGAGTGCCTTTTGGATGAGTGGCAAAACCCAAAAGACAGCTAAAATAATTACCGATCCTGTCGTAGAAGTTTCTTACATGTGCGTTTTCATGGTGTGAATATAGCTCAGGGACTTGAGAGCCCTTTAGGGCTCTTCAGGAATAAAAGAAACTTTATACCGTCCTGTAAGGTGTTTCAAAAGAAAAAAAAGCTGTGTGTACGTTGCAACCCCACCATGCAGCCTACGATCGAAAGGAGAAAAAGGGTGGCCAAAGCGGAAGACATCTTTCCATATAGAATATACTCACTTCTTCCCTTGAGCTCTCTCTTTCTTAATTGCACCTTTTATTGACAGATGCAAAGCAAGACTAATGAACTGTTGATAACCCTGGCACAAAGGATTATTAGACAAAGCAATTTTATTTTGTGGGCATTGATTTATATGTCACAGCCACAGTACAAATGAAAATGGTAGTTTAGATAGATGAACTTGAATGCCAAACAGGTGGTCATCCTATTTATTCCTAATACCCAGCCCAAATGCACTTATAGATACATTTACATGTACCTCTGTATACTCTATACACTTACTGATACGCTTGCAGATTTTCTAGATAACTAATAGTATTTGGAGAGAAACCCAGAAAGACCGAAACATTAAAACAGGGATGCTGTTTTGAAAGGGCGTGAATCTTGACATCGTACTGAATAGTTTTATTTTGAACCAGTGATTCCCAAACACACACACACACAAAAAAGAGATGTCCAGGCACAGAGGGAATACACGAGTAAAAATATATGGAAAGAACGGGCTTGTCCTTAAGCAGCGTGTAATAAGTATGAAATTTGCTGGCCTGAGAAAGAGAGCAGGCTGAAACAGGAGGATGGGCTTTACCATTTTCCTGCAGGCACACAACCACTGACCTGTCTACCATCAGCCCCTGGCGACATCCAGAAACTCTGTCCATGGCCTCTTGGAGAGCTGGAGCCTGTCCAGGGCCAGCAAAGCTGCTGATTAGCATCCAGGAGGAAATAAACTCTGCTGATCCCAAGAACCAGGCAGATGCGGCATCCGAATTTTAATTCTCATCTTCCGTGGCATTCGTCTGACATTTAATTTGACAGCAACTGCTGCGTTACGGACCGTCTTAGCCCAGATGGAATTAGGAAAACAGTAGTGAAATTTGTCCTCTTACCCTGGTGAATCCAGAGGGAAATTTAAAAGACTAAGACATAGAGACTTAATTTTGCTGTCTTTCCAACAGCAAATAGGTAGCCAGCACCCATTTTTGTCTTGAAAAGCTTCCTCTAGCTCTCCTGGTGAGTAATCAATCATCTCTTACAAAGAACTGCCATTGGCCTTTCCACCGTCATGATTAATACTCAATCCCTCAGATCACAAGCTCAGATGAAACAATACGAAGGGTACACACACAAGAAGTGATCCGACGATGCTAAGGCAACAGCAATCCCCAGGACTTCCCAGAGAAGGCTGTTCCATTTGCAGCTTCAGTCTGGAAAACAGTAAAATAAAACTGCACTTTAATGAACTTTTGTAAGAAAAAGGTTTACTTTTTTTAATACAGGCCACAACAACAGGACACTTCCCCCACCTTAGGCTCTGTTAAACATGACACTCAAAAGCCACCTCCAATACTCCAGGGATTAAATTATTTTCTGAAAGCCAATTCGTTCCCACCATTATTACTGGTATGAAGCTGTGAGTTTTTTCGCTTCCCCCCCCTTTTTTTCCAATGCTAGAAATAGATTAAACTGGCACTTCAGGATGCTGCAGTTTCAGCAGAGCTCTGTGGTTCACAGAGATTTATCAAAAATGACAAGATTCAACATCTAGGAGATGTCTCTCAGTGCCCAGGAGCTCCAAGATGCATCAGTTACAACAGTAACCAGAGAGAAAAAAGAAAAGTGTTAGAAAAAGAACCATGTGTTCCTTGAAAATCAAAGGCCCGACAGGAATGGGAAGATGCTGCGCTGATCAGCACTGGCCATTCGTGGGCAAGAAAGAGTCACCGCCCACCTCCTCAAAATGAAAAAGCAGGGAAAGCTGCCCTTCGTTCAGCTCCAAGGGCTGTTATAAACTTCCTCGCAGTTACCTGTCAGAGCTTCCGAGATGCAGAGTTTTTCTCCTGTTCCATTTGCAAACGGCATGGTATTAGCTGCAAAGTGTTGAGCGTCTATTCGTCATCACTTCTTCTAAGTTAAGCTGTCACTGGAATAGTAAAACATAATATTCCGTAGGTGCATTCTCTTTTTCACACACGTGCATGTAAAGCAAATTACGATATATTTGAAAAAGGCTAAGAAAAAATTGGAGTATCTGGACAGTAAATACTTATGAAGCACAAAATCACCTCCTCTGCATAATCAGCCTTTGCTCGGATAACCCACCCTGCCTAAACTAATGCTTATGATTGAGAACGACCTTGCAGCCAGACTGCATCATGTCTACTAAAATTAAAATAACACAGGTGGAAGGGAGACATTGTCAGAGACTGGATTTCACCAAATCAGGAGTAGAAGTCTCCTTTCCCAGCGCCGGAGCAGGACCAAGCGCGCCTTCCCACACAGAAATAAAATAGAGAAAACCCGGGGCTATTCCCAAGTCTCACAATGAGCCAGGCAGGATTCTGCAGAGAGCAAGAGGGAATCTCTTTCCCTCTTGATTCCTACAATTAAAGTTAAGGGACAAGGTTAAGGATTCATATAATTAAAGTTAACCGGAAACACCAACACATGGTGCTCTACATTATCTCTCTGTCTGAGTAATTCTTATTTAGCGGTGCGGGTCTCTCGCATGCACGTGCAGGAGCCTGCGTGGTCTCTCCCGCTGCCTGTACTTTCACCTTGGACAGACGGCGCCTTCAACACATGAGGCGTCCACACGTGCTCGTCTGCACCCAAGGGAACACTGATCTGTGTTACGCTTCCTGCACCTACCTCTCATTTAGCTGTGTTTCAGAAAGGGCTTATTCCAAGGTTGTACGCGGTAACAAAGAAATAACATAAAAAAAATTCAGTATCACAGTACATAAACGCAGCAACCTCAAGTTCACTCTAATATTTCCTTAAGTATTTCACATGCATAAACTGAGCTGAAGTAGCTAGAGCTGCGGACAAGGGCAGCAAGTATAACCACAGCAAGATACGAGCGCAACCCAGGTTTCTTCTAATAAATAACAATTCCAGTAAACCTCTACAAGAGAAAGCCATTACCAAGCAGTAAGCTTGCATAGCAAAAAAGGAATCTGAAAAAGAAAGCTCCACAGTAAAGTCCTGCACTCAGGTAGGTCTTTCTAGGTCTCCTAATTCCTTTACAGAAGTCAAAGGCAAATTCCTCCATGAAGAAACACCGCGCTGGGCATCCTCCCCTCCCTCCCATGCGCCAAGACCTTCTCCTTTCCAGATGTGGAAACAGCCTGAAGGAGTTAGGCTAATCCAGAGGAGAGTGAAATGGAAATAATTCCCATAATACCTTTGGGAAAGCTTAATCCAATCTTCTCTTGTGAACTAGATATTATTCCTCTTTTACTTGCCTTCAGTGGTGATAAACTGCAGACAAAAGAGATAAGGGACTCACACGCCTCACATTTAACCACTCGTAGTAAATACACTTCTTGCTTTTGCTTATCTTCCAGCCTAGTATGGATTTCCTTTTAGTAACCTCCTGAATTACAATCAAATTATACTTTCAGGGCCATTGAATTGCATGACTTGCAATACCTTAATGGGTTCTGTTCCGGCTCCTCAGGAAGGACTTGTAATCCCTGTCGTCTTCTATATTTCAGCAAGACTTAAGGATATGCTTCACTGCTATGCAGAATAGCACCTACCTTAAATTTACCAGAACAAGTTCCGTGCAAACAGTGCATGGGCGAGCGAACTGCCTCTTCCAAGGAAAAATTTAATAGCATATGTTTCTTCTTTTGCCTTACAGTGACAGTACAGGGTTTGAATAGTACAGTAATTCCAAAAACTCTTCCAGACATTTATTCGATTTGATTTAATGGCGCACAGACTATATGCCAGGTGTCGGCTGCTCTGCAAACTATTTGAAAATAAATGAAAGTATTGATGCTCAGAAATGGTGCAGCGTGCCACATTCCTCTTGATACCACTGACAGCGTATTTCTCAGATATGCTTTCACCCTGCAACAAAGAAATTGTTGCTTTGTTAGTTATGGACTACATAGCAAAGAAAATATAGTGTCTGGTCTAGAGCTGTGCTGAAATCAATTTCTGAATTATATAAACTTTTAGGTAATTGAAATAAGAGAGAGGGAGAATAAACACAATCTAAAAGTCCTAAAGAAACCTCTTGTCAGGACTGACTGCCCTCCCCCGAAATTCTGAAGGTCAGGATGGTGTCCAAGGTAAATGTGCTGATCCATCAGAAGTCAGTACAGATGCACATCTGTTCTCCTCCTCCTCCCAGCTCCCCCCCGAGGGATCCGGCAGGAAAACCAGAAAACATTTATATATTTATATTACCCACACAGGACTAAGCGAAGAGCTGCAGCACTGTGTATCTCCTCTCCCGTACTCTCTGACAAGTAAGAAGCAGATTCTCTAGCCCCCGTTTGCAGCCAGAGTATCCTGTCACCTCGTACTGATCCTCTGGGCAAGAGTTTCAGTCATCAGTGTGGCTGGTTACTTCTTCAACTGGGCAGAGTCTGGGGATCAGGCACTCACTTGTTTGGAAATCAAATCTTTTAGGGTGTTTCACACTGACTTCCCGATGAGTTTCAATAAACTCGACAAGTTACTTCTCCTTCTCCCTCCCCCAGTATATAGGTACTATCCTGCAATTACACTGACTAGTAACTTCTTCAACAAGGTATTTCCCAGTATAGATCAATGAATACACGAATAAGCAAGTATAGCAGTAGATTAAGGGATTATTGAAACAATTGAGTAAGAAATAAAACAAGGTATTGAGAGTTTGAGATTATACTTTGAAACAGTAGATGAATTACTGGTTATTTTGGTTATTTTGGGAGGGTGCATATGATATCTCCAGTTTTTTAACACAATAGGTATCTCTGAATACTCCCTCCATCAATAACAAATCAGGGCTATATAAATAATTAAGAAATTACGCTTAGGAGACAAAGCATGCAGAAAAATTGCTTAACTTTCAATACCGCTGATTTTGTACCCGTTAAAACAAATGCCATACTACCCCCACCCTCCACACACACCCCCCCAAACACCGAAGAACTGGAATAAACAGAGCTAATTTTAAAAGTTTCTATTGGTTTGAGCAAAATCACTTTTGCTGTGGGGATTCCCACTTGGGTTTGAACTTCTGTGCAGTGGGGAACCTTACACCTCATTGACTTTGCTCAACATCTGTAAAACCAACAGCACCTACAAGAAAGTAGTTACTCAATAGAGATGACAAACATGTGGATTGTTCCACCAATGCAATTCTCATTGCTTTCAAACAAACTAAACTACAAGTAAGCTTAGATCTAGAGAGGATCTGAGAGGATCTCAGGTATTCAAAATGCCACTCCTGTACCTACCAAAAGCTACTGCACCAAAACCAGCAGCAGAGGCAGCCGGACACTCTTTAGCATCATGGTGGTTGACACAATCTGAAAGCACACCGAGGAGCGGTGAAGCCACTTTGGAGGTAAGAACGTCTGTGCCTTCAAAGAGAAGACAAATGGGAAGAGTCTCTTTCTATGGGTACCAAGCACACGGCATATAAAAATAATGAAGTCAGAGGTGTCGAGTGCCCCACCATGCCACCACCATCAGGTGGGCAGAAGTCATCTCCTCCACCGCTCCACTGGAGGGGACAACCTGCACCGCTCACGAGGTGACAGTGGGGACATTCCTCCATGTGCCAGGGACAGCAACCTTGGGAAGCCAGCGGGCCCGTGACACTCATGCTTTTCAGTGAAGTACTTAATCACCAGGTCCACTAAGAAAAATTACACGTTCCAGAGATAATCAGAGTAGGAACTTCCTCTGTCTGCAACTACTAGGTGGGAGATAAGAATCTCTCTTCTCCCTTTATTCCATCACGCTTTTTTAAAAATGTTATCATGTTTTTTCCAATTGCATTCCCAATAAACCACCTGGTTTGCCAGCCCTGAAAAGAAGTAATCTTTGCTGGCAACATCATTTATCAGGATAGGGAAAAAAAATGTTCAAGTAATATGTAGGAGGAAATTTCCCCGTAAGACAATTTGAAGAGTTGTCGACAGGCACCAGATGAATGGAGAGAAGTGCTGCCGAGCAGAGAAGAGAGGGAATGGCATTCAGCAGCACTGGTTTCAAATGGAAAATTCATTTCTTTCTGACTGGGTCCCAAGTGCGTTTCAGCCTCGCCTTCTTTTAAACACCTCAGGATCTGAGTTTGCTGAGAGCAGCGTGCGATGAGAAGTGGTCCACCCAAGGGGGACGTTTCCAAACACATCCCATACAGCCCCGGCTCAGCTCCAACGGCACCTGCGGGGTCACGGTGGTCCTTCCAACACTCACACACTGTATATTTGACCATAATATTCCTTATTTGTGCCACCCCGTCAGGGGAGGAAGCCAACCTCCATGATTTATGAGTTTATTTAAGGCCTCAGTCAGGGAGTAGGATTTCTGCTGGCCAAACCTTGCACTAGTTTTTCCCAACATGAACGTTTCTGATAACAAAACAAATCGCCATAGATGTATTCTACCTTAAAACAGACATTGCTGCATTCACATGAGCAGAAAATGGGTGAATATTAAAATATGCATGAGGAATATTCAAATATGATTGCAAATGAAGAGACTTCAACTGTGTCCTTGTCCTTTGTGTGTTTTCCACAAATATTGAAAAGGGAACTTTCCTGGGAGAAACATTCATCAGAACATAAAGGTTTTTAAGAACTAACTCTCTCAAGTTACGGCAAATATTCACAAAATTGGTGTGTATTCGCAGGAGAAAGTTGATTCTGGGAACCTCCAATTAGGCAGCAGAAACTTTTCCTACAGCCTCCTCAGAAAAGAACTAAAGAAAAAGGCTTATTTTGATAAATTATTCAGCAAAGATTTTTGAAATGGCAAATATAAATGCGAGAAAAAGACAAACTTCATCCGTAAATTATTCACTCAGCATTGTGAGGGGGGGAAATGCCGCAGCGCGCCAAGCTGGAAGCAGCAGCTACACCTAAGTCAAGTATTTTCACTGTGTGCAATCAGCAGCTGAATAACTCGTGTATACTGACTTTCCTGAAAGCTTTAAATTGAGGCCCCCATCCCAAGAATCTTGCTAATGATGGTAACTTCTAATAACCTGATCTTGCATCTTGACGCACAGTGGTGGTGGGTTTCTGTGTGCAAAACCCCATGGCCTCCAACTCCAGCCGCCTTCCTCCCCTCCCTTTAACTAAGGTAGCTGTATTTTTAATCTTCAAAATAGAATAATCTCTTTTCCTTTCGTAGCTGTTTGCACGGTGATCACTTCAGAGAATATTGTTGCTATGCCAGTCTAGTGCCTATGATAAGATGCCTCCAAACACTAACAGGATCCAAAGTATTCGCACTAACAAATATTTAGCCTTTGTTTAGTCATGATAATAACGGGGCGTGAAAACTTCTCCATGAAATTCCACCTGGAGGCTTATTTCTACACACAAAACGCTGTACAGCCCTCCAGTTTTGTTGGATTTCCTCACATAAATGTCTAATAACCTTCAAACAAACCGAATTCACCATATTACCAGATGTGTTCATTTTTCTTTGCACGGGAACATGGCACGAAAGGTCTCTGGATAGGAGGCAACACCGCAAACAACAAGAAGTACAGTTTTGCTGGTCTGAAAGCGGAACTTCAAATATCCTGGCCTTTCTCTGAATTTTATTTAACTCACAGAATTTTTTGGTTTACAAAATGGCCCGACAGGGATAATAAGACTAGAAACATGCCTGATGATTCTAAACGCTCTCTGTCAAGCTAACGCCTTTTTTTTATTATTATACAGGCTAACTCCTATTTTTATTAATTCTGTTTTTCAAGGGAGATACAATTGTATTAGAAGCAGTATGTAGGTGGCTCATTTTTCCCTTCTCACATTCCCTTTGACAGTAGTTTGAAGCAATATTCATCAAACAGTATAAAAAAGTTGAAAGAAATTAATTAAGCAACCCAGGAAGAAAAATAAGACGTCTTTTCAACAGTACTTGGATTATTCAGTTTTATAGTGCTGCATATTGTAATTTTCTGAGCAGAAAAGGCAGAATAATGCTGTACCTTTGCACAACTATGAAATACCGTATTTTGAACATCACTGCTGGTAAAGTAAGTTCTTGTCCTGGGTCCTTGCAGCAGGACCCTGCGTGGCCAGCCCAGCAAATGCCTGCTGAAATTCCTTCCTCGTGGCTGTTCCCTTCCAGGAGAAACTGAGGTTTTTGGCTCCTCCCGATATTATTCCTGCCTTTTGGCATTAAGGGTTGAGAGCAGAGATGGTAACACCGCGTTTCAATTTAATCTTATTGGATGAACAAAATCCTGTTTCTTTAAAAATCGCTGCTGTTCAATAGCGTTTAAATTAATGTTGTCCAATTTTGGTGCAACAGCCCCACGTATGCACCGCAGAGCCTGCGTCCAGTCTCCACCCGCAGTGAGGGTTAACCACGTGCTACACTTTATTGCGTACGCTCCCATTTCCATTTTCCGTGTACCTCTACAGGCTCCTCTGCCTGGTTTTCCTTCTCCAACTATACCAACCTCACTAACTTAGCTACGAGGCCAGCACTCTCCTTGTCCCAAGCTCTTATTTAACTAAACCAGTAACATCAACAGCACAAGTGGCACAGTGAATTAATTTGTGGCCTTTCCAGCAAAGCCAGCGGCACAGTCCTCCCAGTGCTGAGCTGAGCTGGTGAGGAGCTGTTCAATGATTTTGCCACAAGGCTTCAGGAACACAAAAATCTGTCCGTCCCGCTCAGTCCTGTGCCACGGCAGGCACTGTGCCAGGGGACAGGGCATGGACACGTCACTGCCCTCCCTGCGCCCGGCCAACATAGCCACAGCGACCTGACGCTCAATTCAAACCTCCAACGTACACCGTCTAAAGGAATCCCAACGCAACGGGAGGCTTCAACTATTCATCAAACAATCTCCATATATCTAAACCAAATAACTACTTAAGTCTAAAAAAAATGGTTATGAAAACATGTACGTGAAGACACTCGTATCTATTTCTGATTGCTGGGAGACTCCCAGCTACTTTATTGAAGACAACCCTCAGGTAACTCTTAATTTCATGTTCATATTATCTGTTCCTCAAGGTAATAACAAAGGAAAGACCACAGATAATGGCATCGGGTTCTGTTATTCACAACGAATCTGCTGGGTACTAAGAAGCCATGAGGAAGGGATTAACTGTGATTTATGCAAGCAGCTTGCCAAACACATAGTTAATCTTCCTTATCAGGTGCTGTTTTTCCGTGAGCAATGACTTGAGCATCTACCTGCCTTTCCATCTATCTGGCTTAAAGGCTTCTAACCCTTACCAGCATCGTTCAGGCGCAGAAGCAAGCTCGTCAGCAGCAGTGCATCAAATCTAACTTGCACTCGAGGACAGGACTGAAGGTGGGAAATCTGGATTCTCCTGCCTCTGTGGCTACGTTACCTCAGGCAAGTCTGCTGAAGCCAGATTAGCATCAGAACAACCTCTCTTCTGCACGTCAAGAAGGTGGGTGCTGGAGTTCCCCACGTTGCGGACCAGGACCTGATCCTCTCTGAGGCTCCGTTTCTGCCTGTAAAGCGGGGTAGGAAACGCTGCTTCCAAGAGGCTCTGGAAGACTTAGTCTGTAATTGCTTGTAAACCACTTAAGTGGTAAGTGATACAGAAATCCAAAGTGGTAATTGTAGTAGAGGTTTGAGATTAATCTATTTTTGGCATGTTAGACATACTTATGGACTTGATTCAAGAGAGTTACTGAAAACTGTAAAGTGTCCAAAAAAGTGATAGAAAAAATAGTTTGATTAAAACCATTCCAGAGGCAAATCAAATCTTCAAAACACTCTCTGAAGCCTATTGTTATGGCCTGAAGATGAAGTCCTCTTGAACATTTTTTGATTGCAATAGGAGACAGACCTGGGAAAAGCCACAGTAAGCTTTATGTTAAATAAAAGGTGATCCAGCTTTGGACTCCCAGGAAAGCGCGTGATGAGAGGAGGCGTTTCCTCTCCTGCTTATCCCCAAAGCAAAGCTGTGCTGGGAACGTCAGTGAACAGAGGTAATGGGGGGCTGCCAAGAGGGGATAAGGTCCCCAGTGCTGAGCTTTTCATCATCCAGGATTCAGGGCTGAGATCACCGAAGATCAGCTATCGGCTTGTATTTTGCTCACCTGCCCTCAAGTGACCGCTGACTTTACGACAAGACATTAATTAGTGACCGTGGCACGGAAACCATGGGCAGAGTCGTATTATTTGGCATTATTCTCCACATCACACGGTGAAGCTGTCAGTGCACTAATATACTGTATGGTAGGAGTAAAGGACCCAGAAACTCTTGGTTTATCTCTTTATCTCCTGGAGACAGGTAGCAGCAGTTTACTATTAAGTACTAGAAACATCCTCTTCCCCCACAAAGCTGCAACTTTTCCAAACTTTCCACCAACTTTCACTTTATGTAGCCTCAAGGTCAAGATTACCCTTCATTTAAAAAAAAAATCATAAAATTCAATTGTTTTCTTCTCATTTAGTTTGGATTAGAGGATGTTGTGCCAATAAGGACAAATGAAATTTGCAGGCCAATATAAACTCTCGCTGCAGTATGAACGGTACTTTTTTACACAGACTTTCTATAAAATAAAAAGTGACTGATGCCACAATATGTTTTAATTATTTCCTTCATAAACTATCAAATTAAATTTTAAGAACCTGGAGACGTGATCTCTTATTAAATTGAGACTGAACTCAGAGATGTAACTTTTAATGAAACTTTCCACACCGGAAAGCTTTTTTGTAATTTTAATAATTTTTCGCAGCCTGCTATGTACGGTATCTTACCAAAGCTGCTTATTTTCACTCCATCGCAATGGACTCCCATTTCATCTGAACCAGTACGAATATCCCTGTCTGCAAGCTCTTTGCTCGGCCACAGCCAGCCCTCCGGATGGAATTATCAGTGATTTGCACATCGCCGTGCCCAGACACCCCATGGCACGCAGCCCTTCCGCACCAAGCACCGCTACTGCCCGAGTCCAGCAGGAGCAATATTTAGCCCTTCCGAGCCACATCATTGCACAAAAGCTCCGATATTTTATCTGGGATTTTCTACTCACTGTACCATGATGTACGGTCCCAAAGAGCGGCGCTGAGTACCTCAACGACGAGCACCGAAGCACCAGGTAAGCCACGGCATACCTGGAAAACACATACATCAATCAACACCATATTCAAGGGAAAAGGATTTTCACTAATTTAAGCACCAATACAGTCTCAAATTAGCAAAGATGAAACAGGGGAAAGCTGGTCTGCGAGTATTTGGCTTGTAAAAGTTAATGATCAAAAAGATGGCACATTTTGGGACCAACCAGCAAAATACAAAATCCACAGAAGTCACTGGATCCTATTTTTGGATCATGCCTTAAGGGGAGAAGAGGAGAAACAGAGATAAAAATGCAGCAGCTGCTAAGAACATGAAAAACCATAAAGAAGAATAAAACAGAGAAGCAGAGAGAAGGGGAAATACCGAAGTTGCCGGGCGAAAAAAGAAAGTAACCAAGAAATGGAAAAAAAGACTCTCAGTCTGCTGAAGTATTCACAATTTCATACAATGTATTAATGTAGCAGAGAGAAAGGGAAAATAATCTATAAGCCCGTTTCTGCCTTGGATAGGAGTGGAGTATACAGGTTATTTATTTTCTTATTTCAAGCTCTGCCAGTCAGCGTGGTTCACCCCAGCGCGTCCCTGACCTCCCCCCCTGCACCCTTGTGCCATTCATTACAGCTCATCTCTTGGCCAAGATCTTTTTGGTCACACAGCGACGGTCCCAAGGGCTCAATTTCCACCTCCTCCTTCAGGCCAATAATACCTCATTCAGATCACTAACAAACCATCACCCGTCATGTCATGGATATAAACACTAATTTTTCCAAATGGTATTTTCTTTGTTGTTAGTGGTAAAATACTGCTGTACTTTTTTTTTTTTTTTTTTAATGTTATTCATGAGCTAAAGTGACTTTGGGCAGTCACAAACCAATTTTTCACTGTGCTCTGAACAGATGGTTGTTCCAAGAATACCAGCATCCTGGCAGTGTCAAACAGACTTGACCTTCCCAAGCAGCAGTGCAGACTTTTTTATTAAAAGCAAAGAAATAAAGAACCACTTGCATATTTCCCATTTTTTTCAGGATTATTAAGACACAGCCCATGGCATTGGACAATGCAGGCACACTCTCTGCACTCAAGGAAAACCTGAAATATGGCCTCAGAGAAGCAAGAACGGGTTCTGGAGTTGCTGTGGTATTTTGGTGGTGCACAGGCAAGGCCAGCGTCGCGCCAGCCCCACTTTGCAGCAGGAGGAGGAGGAGGGACATGGTGTGATCCCCTCCATACCCGCTCTCCAGCCCATCCTGCCCCAGGAGAGCTGCTGCCATGGGCTCTGCACGCCCCAAAGAAAAACCTGCCACCAGCCCACAAAACAGCCCAGTCCTAAAGCTTGGGGTTTATTCAGCCAGGGGGGGGAACGGCCCGGTTATAATTTCTCAACTACAAACAGCTGAAGTTAACTGTGAGCCTTCGGGAACCGTTGGCTAGCACAGCTGTAGGGACCTTTGCCGGCAGAGCCTCCAGAGGGAACGCAGATCATTGTTTCCTGCTTTTTACTTTTTCTAATAGAAATAATCCTATTTTTAAGATCATTTAAATATCATCTGTGCTAACTTTTCCAGAAACCACACACAAAATCCAAGCCAATTTTACTGCACTGTTTTTTGTTAAATCTCTATGTCCTTAATCTCAAGGGAGAGGCCCATTATATTCTGGAGACAATTTTGCTTTTTTACCGTATGTGAAATATTTTGTACCTAACTGTTGTCTACAAAGAAATAAAAAGCGTTGGGGACAGCGCCCGGGGAGCAACTCTTCCTGCTAGATCAATGCCTCGTTATATATTTAACATAAAAGTTAAGCCATCCATAGTTTCCAGTTGACGAAGAGTGGCATAAATACCCACATTGTCGTTTGGGGGATTTTGTGCAAATTACTCACTTGACCTCCTTCTAAGAGCAAATGGAAAGATGTCACCCTTCCAGCAAGCACTGCCTTTTGCCTACGAGCTATAAAATATCGCAGAGGGATTTTTGAAATGAGTCCAGCATTAGCCAGAGTGCGCAAACACAATGATCTCAGCTGGCATCCCCTTAGATGATAAGACGAGGACTGCAAGTCAGATGGAGTCAAACGGCTGAAGCTCTATTGAGTTTTCAAGACAACCATGTGTGAAAAGCGGTTGGACTAAAACAGTCGGACTGCTGAAGCACCGCTTTAATGCAGGAGGCAATTACAGACTTATGAGGTGTGAGCGTTTCTGAGCGAAATCCCCTCCATTTTGAAGACAACAGCGTGTGAAGTGATAGACCACCTTGGAAAAAGACCAGTGCAGCGCCTCAGTGCAAAGCGTATTGCTTCACGCAAGTCGCCCTGGGTACTCTCTGGCTTTTAATGCCATTGAGAACCACTCATTATTCCTCTGACTCAGAGGTTTAACTAATTCAGAGCAAAGCTTTGTAACCGGGGAAGCAGCGATGGGAGAAGAAAGCTCTGCTCAGAAGGTCTGTAATATGCCTCCAGCAGAACATCTTCACCATGGGCAGAGAAGCCCGTTATCTTCTCTTTTACATAAGGCACAGAAAGGCCATTATGGAAAAACAAAAGGAACTTCTGCTGAGGGGCCATGGGGGGCACAGGGGAAAAAAAACCCACGTAATTTAGGTTCAGAAATGCTTAGCAGACCAAACTGTAGAAGTTTCTCATTCTAAAAATGGGAGGCATGTGGGCAGGGGCACGCTTGTCACTAACCACGTAGTCAAATATGGGGTATTCTGGTTCACCTGTCTAACCTGAAGAGAGCCATCCACACCAGTAAAAATGCAGCCCAACAAACGCAGTATCAACAATCCAGGCTGTGCCTAAAACCCAGCAATTCTCCTTCGCTGGCGTCCCCAGTTTACCATAATTTAACACTGAATGCTATTTTCATCTCTTAATTGTTTAATGATTGGTGGAAAAGCAGAGAAACGATGAACCTCTTACCCAGTGTGCGGGATAATGAAACCATCGAAGCAACGATCCAAACTCAACTAAGTGGAAATTTGGCCCTGAAAGTATTCGTCGCTTTTTTTTTCTGACTTCACAATTTCACTTCAGCTGTCAGAGCAGCAATATGAAATAACATCGTCTATTCATAGTGCCATCTGCATTACAGTACAAAATCTCCTACCAATCAATGCAAGTGTCCAAAGAACACTTCCAATTTGTCACAATAACCTTCAAAACTTGACAGAAAATCATGCAAATTATTTCTTTTGGATCTCTGTATATCTTGTGATTATTTATACATTGCCAATATCGTTCTAAACATTTGCCTTGGCGTTTCCCGTATTTCTCAAAAGAAAGGTGGAACTGAGAGATTAAAACTTGCCATAGGTTTATTTTCCACTTTGTGCCCCTGTTTTGTATTTCTGGACATTTAAGAAACACTGGTATGACTGCACTTGGAGGATTACCAAGAAAATCAGTGTGAAAAAGGCTTTAAACTGGCATGTCTCAGAATATCAATAATCAAGCTGCTTTGCTCAATTCCACTTTTTTTTCCCCCTCTTTTATAACAAGTTTTAGATTTTAGTGGGAACAATTATACCCAAAAAATGTACAGCATTTTTTTTTTAATTGCCAAGCATGATAATCCCCTAGCCGTCAGGTTTAGCCTTTAAAAAAAACCCCACCTTTTCAGGAAAAAATGTCGAACGCCAGAGCTCTGGGTTCCCTGAACAAGGTGCTCGCTGGTTTTATGAGTCAGGAGAGAAGCTCGTAGGCCAGTTACTGTGGTGGTTGTTACTGGCACCGAGCTTGTTGGTAAGGCTCACCCTGCGTGTGTTTTCGACACCAGCCGGTGCCACCTCTCCTCCCTCTGTGAACATCTGGCCAGCTGTGAGCACCCCAGCTGTACGCCAGGGACTCACCTGCACGGTGGAGCACCGCCGGGCTCGGGCATCTGCCGCTCATGCCATTTGCCAAGTCCTTTGGTGAAGATCGTTGGGGGTTAGAAGGCATTAAAGCTAGGGAAAAATATATTTAAACTTGTAAACCAGCTCACCAGCTGGCTACATCCAGCTCCCAACTGGGAATCCAAGGGAGAGCCTGATCTGCTGAGCTCTGCTGAGAATACGGACCACCGCAAGTTGCTGGGCTTTGCAAGGCAGGAGAAAGCAGGTCCCCGAGCTCCAAAACCAAAGGCAATTTGCTCTCAGCACAGAGCATTTTCTAAATGCATTCAGTATTGGGAAATGCAGATTACATTGCAAGTCTATAAAAAGCTCAGTTTAAATAACAACTGTAGAGCTTCACAGGAGACAGTTTTCTAGGACAATGGGCAGACTACTGGGATGCGCTTGTAAAGGTCGCACCATAAGCAGCTGTCTGTACAAATTTTATGACTGGAAGCTAATAAACAAAAAAAGTGAAGGAAGTAGTCAATACCCATTACCAACCAGAAAAACAGACCACGTGCGCTGTAAAAAGAATTTTAAAAAAATCGTTAGTGAAGGATGTGCTGAGAAACCCATGAGAGAATTCACAAAAGTTTGAGAACAAACCCAGTCGCTGCCGCTTTAAATCAGAATTCTGCATTTGCATTAAAAATTCATCAGAGTATTTATAGCCGAGTTAAAAAAAAAAAAACAAACAACAAAAAAACCCCTCCCATTGGTGTTAACAACCTGTTGCAAATGGTTATATCAGGCAACACCTTTCCTGAGAGCTGCTGCTGTGGGTGTTGGAGTGCCGTGAGCCGAGGTGGTGCTGGCAGATGCTCCCGGCGGAGCCGGCGCAGCGCGCTGCAATGCAGCTCTTGTGTAACCGCCCTCCGCGCCGGACTCCTCCACCAGCTCTCCTGGCTGGCAGGACACGAGACAGCACACGGGCAGGTAGACCGGTGGGGTGGGACGGGAATGTCCACAAGACACACTCCCCTGCCTGAATAAAACAAGCAATCCTGTTAAATGGAGATATTCCACCCTTCTTTGAGATAAACGGGGCCAAATGCCACCGTGCAGTAAGACACGGTGACCTGACCCAACTGGTGATGGGTGGGTTTGCTCCATGGGCTGAAATGGTTATTGCCAGTTGGCCTTTGGCTGGTCAAACATTAAATCCCAGTCTAGTGGGAGGTGTCCCTACCCAGAGCAGGGGGATCGGAACGAGATGATCTTTATGGTCCCTTCCATCTCTAACCAGTCTATGATTCTGTGGCTATAAATAAAAACCTCTAATACTACCAGTAAAATAAATGCGCTAGAGAGCGACAGAGACCCAGGGCTGGTCCCCGCAGCCGGCCCGTGTGGCTGGCACAGTGCGGGCATCTACGGCTCCCGCTCCCGGAGAACCTTCTGGGAAGTACAAGTTGCAAATGTCAAACACTTAGGAGAAATTGGCCATTTATTCAAAGACAACATACAAAAAAAAGAAAGAAAGGTGGCATTTGTCAAATTAATTATGCTCTACAAATCATCTCCTTGCTCAGTTCCCTCAAGAATTCCAACGCTGCTGCAGCCGTTGCTTCCTGACCTCCTTGCGTCAAGGCCTGTCCTGCTGAGGAGCGGCTGCACGCTCCCGCCGCGCTCAACGGGTCTACAGGAACGACAGAGAAAGACTTTTTTGGGTCTGTTCCTGCCACTCAGCAATATATTTGGACTTTACCTTGGCATACGTCAATGATAATGCAACATCAATCATGTGGAAAGTGCCTCAGATTTTTTTGGATGTGGCTAAAAAAAGCCAGCGTGATTTCTCACTATTTGAGGTGCAGCGCGTTGTACCCAAAGACAAGCAGTGCAGGCAACTTTTGACTTCAGGGTGTTACTGTGGAGGCTAAAAAGACAACTTTGTGATTAAAAGGAGAACTTTGATATAACTATTAGAGAATTAGAAAAGTTAAAGATGAACAGTGGTCTGTGAAATGAGCAGAGTAAGACCTCCTCAATCTCAGGGTGTTCAGCTGAGTTCTGCTTGACTTCTGATGGAGTATCCCTTAACATTTATTAAACAATATGTAACTGTTGTTATAAATGAATGCCATTGACAACAATTTCTAAGAAGAGAAATTCCCACCCAAATACTGTAAAAAATTTCCATACTCAGCTCTGCCCATTGCATAGCAATGTTGTCCTTTGATTACAAAACCTCAAAGACTTTAAACTTAGGCTTCTCTAGGGCAGAACTTATTCCAGCTGCACTAAATTGCTGCAGATAGAAGAATCCACACATCTTCATTCCCTTACTAGGCCTGCACCAACAGAAATGTAGTACAGCAGCTCAATTACAAACCGTTATAACACAAGTTATACAGTTTTTCTAATTGAATTCACCTAGATACAACTAATCAATAAAATAAGGAGTACACTTAGATTAAATAAAAAGATACCTTTGCATAAAATATATTCTCATTAGAAGAAATTATGACCGCTACAAAAAAAAAATCACCAAGGTACTTTTGTGAGTGGCAATTTTTAATCAAAGACAGTTCTATGCAAATTAAGGAAAGCAAATCCCTAAGGAAACAATAAAGTCTGGCTGAACAGTCCTAACATTTTTAATAAATAGGTACTATTGATGCTATGTTATAATTGGTGCTATATGGTGCTCTGTAAAGCTTGTTGTGTGTGTTTTCTAAAGCAAAAACTTTAAAAAAAAAAACCAAACAAAAAACCCACCACAAAAGGAATCACTTACAGAAAATTTAGTTTTTGAGACATTTCATGGAACGACATTTTTATATATATACATATATAATTTATATAAATAATTCTAATTAATGATCAACGTGAAACGCTCTATTAGGGGATTAAAACTGCGGACGCCTATCTATCGTTGTACATAAAACTTCAGGGTCTCTGTTGGTCATGGTAATCTGCATTCAGCGTATGTCCTGGTCTAACAACTCCTGCAATCGATAGCAGCTCTTGGGCAAGGGCCACAACACCTATTACAGTCCCAGCAAGCTTGACCCAAAGCATTAACACAAGGCCCTCACTTCAGCCCCATCAGTACAAGCATTCCTGGCCAAGCACACGCAGGTTTTGACTGGTGATACAGGGTACACACTGGGAAATGGGTGTGCGTGTGTTTATTTGACAACTCCCTATGATTAATTGAGTAAAGACACATATTTGGGGACGCCCACAGGGTCAGAAGCTCCAGAGGTGTCTCAGTTCTGGACGAACACTTAATTTTTGCCCCTGGCATTTCTGAGCTGCCCCAGCATTGGAATGAATTTGGTCCCATGCCGCGCTGCCTTGCCCAGCAGCGAGGCCAGGACAATCCATCAGGCGCAGGGCGCTGCACCGGGATAACGAGACAGGAGCGAGCATTGGTATAACGAGATGGGAAATCGATTCTCCTCTTTCCGACACCACATTTGCTATAAAATCCTTCCCAGTAACTTTTCTTAACTCACAAATTGCATATCCTAATAACTGCTTCCAAACACGCATTAAGACATTATTCAAACTTTCTATACCTTTATATAAGAACACATCACTAATTACCCCAGGGCTCAGCAGCCCCTCCCCCTCGCCCCCCCTCCACTGCCCAACTGTGCTTCAAACTTCTTTGCATTTTTTTTAATATATATAATCAACATGCAAATTTATTCTCAAACTGACATAAAGCACTAATGAATTTAGTAACCACCTGGAAATTAACTGTGGTGCTTCAACGTTACACATCTCCAACGAGAGCAGTTGTCTCAGGTACGGCGTGTTCTCGGAGTGGGGAAGGATTAATCTTTATTATGCAGCTCACCGGTTTCATTTCAATTACTTTAGCAATTTACTGCTGTATATGGGACCTTTGGGGAACGACGAAAATATTTCCAGTGTTTTTTCCAGGTTCACCTTCAAGTTTTGGAAAACATCGTTCCTGATTTTCCTCACTGAGGAGGAATTTACAATTTTAGGAAAACTATTGCAGTTGAACATGGTGATCCACAGCTCTTTCTAGTTGTTATGACAACAGTCCTATTCTCCAGGGCTGATCAGACTATCGAAGTGGGGGAAAGAAAAACTTAACCAACTATCCAAATTTAACCACCCCATTTCAGAAATGATGCAACTCTGCCACCAGACCTGGATCTCCCTTTTACCAAAACGTCCTTGGCATAAATTAACTGCCATGACAAAGCCAACCCAGCCTAAGCAGGATACACAATTAGGAGACAAAGGAAAAACTGCCAAAATATATTTTTTTTTTAAGCAAAGCTTTATGTTTTAAGCAGTGTCAAACCATCAGTCAATAAATGATGCAGAAATGAAGAGCGGGCATGCAATGAAGGTCAAAGCCCATGAAGTGCCACCACAAGGGAACCATGATAGTCCATACAGCTCCCCTAACGCCTCGATCGCACAAGACTGTCACAATGCGTGTGATTTAAGGAGAGACCGATGGCAGACAGGAGGTTCTGGAGGACTGAGGTGTCAGACCAGGAGGAACTCAGCGCCATGTATGAAATCCTGGGGCCACTGGAGCCAGCGAGCCTTGTTGTGGACTTGGGGGAGGCCACCAAGCCGTCGACCCTTCGGAGAGGCTTCTCTGGGGCGCACCAGAGAGCGCACACACAGAAACCAGTAACAGCTTGCTGTCCATAGTTTAATAAATACAAAGCATGTAAGTGGAGCTCAATTTGAATAAAACTGCAGCTATTCTTTCAGTCAAGGCTTCTCTATTTAATAGCTCCTCAAGGATCATTCCTATTGTGTTTCTGTCTAAATTCAAAGCTTTTGTGACTCCATTTCTAAGATAGAGATGTTGTTCGGAGCAGTGGGTGTATAAACTATTCGATACAAATTAATTTTAATAATTAATAATGGGTGAGGATTTCAAAAGGAGGTTGTTTTTTTTTCTGTTCTAAATGAAGTTCTGCCTGATTAATGGTGTTATCTGGGAAGAGATGGCAAGCTTTATTGGTTTTGCTTTTCAGATGCCTCCAAACTGGTGACATGCCTTATCT
This sequence comes from Dromas ardeola, assembly GCA_013398915.1. Taxonomy (NCBI): domain Eukaryota; kingdom Metazoa; phylum Chordata; class Aves; order Charadriiformes; family Dromadidae; genus Dromas; species Dromas ardeola. The sequence goes on from VYZM01018431.1 coordinate 1,840,201, forward strand.
ATTAAATCGCAATCATCATCTTCATTTTGGAACAGATGGCTGCATGTCAACATATTCTTATCAGAACAATGTAAATTGAAAAATATTGAAAATACATTCAGTAAAACACTTGAGAAAACTCTTGGTGCACACTGGGACAGTGAATTTAAATACCTTACTTGGATTTGTCCTCCAATTTACTGTAAAGTTTATTTTAAAGTTAGCAGTCTATTTTGAGTTATGATTAATGGTTTTGAAAAGGCTTTCTTCAGCTGCACATACCAACAAAGGATTTAGAATTAATTCACATCTTCTAACTTCTTCCTTAATGGATTTTTAAGGTCCACTGCAAAGAATCAATCAATACCAGGCTGAAAGCTCTGGCGTGTAATGCATCCTGCAGCGTCAGAAGGCTTGTGCGTGAAGCAGGCTGAATTACGATAGTCTGAATTAATTGGAATTATTTGCAGTTATTAAGAAAAGCAAAATAATAATTTGCATTAATTTAATTTCAGGATACAAAGATAGCAACTCAAGTCTGCCTTTAAAAAAAAACATACCAAAAGTTGGTTTGTTTTTTTTTTTTTTGGTATTCAAAAAAGTATTTTGTGAATCTTCCCTCAAAAACTTAAACGCTGAGGCACTGAATATTTTCTTGTCAGGAAACATTTAATTTCCAGGGCATTATTTTCAGGACAAAGTGACATTTGCACGTTCATTTTGTACCTTGCATGACTGCACATAACACTAATGCAACTGGCAAGTAGAACAAGTAAATTAAAGCATTTCCATGTATTTTCTCTGGGGTTTTTCTGCTGTTGATTGCTTTCTTTAATTGATAGCACATTTTGTTAACTCAGTCTCACCTTTTTTTTTTTAACGAATCATGCAAAAACTTTCAAAAATGTCTCGCCATGGTGTGCACGGAGAAGTTGCCACTGATGAGGTAGACGGGGGCCAGGGCTGCGAGGAAGGTTTTTCCCACGTACGGGAATACCGCCAGAAAGGGGTTGGGCAACTTGTAAATGCCTTTTTACAACACGATTCCTCCAGAAACAGGAACTTTTAAAAAACTTTTCAGTTACTGAAAGAAATAACAAGAAATCCTCATGTCCATGGCACCAGTCTAAATGACAAGCTCACTGTCCAGAATAAAGACGTCAAATTTGTAAAATCCTGAAAAATAACTGGGGTCTAAAATAAGAACTTTTGAGATAAAATTTGGAGAATTTGGAGAATTTTGAATAAAAAGATATGAATGACTCCTTCTATTCCTAAATGGAATCCACAGGCTTCTTTCCATTGATTCCATTGCTTTAGGCAAACGTCAAGTTGTAAAACTACACATTAACATTGGAACCACAAAACTCCAAAAGTCAATTTTTCTCTGATTATCCCAAGAGGTGACAAGAACTCCTAACTTTTTACTGCCAAAATCTTTTATGAGAAAAAGACCAAATCCACCGACTGGCAGCAAGCCACCAAGCCCCACTGAATATGGCATATATATAATTTACTTTTACATTTTACCTACATTTTTTGCCATTTATTTATTATGATCTCCACATTTTATTACTTTCTGTTGGAAGAAATACAGGCAAGAGTCTCCATGTGAAAAGATTGGTTCAGTGTAACGTTTGGAAGTAAATTCATCTCACAAAAATAGCTATGCCCTGAAAGATACATTGAGTTACAGATCTTAAAAGTTCTAGAGAGGGCAAAGAACAACTGTGCCATGTCCAAGGAATCAAAAAATAGTATCAGGTATTTCATGCGGGCAGTATCCAAAATTTATCTCTTGCGGTAACAATAAAATAGGTTGAAATGTGGATGGGATCAAGCTAAAGGTCTGATCTGAAAAATACAAACCTCTAGGGGAAGGTGGAAAAAAAAATGATTGCAAAAATAAGTTTCTTCTTGAAACACAGTCAGTATGAGCAAATGTGATTTTTGTTTTAATATCTTGGTTTGTTGCTGTTATTGCTCAAGGACGTTAAGGTGAAATGCATTCAGTGTACAGGCAAACATCTCCCTGCCTCCTGAGGAACACAGAAGCCTTGCTATGAGCCCTGAAAACCACATCCATTTCCTTTCTGGCTCATGCAACAGCTTGAGAAATAAGATTTTTTGGCCAAAGTTGTCCATTTCTGCAAAAAATTACAGAACTGTTACTGATCTCAGAGTATCTACAGTATCTAAATATTCTTTAATTTTTTCCTCTCCTATGCTAACCAGCATGCTTGCTAAGTGTTGAAATTAATTAGGTATCTGTAGAACACGATTAGCCTTTTTGAGAAGAATGACACAAAAAAAAGGGCCTTGCGTATCAGCCTTCGCTGGGTTATCTGCATCTGCCCTCTCCATTCAGGCTGCACTTCCCTCAGTTTTTCTATAATATAAAGAAATATCTGTGTGGATCATATGGCTGTTAAGCAGAATATAGGTAGGTAATAGATCAAGAACACAGTAAACTATTAAACCCAAAAGATGCTTACCAGGCAGGACTAATCTTGACACTTACACAAGTTCAATTTTTCTCCATCACTTTGTTATTTATACTGCAACATTAGTATAAAAGATTTTTTTAAAAAATCATAAGAACATTTCCCATAGAGGAGATGAGACAAGTAATACTGCAATAAAAATTCATCATATTTTGCTACCTTAGCTATTTCTATTGCTCTGACATAACTTTCACCCCAATACTTCAATCCACGCATCGGTTTTCACTGAAAGGATCATATAGCATAAAATTAGATGTAAGAAAAAAGAAATAAATTGTCTATTTTCCTGCTGTTTGTACTCATCTATGTTTATCATTAAAACACCCTACGCTACGGATACCCCGTAGGCATTTTGGAATGTGTTTCGGAAGGAGTCTGTACGTTTTAAACACCGCTCCGGTTACTTTACAGAAGATTAATTGTCTCTCGTGTTTATGTAAATAGGAAAGGGAAGATTCCTGTGCATCCTTATTCATAAATTAAAAACAATGCTTTCCTACAGTTATCGCTGTAAAGGGGAAATAGACCTTGACTAGATGTAATGAGGCATTTGTGTTCGCCATAACTATAATTTACTATTACTGCTTGAAGAGCTATCAGTTCTTGTTTAGTCTGTTAAGTGACAATAAGTGCGGCTAAAATAAATTCTAATGAACACTCTTGGGTCACCTTACTGAATTTATGGGGCATAATACAGCATTATTTGAAACAACTGTAATCTTCGGTGCTGCATGCACTAGTTTGAAGCATTGGTTTGACTTTTCAGGCCATATACACGTATATACACACCGATTCTTGAGGCGCCTGACTTTTGGAAGGATGACCTCTGACTGGGCTTTGGTTCTCCAGAAAGCACCATGCAAGGTTGTTCAAGTGAGGATGGGCAGAGAGGATGGAGGACCCCCAGCCATTGACTATTGCCAACGTCCACATCCCCAAGCAGTCTTCTTCACCCTCACAGCATTTTGTATGTGATTGCTCTTTCTGTAAACAGATAAATTCAGAAACAATCCTACAGGACAAGAACAAAGATGGCTACAAGAAGAATGATCGGCATGATGAAACACAGGATGTGCCAGTCAGGTCCACAAAGAGACTGACACCAAACCACGTCTACACTTATGGAAGAGGTTGCAAGAACATCCCTGTCCTACTCATTCTCCCACAAAGACATCAACATATCTCTCCTGAAAGATAAAATTTTGGAGGGAAAAATCTTTCTCCAAAGTTTCAAGTGGTTATTTGAAAACTGGGGTGGGGGGGTGGGGGGTGGGTGGTGTTGACATTTTATAGTAAATGGAATAAAGAGGAAAAAAGGTAAGAGAGAGAAAAAAACAACCAGAAAAAATAAAACTAATATTTTTCAGAAAATATTAAGCAAGAAAGCACTGGTTTTCTTGAAAGCTGCCGTGGGAAAATTATTCCAGTGATTAAAAGTCAAACACAAATGCTCTTCTCACTTGTTGCCTTATTTACATACACATACACAGTGGAGCTTCTCATAACATATTTCACTGAACAAAATAATCACATGCATGCGCTACATAAAGTGCTCCATAGTTTGTTGCCACAGAAATGCTGAATACATAGGAGAGATTTTTACAATTAATCAGACCAGGCTGTGATTTATTCTGTGCTTTGGGCAAGAAAAGCAGTTCCTCCTTCCAGCAGTGGCCACGAGAGACACGAGCACTTTGAGAACGCCCCGATGGCCTTCCTGGGCCTGTCTGGCTTCAGGAGAGACGCTGCTATGAAGAACTCCTTTAACCCAGCAAGGGACTTTTCTCTGTGCCCCAAGACACAGGACGGAATGACCTCGGGAGCGCTGGATGGGAGATGCTCTGCTCCAGCACTGCACTGGTGCAGACATTGCTGCGACCACCTTGCAACAAGCAGGAGGAGGAGGAATATCCGTGCCCAAGCCAGGGCTGACAGAGGCCACTTAGCACCAGCAAAACAGCTTTCTGGAAGATCTCCAATTCAAGCAGATCTCTCCAAAGACCGAGCTAGCTACTGTCTGCAACTTCTCTTCCAAAAATGTGCTGAGCGGAACAAGTGCATCTCACGACCATCTTTCGAGTGAAAGATGGCCAATGAAGAAGCAGCAGCCCTCACTTAGATCAAAATGCTGAAAACTGAGGAGTGAAACCCCAAGTCTAATTCAAGCAAGTGAAAAAATCCTATTGACTTCAGTGAGGCAAGACAGTCTATACACGGAGATGATGGCAAGCCCTCACTTTTTGTATTCCCCTACAGTCCGTGACACAGTCTGTTCCCAAGAAATGCAAGGACACTTTGCTTTTCAATTAAAATAATGCACTTACATAACGTTACTACTTTTCACTCTATTGTGCCTGGTCTTCACTTCAGCAGCTTATCGCTGTGATCCAGGTTTCTTTATCCAGCTTTGTATCTTATTCTAAGGGAGTTTGACAGGATTTCAATATAGAACCGGAGCGGTTCTTTAGAAAGGCTCCTCCAGCCCCACTATGTACCTGAGAGGAGCGTATACGATGGAGATTATTGTCATGTTGCCCTCCTTCATCTTTCTGAAGTATAAAAATAGAGAAATGCTTGAATACAATTTTTAACCTATTTTTTGAGGGAAATAAAAGTCTGAGCTCTCTACAGTGCCCAAAGACTAATCTTGAAATCACAAGAAAGACTTCATTCTTCTGCTGTTAAGGATGTGGGAAAATAATACACAGTAAAACATACTTCTTCACACGAACTTTCATTATGGATTGTGCTCTCATATTTATTAAAAAGAATATTAACACTACTTCCTATTTATTTAATGCTTTTCCTCTTCAAAGCACTTTTTAGACATTAGCTAATTAATTTAATGACTTGTAATATTTCAAGTGTGCCTCTCCTAAGCAAAGCTGAAGAAAGGGCTATGCTCAGAGCAAGGAAAAGAGCTTTTACAGGTGTTTTTGCATGACTGTGGTCTCCCAAAGGCAGGTCAATACCTCCGGCACTGTTAGTCTCTTCAGAGGTGCAAGGGTGAAACCAGGGCCATGTCTTTTTGGTCCCCAAATGTCCTTCTGGTACAGCAGAGTGAAGTCAATGCTTTGCTCAGGGTACGATGCAGCCACTTCCAACCTTCACCTCCGCGTGACACGACTACCACAAGATCTCCCACTTTGGGAACACGCTTTGGCAGAGCTCCAAGGTTAAAAAGCCCAGCAAAGTCTTCAGAGAGCTGTTCTCCACTGAGGGCTGTACCTCCTTAATGGCTCAGCTCTCTCCCCGCTACCTGCAACACAAATTTTGCTGTCGGTGCCAGTGGACACCAGCTCAACCTGTATGTACCCAGACAGCTCCTGAGTCGGCTGCTTCCTCATAAGCCAACGCTGTATTGCACACACTCAGCAAGGGATTAAATGGTTTGAGACTCACTTGTCACACAAAATCACAGAACGGTTGGGGTTGGCAGGGACCTCTGGAGATCATCTCGTCCAACCCCCTGCCAGAGCAGGGTCACCCAGAGCAGGTGGCACAGGAACGCGTCCAGGCGGGTCTGGGATGTCTCTGGAGACGGAGACTCCACCACCTCTCTGGGCAGCCTGTGCCGGGGCTCTGCCACCCTCACAGGAAAGAAGTTCCTCCTCATGTTGAGATGGAACTTCCTATACTCAAGTTTGTACCCATTACCTCTTGTCCTGTCACTGGGCACCACTGAAAAGAGCCTGGCCCCATCCTCCTGACACCCACCCTTTCAGTATTTGTAAGCATTGATGAGATCCCCTCTCAATCATCTTTTTTCCAGACTAAAAAGACCCAAATCCCTCAGCCTTTCTTCATAAGAGAGATGTTCCAGTCCCCTCATCATCTTGGCAGCCCTTTGCTGTCCCCCCTCCAGCAGTTCCCTGTCCATCTTGAACAGGGGAGCCCAGAACTGTCCTTACACCAGTTGTGCTGGAGATTCCTACGTACCAATACACTCACGTTAAATCCCGCAGACAGAACAGTTAATGGCACAAGAACCTACAGCCCTCCTTCCCCAGCCGTGGGGATTTAAACGGGCCCAGCCTCCTCTCCCGGGAATGATCACATCACCCCTGTGCTAATTACAGCGATGCTTTACGGTACACAGCGGGATATAAGGGCATGGAACATGATTTATCTGCCTCTGGACGCAACAGCCGGAGCCGCAGCCGGTGGCTGCCACCCAGCGCGGGGCACACCAGCCGGCTCGCCACAGAGCCCAGCAGGGACACGCTGCGCTACGCCGGCTCCTGGGCAGCGCTGCACAGCAAGGCAAGGGTACATCAGATTAAAATTAGTGTTTCAAACAGAGCGCTCAGCACACGCAGTATCGCACAGACCAGAGGATAATGCAATCCCTTGTAAAACTACCTTTACCTGTGTTGTTAATAACAAGGTGACATTTATGAAACTAATACGCTGTTAACTCCATTATGCGTTATTGCAATTTCTCAAACGCGATCTCTGTAATGTATTCATTTACTGAAGCCGTTTGAGTCATTTAAACATCATTAAGCCATGGAGGAATTCGTTGTCCCCCCACAGAGGCAGGTGTATCGCGGCGAAGCCCTCTCAGCCTCAGTCGTTCCCCCTCTTTCCCAAAAATCCATGTCTTATTACCCACGGAAATGGGGACAGAGTCTGGAGATTTCAACCAGATCGGGAAAGGAGCAGAGACGGAGCGAGGAGAGCCGTGCAGAGAGCAGCAGGGACAGCCAGCGCAGCTGGGTGCCACCTGCCAGCGAGGTGACACTTCTGACGCACCACCAGCCACACAAGGAAGTTGCATTTTAAATGTATTTTACACATGGATGGTGCATTCAAAACTTTTCTTATTAAAAAAGGGTTAGGTGTTATAGGAAAATCTTCAGTGAAACAAAAAAAAAATAAAAATCTCCTGCTAAGAGTGACATCGGTCAGAACCCAAACCTACATAAAGTCTCCTTTTTAAAAAAAGAAAACAACAAAACCAAACCACAAAAGTCGCACTGCACCACGTCTGTGGACAATTTAATGTTGCATACGCAAAGGGAAGGCCTGTTTCAAACCAGTGTCATGTCAGAAAAGGTGAATTTTTGCTTTAAACTATGCCCCACACAACAAAGAAAGAAGCGTGTGTGTTTTAGGAACTGGATTCAAGTGCCCAGTTTGTTGAAATATAGAGCTTTCTTCTAGGCAAGCCCTTTGAATGGAAATCAGAATTATCATGAACTTGATCTAAGGGGGTTTACTCGTGTCCTTGGAGTCCCTCGTGATTTACAGAGCCCTCACACACCAGTTCCAGTGCAGGCGATGCTCTCGTGCGTCGGGGACCGAACTCCCCAGTGACGCACATTGACATCCCCGTGGCAACTCTGATTTAAGCCACTTCAGAACTGTGCCTTTAAGTGAACTATTCAATAGGTCACTCAAACCAGCATCTCCCTATAAAATACCCTCTGAAAGGGTCGTATAGCACTCTTCATTCTTGTGTGTTTTCGTAATATATAACAACCATTAAAACTCCCTCTTGGGCATCTCCCTCTTCATCTCAGTCGGGGTCCGACTGCAAATCAATTGCCAGCAGAGTAATTTCCAGGTATCCTTCACATAGAAGTGATCTGCTGAAAGAGTATTTTGGCAATTCAATTGAAGTTTTAGTCTGCTAATTTTTTTTTCCCATTGTAGAAGTGACAGTAGTGGTAACACAAGACGCAAGGGAGCCTTCCTTGTTGCTTCCATTCCTCTGAGTTAAACAGACAGAAAGATTTTGGCTGGCTTCTGTCAAGGAGAATTTGACTCCTAAACAGTTTTAATCCCCTGCAAATATCTTTTCTGAATGGGAAATAAAATAAAATGAGGCACTTCTAGCACGCAACCATTTAAGATTGTCTACTTTCCTTATTGTTCCTGGCACTGAAGGGGCTGGCATCAGCAACCCAAGGGAAAACCCTTAGTTCCCAACAGCATCCTGCATCCCTGAACTGCCCAGAGCATCCCCTCTCTCCCCAGCTCCTCTGAGAGTGGGTGCGGGGCGGAAAACCCAAGGTACTTCTGTTCAAAATGTGCGCTTCTAGGTAATTTCCAGTATCCGGGTTTTAAAGAAGAACATTTTTATTTCTTCAAAATGTCTTGCTATTTCAATTATTTAGAGAATGTTTGAATTTATGCCTTTTTTTTTTTTTTTAATTCCCCTTTTTTTATCCTTGCAAAGATGGAAGGAAGTAAAATTTCTGGATGAAAATTTTACTTGGGGGCAGGGCTGGGGGAAGTATTTCAGACAGAAAAAGCCTTGAAAGCCTTTTTTTTTGGTTTTTTTTTTTTTTTTTTGATTACCAAAAACCAAAGTGAGAAGGTCTCTATGATCAGCCCAACCATGTCCACCGCTGGTATCAGTGTGTTTCCCTGGAGGTCCATGAAGCACAGGGGATGAAGTCTCAGTGGCTGTAGCAAAGATGCCACTGGGAGTTCCTGCTATTAAACCCGGGGTTACACCAGAAAAATTACAGGGCTGCTGTGCTGAATTGCTTTCTCTAGTGCACACGCAGCACTCGGCACAATCAGATACACAGGCAGAAGAGCTGGCTGGGCTCAGGAGAGCAGATGATAACACAACAAACACGTTTATTCTGCTGCAGCTTTCCAGTACATCACCTAATGTTGTCCTCAGCCCTTTCTTCAAAAACTCTTGGCAGGGCTCTGCCAGCCACCAGTGCTTGCCCGCGGTGGGTGCCTCTCTCCAGCCCCCTTTGCTCACACTCTACAAAATGTTCCTCAGAATGTTTTCTCCTATTTTGACACTTCTTGTTAAGCTTCTCTTCCCATTGCCCACCCAAAATTTCTTTTAGAGCCAACACAAAAGCCGTGTTTTTCTCCCAATCAATGATCTCATTGATCTTTCTAAGGACAGTTTCTGTTCTGTAGCAGAATCACGGAATGGTTCGGGTTGGAAGGGACCCTAAAGACCATCCAGTTCCAACCCCCCTGCCATGGGCAGGGAGACCTCCCACTAGACCAGGTTGCTCAAAGCCCCGTCCCACCTGGTCTTGAAGACCAGAGCTCCCCAGGAATCATTTTTACACACTTTACACACCTTCTCCCAGTCTTTGATTTGTTCTTTTACTCAAACTCAAGCTCCACTTGCTGAGCAGCAGGAGGAAGAAGCAATAGGACCTTTACGTTCAGAGCTCACACCTTGCTTTCATAGTCGCAAAGGACAAAGAAACAGCAAAGTCCTTGCTTGTCATAAGAAGTCACCAGTGATGGTTTGCATCAGTATTGCCTCTCTGCAATAATGTGACGTAAACTGACAAGTGCAATGAGGGATTCAGGCACAGGGAAAATCATCATTCTTTTGACAGCTCCCAGAACCTACGTTTCTTTTATTTTTGTAATTGTTAGCTTGCCAAAGACTTCAGAAGACCTCGCTCTCTGTAGAACACCTGTCTGGGAATGACTTTGAAGTCACTAAAGACATAAAAATATCACTGTACTGGTGAAGATTGCTCCTACAATTCTGAATATCGAGATCCATCTGACAATAGGTACCCATACTATTCTCTTTTCTATCATGTCCTTACAGACAAGGTTCCCACACAATCACCTCTACCAGTTACCTGCAGGCCGACGGCCGCATCAAGTGCCAGCCAAGTTTGAAGGCTTCATTAAGACACTGCACGAGATCTCAGAACACTTGCATTCATTTTCAGGCCCTCTGTGACCACAACTCACCGATTAGCCTGGCCCAGCCAAGTCTTTTCCTTGCACTTGCCCTTGGCGTGTGAACAGACCTAAGGACTGCATAAAGCACCTCTGAAAACTGTTGAAGGATCAAAGTCTTAATCTCTCTTTTTCCTCTCTGAAAGGTCTTCCTTGCTGATTTAGGCTGCAGCTCTCTGGGCACTGACCACCTCTGGGTTTATTTTCACAGTGCCAATGCAACGCGAGTTACACATATGTACGTGAGATACCAACAGCCATCTCCCCTCCCAGCACAAACATTTCCATCTCACCCGAAGAAGGTTCAGGACAATCACTTGCTCCCATGCCAGGGGCAGACAGGTCTCATCTTGGCTCCTCACCATACCATTTTCTCCAGCTTTCTTGATTTGGTAACAACTTCTAAACCAGTCATGTCCCCCCACTGGTGGCTCCAGCAGAGCTCCACCTCTGCCTTCAGTGATCTCAGACCCAATCTCAGCCTCTTGAACACACAACGTCAAGCTTTAGTTTAACCTTTATGCCAGCCTGAGAGCTTCACTGGACTGAGGTTTCCATCATTCTGTAGAGCAGCGGTTCTGCAACCATAAGGAACCTGCAAGACTTCAACCAGTTTCCCCTGGTATTCAGTGCTTCCCCATGTAGCTCCTTACACACGTGAGTTTGGTAAAAAACAGTAGAAAAATGTGCACTAACAAATCATGAAATTCACCCAACATATCACTCCTTTCTCATACACAGTAATATTCATGTTACAAAAACAGAATGAGGATAAGTTGCTTTCAAAAACATTTGCATGAAGTGTACAAAATGTTCTCACCTATAATGAACAGCACCGTAACTCGCTATGGCTCTACCACTTGGCAAAATTCATCTACAGGCCAGTTCCTAATACTGCAGTTTTGCAGTATGTTTTTCCCGAAACCTGACTTGGTGCCCTGAAATGAAAATAATGGACTATGACTCTTACAGCGGCACTCTCATCATCACTAGTTTACAGTATCATTTCTTTGGACACTTCTGGTACCTGCACGCTTTTCGTTATACGTATCTCAATTAGTCTAATCGGGCCTTCCAGTAGGATACTGGAAGATTCACAAAATAATGACAAAATAATCAGTACATGATCAAAAGCCTAAAACACAAGCCATAGCCTCCAGCTACGGTGGAAGGCAACTACAAAAACATCACCAGACATTTAGCCATCCTGCAATTAATTCATGGCAGACCTGGCTCTGAAGTCAGTAGCTGGGAGTAAGATCACACTGAACACGAAGAGATTATTTTGGATTGGAAGTTGAGGTTGCTGTGCCCCCTTGGCCCCAGCTAATATTAAACATGAAAGCTGTGATGCAGATTAGAAGGTTAATTTGAAGAAGCCTGTTCTAGGGCCTGCTGGGATGTAGATCTGTTACTTTCACCCCTTTGGATTTGTTCCCCCTTATTGGTTGTTGTTTCTTCTTTTCCGCTACAGAAACTCCATCACACTAAGATCCAAGTTATTTTTTTAAACCTGTATCAATACATTATTGTTTCATGACTTTAACAGTAATAATGGTTTTGGCACCACCACAATACCAGTAACATAGAAATCACAATTTTTAGGCCTTTGTGAACTGCCAAAATGAACTACTACTGCTACGAGATGAAGAACATATCAAACTAGGAAAAAGCCATTCTACTCATCACAGATGCTTTAACGTCTATTGCTACCATTTTCCACTAAAATTAAGTGAAGCCAGACCTCAGCAATCCAGGGCAAACACCAACCATGTGAGAAATTAGATCATGAAGCAAAATTTTTCTTCAATGAGCCATGAGTAACTAATGAGATTCCGTGTCCTCAGACAAGCCCACTGCTGGCACAACCACGCAGGGATCACCAGCTGGAACGCCTCTCCTCGGTTCCTATGTCCTGATGAGGTTTTATTCTGCTCATGCACACTGGCCCCTTGGTATTACCTCAGTATCCAAAGGGATGCAGGAATCCACTGATTTAGCAGGTGAAGGAAATCCTACGTGTCAGTGCCCTTCAACAAGGAAGATTTATAGAGCTGCCAACTGGACAGGCACCCAGCCTGCAGCTGGAGATGGAAGTCAACTCGGGAGCTGTGGACCCCCATGTCCCGAGCGACCTCTGAGGGGGTTAACACAGCTTCATGGCCATGTCTCCTACCCCAGCTGAAGTTTTGACCGTCCCCATCGGTGCTGCCCGCCCGCAGCTTCAGCCCGTCAGCGGGGACAGTTGCTGGCCACAAACCTCCCCGCAGGGACCTGGGGGTGAGCATCTGGAGCGGCTGCGGGAGCGTATGGTCTGCAGCTACCAGGGTGGCATCCTCTCCATAAATCCCGAGAACCACGTGGTCCCTGGGAAGTTTCAAAGCAGAATCTGCACATTTCTGTGAAGAAAGGGTACAGCATCCCCCCGGGGAGGGCAGAAGGCCCTTCTCCCAGAAATTGCTGAACTAACTAATTGCTAATTGCTCCCTGCTCATTACCACTGAAGACAGCTGAAAATTATAGAAACATAAACCACATCATTAAAGCAAGCCATTGCGAAAACCAAGCTACACAAACCCTATTTCATAATCAGATATTTGGAAGTAGTGCCTCCAAAGAGAGTTTCTCCCCACTGCAAAAAGTGGGTGGGAAGTTTGCTTACTGGATTACGATGGATAATCCCTCATCCCCCAAAACTGTCTTCAGTTCTTGGTTACCAAAACCATGGGCTCACCCAAGCTCCATGGGCAGCGTTTGGTAATTCCTTTGCTCTGGTAACAAAGCAAAGAAACATACGGAAAAACTCCTCCAAAATCCCTCACAGGCAGACATAAAAAGAAATCCCCTCCAGAGGAAACGGTGAGCCAAGATACATCTCCTGGGCATCCCCCCTGCACGACAGAAGCCTCCCTAGGGATAGCGGGTGTGCAAGAAGGCAGAACCAGCACCTGGTTGAACATCTGGGGCCATTTGTATGCACCTATGCTTACGAGAAGGTGCAAGCTGTGAGATGCCCCCTGCTGCAGCGCTGAGGCCACCAACAAAAGGACACGGAGCTGTTGGAGCGGGGCCAGAGGAGGCCCCAGAGATGCTGGGAGGGCTGGAGCCCCTCTGCTGTGAGGACAGGCTGGGAGAGCTGGGGGGGTTCAGCCTGGAGAAGAGAAGGCTCCGGGGAGACCTTGGAGCCCTTTCCAGTCCCTCAAGGGGCTCCAGGAAAGCTGGGGAGGGCCTCTGGATCAGGGAGGGGAGCCGTGGGACGAGGGGGAACGGGTTTAAACTGAAAGAGGGGAGATTGAGATGAGATATCAGGAAGAAATGTTTTACAATGAAGGCGGTGAGCCCCTGGCCCAGGTTGCCGAGAGAAGCTGTGGCTGCCCCATCCCTGGAGGGGTTCAAGGCCAGGTTGGACGGGGTTTGGAGCAACCTGGGCTGGTGGGAGGTGTCCCTGCCCAGGGCAGGGGGTGGCACTGGGTGGCCTTTAAGGTCCCTTCCAACCCAAACCAGTCTGTGATTCTATGACAGTCCCGCCTCAGTTTCCCTCCAGGCCTTTTCTCAATACTTGAAGAAAATGAGACAGTATTTCCCTCTGCAAGCCATGTTCTGCTCCGCTTCAAAACCATGTGCCCCCCTTTCCCCCAGTGTTGATACTGATCTAAAAATATTTAAATTGAAAAATAATATAATTATGCTCCTTTCTTGTCTCCTATGTTTGTAGTCTCAGGCTTTTAGAGAAAAATTTTTAGATCTATCAAAGTATCTGGAAATGTACTAATTATTTCAATGGGAGTGAAGATTTTCACATGATGATATGATCCCAACTGGTAAAGTAAACATAATTACCAATATTACCGGAAAACAAAATCAGCAACACTTCAAGGCTCTGTGGGCTTTAGTTAGCAAATATTTTTACTGTTGATCATTCATTGCAAAAAGCTACTTATTATTCTTGTAAGTAAAGCTGCACCGATTTAACAAGCCATCTAAATGACCTTCTGTCTCTCCAATATCTCCGTTAGTGGGAAAACTCCAGTGAATGAAAAGACCCCAGATTTTATAGTTAGATTATTTTGACTTGATTGTGACCTGCTTTGAAATCCTGCAGCTGTGTTTTCTTTTCTTAGTTTTTCAAGGAAGTTCTGGGTTTCAGAAACCTTGGGTAGGGACGTTAAAAATAATCTAAGAAAGAAAGTGAAAGGATTTCACTGGTTTAAATTTCTTCTGAAAATCCTCCCTTTTCAGTGAACTGAAGGGATATCACTAGCATCTTTTGTTACTTTTATGAGCCTGTAAAGGTTGGCTTTTTCTTTTTTTTTTTTTTTAATAAAAAAAAGGAGCACCAAAATATTTAGACCCATACTTACACTAAGATTTATTACTCTTTCTTCTCTATAGGGGTTTGTTATATATCTCAGAATTATATTTACTTCTGGCTTTGACGCACTGTGGGATTTCCCTTCCATTTCGCGAGCACCTCCTGGGGTTAAAGCATCCTTGTTTCCCATCCATGAAATAGCAGTGCTACCTCTCAAAAATGTCACGGTGATGAGTAGCTACGGCTCTGGGTAAGGGAAAATGCCTCTGCACTGGCAACAGAGCTACAGCATCAAAGCAGCCGGGACCCCGTCGGGGCAGAGGGGTGCTGAGCACGAGGATGGGAGGTGGCACGGGGGGACAGGAGAGAAGAAGCATCTCCTCCGCCTTCCCGCGGCTCAGCAGGAGCCGCTGCCGCTGCCACCCAATATATTAAAATTAGAACCCCTGACAAAACATTTCCTTCAACAGCAAAATAACTGACAGGGATAAAAAAAAAAACCACAACCAAGAAAGAAGCGAAAGGCAGGCAGTGCTGCTGGATGGTAACCTGAGCGCTGACAGCCTCGGCGGGGGGCACAGGCGCGTCCCGCGCATGAGGACCTGACCTACCTGCTGAAGCTCTGTCACCACACTGCCACGCTGATGTCTCCTGAGGACGCACAGCTGCCAAAAAAAGGGATTTTGCTCTTTTGCTACTAATATCCTATACTTTCAACAAAATACGCAATCACAATTTTTTCCTATCAAAAGCGTTCGCTGGCCCTGGGAGCTGGCGGGACATCCATCACCACGTTCAATCACACGTGGTGTCTGAAGCACGGCCACTCGCTGGGCTTCCGAAGGACCGGAGTCAACACGGGAATTAGCGTCTCACTTTCCACTGTCACTTATCTAACCTTACTCCTTACAGCAAAATCCAATTACAAACTAAAATACTAATTAAATGAAAATCTTTTAAATCTTGATTCACATATTCCACTATTTTCGCCTTTCTTCTGTGTGTCTGTTCAGCTTTCTCTGCCACGGCTTTTTCTTACCGGTATACCTCAGGTTCAGTATTAGGTGATGAAGCATAAAACACTATTTAAATACTATAATTTCAAGAGCACGCAAAGAACACTGCATTTATCTTCACTAACCTTGAATATGCCTGTCCCATCTAATGAAAAAAGTGATTGAAGGGACTTACTTTAGCTTACTATCCCAAGGCCCCCATAAAAGCTGAATGGTAATTTAATTAGTTTCCTTTCTAGTGATTAACTAGGAATTTCTGATCACTTAATCTGAGTGCACTTTGATTCATTAAGTATCTGTTTCCATTTTTTTTATGAGGTTATTAAATAACCCAGCCCAGGTAAGCGCCGTCATTGGTATGCAGGACCGCCAAGTATTTTGTATGAATCAGATAGGAAAATATGCATGATGTGAGCTGGATTTTCAAACCTATTCGGGACTCACCTGACTAGATGATAAATTAGCAGTTAATTTATTCTGACAGAACTTGCAAACCGTGAGTCAGATCCTGCGAGGAGGAAAACGGGTGCAGATCTGCGACTGCAGTTTTCAACCTCCTGCAGCCCCGGGCGATGCTGCGACAGGCACTTACAGCCCGACCCCGGGGAGGGACGGGGGGACACCGATGTTTGCACCCAACCAGCCGCGAGGACTCACCCAAAACCTGGGTGATTAAAGCCCTGGGGATGCTTTCACCCAAAACCAGTGTGAGTGGGAGCTCTCGTGCTCCAGTGACATTTCTCCTGACCACAGCAAGTCACTCAGTCTCCTGATATAGCATTTCCCCCTTCAGTAACAGGGAGGCAGTAACTGCTAGCCTAGCTCATAAAGGATGATTAAATAAATCTATTAAAGTGCTATGAAGACTTAGAGCGCGATATACTTAACTTTTTATTTAGATTTAAAGCATATTATAAAGACTGTACATGCTCTCCAGGCACCCATACGAAAAAGGAAATTTACAATCCGTTAAAATGTTGCTTAGCAGCATAATGTAATAAGAAATGTTAAATTATCAGCCAGCTAATACTGCAGCAAAATGCATTTCATCAGCTCCACCCAAAAATTTCCCCTTGCAGCTCTAACAAATAACATGAATGAAAAACAGATTGGGAGGCAGACACGAAGGTTGGCTTCTCCTTTATCACCTAATTGAAAATAAAAGAGAAAATATAAGTATCTGTATCAGACAAAAGATACCAGGCCAGATTTCTAAGCACCGATACACTGAGATTTATTTATATCCATTATGCCAGAACAGTATGACAGGATTTGGTTCCTTGTACAAGAAGAAAAAACAAATCCAGCGGCTGAATGGTGCCTCAGTTCTCTTTTCACTTGTTCTGATTCCCAGATAAGTTGGATATAATGACGCCTCATCATCCTGAACGGATTCCAGGGCCAAACTCTAAACATATACCAATACCCACCTCCAGCACGGCGCACGCCGCCCCTTGAAACCCAAACAGCAGCGCTCCAGGGAAGAACAAAAATATTAACATCTATCCTCCCACTTCTTCCAACACTTACAATGCTCCCTCACACAACAGCAGCGAAGTGCCTGTGCCAGCCCTCCAGCCTGCCCTTTAAGCTGGCTGTATAAGCTGTTTCTCTGCATCCCAAGGAGGTGGAAGCACGGCAGCCCCGTGCGCTGGGATGCTCCTGGCCTCGGCGGCATCAGGGCACGGAACAGCTCTGCGCCAGGACCGTGCTCTTCGCCCAACCTTGAGGGAAGTTTCATACGTGCTGAGATTTTCGTGGTTTCTCAGTCTGTACCTTGTAAGAAGTGTTATACAGGTCAGCCAGGAGAAGCATCCTACGTATTTTCATTGGCATTTTCCATTAATGGTGACAACGCACTTCATTTTTCAGAACAAATAAAGATCTTTAAGGGCTCTAAAAACAGGGTAGAAACATGAAAATCCCCATTAGTGTGGAAGCAGCTGATAAATGCTGCTTTAGTGATACTTTCAGGACTTAAAATCCAACCTAAAAACTCATTTTCACTAAGACTTTGACTTCCCGACAGAAGCTGTGAAACGGTACCCAGGGCATGCCCCAGGGGCCACTGCCAACCCCAGGCAGCCAAACACCAGGCACAGGGCTGCTTCCCTCCCAGCCCTTGCTAATTCTAACATTGCTTTAATCACTACAAGACTTTTTACGTTTTTTAATTAGTTATATTGTTTTATCTGTCTTTGGGATTTTTGTGCCAGCTTTTTTCCCCCCTCTCCACAACCGCAAGGAACAGAAACTTGATTTTATCTGTAGGCAGAAGCTGAAACACCTGTATAACACTACATTATCCAGGACTATGACAAAACCTTTCAACTCCGACAGGTCAGGAATAATGCTGGGCTTTGGGACCCGGCTGATTTCACTTATTGCCAGCCCAGCCCCGCATCCCAGCAGGAATCACTTGGCTCCACAGGAGTGGTGCGGGGTCCCATGGGCTGCATTTGTCACCCTTACCAACAATTAATCCATTTCTCTGCCTGAAATCATAGCAAAGGCAACGGAGCAACTCAAGGAGAGAGGTGACAGCCTTACACCAACAGATCATGAAGTGTTTTTGTTTTCTTGAAGCACAGCCTCCTAAATCAAGGTTTCCCTCTCCAGTGCTGGAAACGCAAGACAAATCTGCATGAAGCATGAAAGGAAAACTGACAACAAATAAGGAATGTGTCCTACTTCTGCAGCCTGATGTACAGCCCAACCTGCCAGCATAATCTGCCTTAAAACCAATTCATTCCCTAACACTACTTCTTGCCATGATGGAGAGCCAGAATTTTGTTATTTCAAAGGAAGTCTGGCTTTTTAATTATATTGAATGCTTTTCAGAGGATAACGTAAAAGGTGTTGTAATTCTGATTGTGCATCAAGAAAAAGCGTCATGATAGGAAAGATGTATCAGCTGATATTCAGTAGAACAATACAAAGATGGGAGCACGAAGGAAAGCCTTCAATTATTCAATGTAAGCTGAGACAGTTAATCATTTTGTTGGACTGGAGAAAGATTGCTGTTTTGAATTTTAAAGCAAGTTACTGTCTATCCGTTTCGCAATGCGTCATTTTGTAGGAAGGGAGCCACAAGTTATTATCATCGTCCCTGCAAATGAAGTTAAAAACAAGCACAAATCCAAGCGTATTCCCACAGCAAGCGTTAGCAGGTCATCGGCCAGATCTTTAAGGAAAGGCCCCAAGGATGAGCCACACGTACCGACTGCAATCACAGCTCACAGGGCGCGCTGCGAGGCTGCGAGGACTAAGCAAGGGGGGAATATTCACAGATTTATGAAGTAGAGCCTTTTATCAACTGAATTAAGTGCAGAACCAGCTGTTCTTGCTGACTGCCTCAAAAAAACAAAATAAAACAAAACCCCTTGAGAGGCAGCAGTCTCAGCCTTTGCGAGCAGGCAATTTGCCTTTGCAGCCTCTTTGGGGAACAAGACACTAGAAGGAGAACAAGAAACTAGAAACCGCACAATATTGCATCCAGGGAGGCTCTGGTCCTCAGGCTGTGCTGTGTTCACCAGAGGAATCCAAAGATGGGTTCTGACACCGGCTGGAGGGACACGTAGCCAGACTGCAATGGTTAAATGCATTTTCTAGAGACATACGCTTGCACGAAGGTGGCTTAGGATTGATGTCTGCAGTAGAAAATGATACAGAAGTAAAATTATTGCCACTGGGAAAGAAAAACTCTTGTGAAAATTGATTTAGAGTGGAAAGTGAATGACTCAGAAAATATGTCAGATTGCACTGCCTCTCGTGCAATAGCCAACAGTCCACCCCTGCCACCGGAGCAAACACCACCCAGCCCTTTCAGTAGCAGAAGGAACACTGAGCAGTCACAGCTACGCTGAGGCCCGCGCAGCTGATGATCCCCTGCCCAATGAGGAACAACTCAGGAAAGGTGCGATATCACAACGTATAAACTCAGCCTTTACAAGATGGAGCCTTTTCCCTGAAGCAGCACCGCTCTGGGTGAGCATTTCTGGTGGCACTGCAGCCCGTGCCCCAGGACCACGGAGGAGCCCTGGGATGAGACTGCAGAGAGCAGGCTGGAGGAACTCACGGTTTATCGCAACGGTCGGGGCATTTGGCCACTCTGCTCTATGGATGCTGTAACAGAAACTCAAATTAAAGTCAAACGTTCCACCAGCCTCCCAGAGAGAGTCACTCGTTAGCAGTAGAGATTTCTCCCAAGCAGCTACACCACAACTGCATCCTTGCTTAGCATAAAGCTACCCCGTCGGGTAAACACAAATTACAGCATGGCTGGGAAGGGAACGTTGTATTGGTCCTTCCGTGCTAAGGCACCATCTTCTTTGCATCTATACCCACACAGAGCAAATAGCATTACGTGTAGCATGCCCAAAAACTGCACAGATAAACGCTGGCTTCCCACAGAGAAGAATTTCCATTGGTATTAATAGCAGCGTCCCTTGTGAAGCTGCTGCCGAAGGACGCATCTGGGCTCGGGCCAGGGGAGGGAGCCTCTAGGAACAGCGCTGCTATAAAGGATGTCTCAGAATCCCCGGGCATGAAGTTAGACGAGGATACAGCAGGAGAAGATGAAGACGAGAAAGAAATTACAGTGGGGACGCATTGTTCCACAACCCATAAATCCCTTTTGGGTCATAGTCCACTTGCTGTTACCGTATGCACATTACTGGAATACACATGAGAAAATGCAAGAAAAAGATTAAAATGTTCAATCATTTGCAAACACTCCCCAGATGAATACGAGTATGTGTTGGAAGAACAGCTCTAATACAAAACACTCCACCGTGGTCTAATCTTGCTGGGAACACAAAATGAATTATGTGGGTGGATGGACGCACGCGGGGGTTTATCCGGCTACGGACACGCATTCCCACCGCCAGCCCGCGTGGGCTCCCATCCCAGCCTGCCCCGCTGGGACCTGCGGCATCAGAGGTGCCCATCCACCAGGCACAGCCCAACAAGGCTTGGAGGTACGGTCCACCCCAACACCCAGATTACAGCCAAAACTGACGTAGGCTGTCATCAACCGCCACCTGGTGACACCATGGGATGTGCAGGACTCCACGTGGCCACAGGACATCAGAGATGTCAGCCACCTGGCAAGAACTTGTTATGGTGGGATGGGGACGGAGAGGCAATTTTGCCATCCGATATTTTTTTGCCAAAAAAAGAAAATATATAATCTGTCAGACAGCACGTTTTGTTAGCGTGGTGGCACCTTGTATGACATTTATCCTCTTGTGCAGCTTTAATGAACAGAAAACTAATTTCCAAGCTGGGTATGTAAAATTGTATTGCCAGCCTGTGATTGCCCGGGCAAATTTCAGCAAGTCCCTTACCTCCGCACCCCGACTCGCTCCCACATCTCCCAGGGTTACAGAATAACCCCGCAGGAGAAACACAGAGAGGCACAGGTCCCAGAAAATTAGGGCTTGAGACCCTCCTTCTGTTTCTCCTTTAGCCACATTTGTTACTGTGATTTTGGAGAAAAGGTTTTAATCTAAGGATCAAAGTAATACTAGAAAAAAATACAGCCTATCATATGTAAACATTACTTGCTTGATTTTATTATCGATAAGCAGTTTGCATTAAAACCGTGGAAAAGCCTCGCCTGACTGACACAGAATGAAACAGCTAATGCGGCTTTAACCAAAACCCTCTCGCTTGATGGGAGAAATATCATGAAAATGGATGACAAAACGCCGAGGCTTTGTGGGAAGCTGACTGATGCGTTCTGCGAGCGCTTACATTTTAGGATTGCTTCTCTCATGGATACCATATCACTGACATACTAAAATCTGTATTTGTGGGTATTTCAGTGAGTTTTGCCTTCATCTGTGCTCCTGCAAAGCAAATCCATACTACACTGGGATGTAATATTACAGATTGATTTTTTTTTTCCCCACTCAATTTTTTTTTTTCTGAATGTATTGCTTAGAAAAAATTGAAATTATCTGGGGTCCCAAAGGACTTGCAAAAATCCTATTGCTGCAGCCTGTAAGATCCCCAGTCAGAAATGCTGACCCATAGCTGGTGGGGAACATCCACACCATGGACTCCCACATGCCGCCTAGCTCCGAGGGGTCCCTCAGCTCAGCCCGGCATCACTCCACAGGGTAAAACACTGTTTCTAAGGCCTGAACTCATCAGCTGGCCTGAATCTGGCCCTGCCGTGTCTGGGTTATCCAACAGGAATCGCAGTTCGCAAGCCCCAGCGTGTGGGAAACACGCGGTTCACATCCCTCTGAGAGTTTGTGTATTTCGTCCCTGCGTGATAGTGCTCCATAAAAGCTCCCATTAGCTGTATAATGAAAAAAGGTGGGTACAGTTAAACACTGACATTACCAAAAGCTAAATTGATATAAAGAGAAAAAACCATCAGCAGCATTAGATGAAAAGTTTCTTCAGAAAAGTCTGCACTGAAAACCTTCTGCAGTGCCCTGTGTGAAAAATTTCCACCTATATTAACTCATTTCATGTCCATTGATTTTTGTTTTACTGCTTGGCAAGTGACCACCCTGCACTTCTCCTTACCACCTTCCAAATCCTCTCCAATTGCTGGACATATCCTAAGAAAGGTATTTGCTTTGTCTGTACTTTTATGAAGCATTGCTACTTTTCCCTAAAGTTTTATTGCCCTGTAAATGAGGATCCAATGCCGAAAGCCTGCTTTTATTTTCTCTGTAACAGAGCTGAAACGGCAGCGGTAATAAAGCCAACAGCGAGGCACTTGCCCTTTCTCATCTTACATAGAGAAACATTTAATAGCGTCTCTTTAAAAGCTTCCCTTACCTAAAACTTTACTGATCAGATGATTTTATTTACTGATTTCTTGGAATGAGAAATGGTAAGTCTGTAGAGGCCGTTCCCTCAAACGATGGAGAAGTGACAGCCTGCCACGCTCCGCGCTGTAACCCATGGCACTGCCTGGGCAGAGCCATCCAAGGACCAAGAAACTGGTGAAATCCCAACAAACCACGCCTGCTGCCCACAGAGCCGTGGGAATTGCGTATTTGGAAGCACCAAATGGGAAAATGACAGAAAGGCTGTGTGTGCCAGAAGAGATGAGGACGTATTTCCCAGCCTTGCCCATACAGCTTACACCGGGTGTGGGACCTCTCCGCCACTTGACACTGATTCAAAGGCTGATGCTGTAAGAAGGCATGGTCTAAGCAATTACATATTACACTATTAACACTTACGGGTTAAACCAGGAGACCCCGATATCTTGCAGAGAAAGCAGAAACAACATTTAGCAACGCACACTTTTGCTAGTGAAGCTCTTCAAAAACGTGATGTTAAACCAAACCTTCACTGAGGTCTCACCCATGACAGCGCACACCTACAGTTTTTTCTTGCGGTCACCAGGACTGGAGACAAAACATCCCCGTGACATCCAAATCTCCTCCTGAGCCCACAAAGCCACGCAGATGGCTGCACGAGCACCCAGGGTGCGGCACCCCAGGGCTGGCAGGATTTTGACCATCTTTTCCCTTACAGAAATTTGTTAACGTAACACTATGGCATCCAAAAAATTAACAGAGATGCATAAAACCTCTTTCAATTAAATCCCACCACACTCAAAAGGTCAGTTCCCTCCACATGGTTTTCCTTTTTGTCTCAAGAGAGAGGAACGGGAGTGACAAAGCAATGAACTAAATTAAAAACTTTTAAAATTTACATAGTATAACTTTTTCCTGCGAGCACACACCAATACTTGCTTTTCAGACCAGCCCTCGACAGAAGCAGCCAGCACCGTCTCTGCCGTTATCCCAAACCAAAGTCACCTTAAAGCATCCTTCTTCCAGACTTCTGGAAAACTTTTGCTACTTTCAGATTTTTACCATTTCTATGTGAAGGGACACAGCGAATTTAAATTATTTAAACCACATCTGTTTAATCATAGATGCCTTTTTAAAGATTCGTTAGCTTGAAATACCATTTCAGCTTTCCTGCTGGTTTTTTTTTTCCCCCTCGCTCTCCCACACACAGTATGCCAGCAAGAATAACAGCTTCCCACACTCGGGAGGGACGCAGCGCAGGACCTGCCACACGCTCCTCTTCAAACACAGAGAGAAACTCTAGCAAAAGCTGCATGAGACAGAGTCGCGTTGGTTTTCATAGAATCATAGAATCTGTTGGGTTGGAAGGGACCTTTAAAGGTCCATCTAGTCCAACCCCCCTGCAGTGAGCAGGGACATCTTTAACTCGATCAGGTTGCTCAGAGCCTCATCCAGCCTGGCCTTGAATGTCTCCAGGGATGGGGCCTCCACCACCTCTCTGGGCAACCTGGGCCAGGGTCTCACCACCCTCATTGTAAAGAACTTCTTCCTAATGTCTCATCTAAACCTGCCCTGCTCTAGTTTAAAATCATTGCCCCTCATCCTGTCGATACATGCCATTGCAAACAGCCCCTCCCCAGCTTTCCTGGACCCCCTTCAGGTGCTGGAAGGGGCTCTAAGGTCTCCTCGGAGCCTTCTCTTCTCCAGGCTGAACAACCCCAACTCTCTCAGCCTGTCTTCATAGCAGAGGTGCTCCAGCCCTCGGATCATCTTCATGGCCTCCTCTAGCCCCGCTCCAACAGGTCCATGTCCTTCTTGTGCTGAGGGCTCCAGAGCTGGATGCAGTACTCCAGGTGGGGTCTCACGAGAGCAGAGTAGAGGGGGAGAATCCCCTCTCTGGATCTGTTGGCCACGGTTCTTCTGGTGCAGCCCAGGATGCGACTGGCCTTCTGGGCTGCAAGCGCACACTGTTGGCTCATGTCCAGCTTTTCACCCACCAGTACCCCCAAGTCCTTTTCCGCAGGGCTGCTCTCTATCACGCCATCCCCCAGCCTGTATTGATAACGAGGGTTGTCCCCACCCAAGTGCAGGACCTTGCACTTGGCCTTGTTGAACTCCATAAGGTTTGCTCGGGCCCACCTCTCCAGCTCGTCCAGGTCCCTCTGGATGACACCCCGTCCCTCTGGCACATCGACTGCACCACTCAGCTTGGCGTCGTCGGCAAACTTGCTGAGGGTGCACTTGATCCCATTGTCTATGTCATTGATGAAGGTGTTGAACAGCACAGTTTCATTTGCTGCGCAGCAGGTAAACAGAATTCGCATGCTGGAGAGCCCAGCAAACAGGCTGATTACCGAGACCGGGTTGCCGTGCCATCCCCAGCCTTGAGATTTTACAACAGCCCCAAATTTCAAGCGCTACTTTAAGAAATGTGGCAGATATGCAGGAAAACAACTTTCTTCAGCTCTTTTACAGAATTACTGATTTCTACCTATGAAATTGCTTTCTCGTTAAACCTACTGTCGTGCATTTAAAAATAAAAGAATACAGAACTGTACCTTCCCTCTGAAGGAGTGCCGCCACAGATTAAAAACCCCACAGAGATATCGCAGAGCTTCAGCAGAGATGAGGAAGCTGAAAGCCAGCTCCTTCCACGGCACCCGCTGCCTGTATTGTGTACTCTATTGTGTACCGATGTATTGCGTACCTTTATAATTTTTTCCCCACAGTTCCCATCACTATTATTATTATTCCCATCACAATTGTTATTGTTGTTGTTATTATTGCTCCTTACAACCACTAAAATACACCTTTCTCAAGGTAATTTCCCTTCCCAGCTGAGGGACAGGCAAAAAGATTTTCCTCTCCATAAGAGAGTGGCAGGAAAGCTTTTCAGCCCAACTTTAATATGGAACTTGCTGCCTCTTGGAAGCACTGACCAGCCTCAGTTCATATGGGTTTGGGATTTTTTTAAGGACATTTCCCAGGTTAGCACCTCTTCCCCCAAAAGCCAAGACGACGCTCGCCCTGCGATAGCCCCGGACACAGCTAAGTCGGAGGATGCAAAACTGAACGCGGCTGAGAGTGGAAGTGATGACAGCTGTGATTGTAACCTCAAGTGACATAAGAGACTGCAACGCGCAATGTACGATACCAACCAGCACCGATTCTCTCACCACCTGAGGAAATAAAGGAAAACTAAAATAAATGAGGTGATGAACTTTAAAGCTGATGGCTTTTTTTTCTTCTTTTGACGTTCAGTCTTAGCCCCATTGAAATTGGTAGTAAACTCCTTGCAAAATTATTACTTAAAACCCTCTTCTCAGCCAAAGGCAAGGTTTTTATAGCCTCTTACTGGATATTACTAGTGTGTCACACAAGGCAGTAAAATGAAGCTGCACTCTATAGCATTCTTTGCTTTTTCCCTAAAATGTCTTCGTGAATTTTCCCAAAATCTTTGCTATCTAATAATACTGTCATAGATTTGCCTTCTGCTTTCCAAAGAAATGCGATGCAGAACTACACCTCGCTGGGTACCAGCGGAAAGTGCCGCTTCTCTACGAGCCAGTTCTGTTTGGTTGGGTTATTTTTTTTCCTCTTTTCTACAGCACTTCAGCCCGTTCGAGCACCTGGAGAAGCCCAGGTTTCTCACCCCACACCACCCTCCTGATCAAACCTGTGCTCAGAATAAACACCAAACCCCAGAAACGTCCCAGTGTGGAACTAAACTGAACCATTTACTAGGCAGAAAAAAAATATACTGAACAATGAAAGTGCCATTTCTAGCAGATAAATGCTGATGCCAGCATGTCGGGGCTGCGTGGGTGCCTGGCTCCAGCGAGGATTCGGCAAGGGGAAAGCCCCGACACACACCCCGACCACATTAAATCCAGATTCCAGCACCAACAGAACATCAAAATCTTTAATTTCCAATGCATTTGACGAGCGGCTATTCCAGACCACCGGAGCTTTTTCCTCAGTCTTGCTCCTTCATATTAACACTCCCCAGGATATAGTTATACTACTGAAATGTCATTTCTAACGAGTTGATGTTATACGGGAAATCCTAAATGACCTCGGCCCGCCTGCCTGATCCCAACCAGCTAAAAAGCTCTTCTGGCACGATTTTCAAGTTATTCATCTTTTATCCAGGTGTATGCAAGTAGCACTGAGTCATACACCACAAACAGATGGAAAGTATCTTATATTTATGACCTGCCATCTTTTTTTTTTTTTCCCCTAGAAATTAATTTTTCATTAAATCACTTTGAAAAATCTTTGAATTAACTTAATAACTTCATTCAAGGAGGAAAG
Organism: Dromas ardeola; assembly: GCA_013398915.1. Classification (NCBI taxonomy): domain Eukaryota; kingdom Metazoa; phylum Chordata; class Aves; order Charadriiformes; family Dromadidae; genus Dromas; species Dromas ardeola. The sequence goes on from VYZM01018431.1 coordinate 1,866,806, forward strand.
ATAACCTAGAACAGGCAGTTTCTAAGAAAACTACGGCAGGGTTGACCATCTGTGCTCGACCAATTAGCAAATCGACCCTCTGGATAATAGACAAAACATCCAAGTCAGGTAATTACCACTTTTTCTCAAATTAGTTTTCCTTGTCTCTGCTTCCTTCTATGGGGAGCATGGCCCCACTGCCCCATTTTATGTGATCAATTGCTACAGGTAGTTTATAATGAGGAAAATTAAGAAAAAACAGACACTGGCTGTCACAGGGAAGGTATGTCAGCAAAAAGGGGAATATCCCAGGGACTGTGACCCCCTGAGGCATATTCCCGAGAAGTTGGTTCCTCCTTGCCTCAGCCGGAGGAAGCGACCGCCCAGGAGAGGGGTTTTCCAGCTGTAACCCACTGAAATGCATCAGTGCCACTGCATCACAAGAGATTTTAGAAATTACTGATGGAAATAGAATACTTCAGAGCACAAAAAACCCATTTGCGGTGGGTGCTTTGTCAAAAGATATATAGGTTTTGAGTGTTTCAGGTGTTTAAGTGCACGTAAAGTGCACTTGATGTGAACTTCAATTGCCCGGGAATAGCTGGGAGCAGAGCACAAGCACCAATTGTTCGCCACAGGCTGCTGGGAGAAATCCTGTTGTATAGTTGTATCAAAAAATAAAACAACGATTAGAAGTATGGATTTCTGAAATGACTAGAAGTTAGTTCGAAGGAGGTTGGTTTTGCCGAGTCCCAGTCCGGCGCTTGCGGGAAATACAGAGCGATGCTCGGACACAGCAGCAACAATGCAGCAGCGGTGCCAGCCCTGCTCACAGCACAAAACACCCAGGGAATAAACCAAATTCCTGCTATTGCGTATGCTAAACTGTGCTTTTCCACACCTTTTTTTGTTGTTTGGGTTTTTTATTAAAAAAAAACCAAACACAACAAAAAAACCCAACCACAAAAGGCACTGCTAAAAGTACATTATTTATGCAGCAAAGTCAGAGCAACCTCATAAATTACGAAATACCAAAAATAAAATACCTTCTTCCACTCAGTCTCAGCAAAGACGTTTTAATTGCACGGCCACATATGACTTTTTTCTTCTTCGTTATTTCTCATTCAGTGAGTAAGATGAAAGGGTGAAATTAAGGCTGTTCAAGCAACCCGAATTCTGACGTTTAGAGAGGCGGTGAACTTCTCCGATCAGGAAACACTTAATACATAATCTGTGCAAATAACATACGCACAAATTATGCATGAGGACAGGCATATAGATATTTGACAGTACATCTCGATAGACTGTATACATATAAAGACCAAATCTGGCCTTTGACAAAACAGATCAGGTCTTTTGGCTCCACTGACATGGGCAGAAAGGGCCCTGAGGAAACAATTTAGTCCTAAATATTTTCCCTGTCGGCTTTACACACTCACTGGAGCCCTGCTATTTATATGCATGAATGATTTATTTCTCTATTACCAGTTACCTCCTTTGATTAAATATATTAGTGCCTTTTAAGTTATTTCAAGGCTACAATCATTTTAAAATTAAATGATCCTTCGAGTACCCTTCGGGAACTGTACGCTAAACTGACATTTCCATAATGCAAAAAAATTGCAGTTGTGCTCATTTTATTTAATTAAACTGTACTCTTTATCACGTAAACCAAATGGGAGAATGTTCACCATGTGTTTTTTACTTCCAGAAAACTAGTAAAATAGAATACTGGAGACTCTTTATTGTCATGGTGAAATTTTGTCTGTATTCAAACAGTTGGCAGCTTAAAATGCAGCATTACAACAGATATAATTTCATTCGGCTTCAGCAAAGGTCCCCAAAAGAACATTTCCGTGTTTTACCCTGCCAATGATCGATTATGTCCAAGCAGGAAACTTTTTAAAAAACTTTTCTTCCTTTAAGCTTTGCAAAAGATACGAATTTAAACAACACATTTAAGGCGCTTGGTTTTCTGTCTCTTTGGAGGAACAACAGCAGCCCTGCTTTTGAAGAGCGGACAAAAAATACTTCTGGCCCCAAAGAAAGGACTGAAGTTACAAAAAGAGGAAGATAAAAGCAATTTCAAGTCCCAAACCTACAGAATCCCCTCTGTCTTGGCCTATTGTTTAGAACTAAGCCTTGTTTTGCAAATCAAAGGACCAGCTGCTAAACTTGCCTTAAAAAAAAAAAAAAAAAAGAGGTAGGTTGTGAATGGAAGGCTAAGAAAGTCCAAGGGACGCTATCAATCAGTCCCTCCTCGTGTCCTCTCGCTCAGACCAAGAGTCTCCCCGTCCCTGGACGGACCTGGAGCCCTGACGCCCACGGACGGTCTCCCATCAGCGGATCAACGACCAGAGACTAAACCTCATGGTCTTCACCCTCCAGAAGGTGGCTCAGCCTCTCCGGAGGAGGCTCTTCCCGTGGGGTGGAGGAAGCTCCCGGCAGCGTACAACCCCACAACCAGTGCTACTGGAGTCCACCAGGGACACGTTGGGAGCTGCACACATCATATTGTAGCAAAACCACCAAATGCAGCCAGCGTTCAGAGAAAGCAGTGTGTATCCTCTCATATGAAATTAGATGTCACTGGAAAAGGGACAAAACGGAGGGAAAAAAAAATTTCTCTTTGGGTAAAACTTTTAAAAATCAAAAATTTCACATGGATGCCTTAAAAGTAGATTAAAAATAATCCTCAAAACATTTTTAGCTTTCACTAGTGTTTAACAACATGTTTTCCTACAAGAAAAGACACTTCAAATTGTATTTGTAGTTCTATCCGTACATTTTATTTCCCTTTGTGATCTAAGTGATTGCTGCTTTGTAAAAATTTATCCTGAGCGATTAATATATCAAGCGGAGACTCACACAGCTTATTTCCCCAAAAGAGGTTTTGGCAGCTCTGGGAGCTGCTGCCACATGCTGAGCCCGCAGGTCTCAGCCCTCTAAAAGTTACTAAACAGCCCTGCCCGAGGATGTAAAATTAAGGTAAAAGTAATTTAATTAAAATGAACATGTCACTTTATCCACCCAAAGACAACATACATTACACCTGATAAAAATCTCTGCTTTCCATCCTGAAATAACAGGTGTTTCGGTGATAAAAGTCAAGACAAAAGTGCTAAAGCCTTTCACATACTTTCTCCAATTTCTACAGCAACAGAGCCTTGACAGAGGGCTTCTGACTGCTCAATTTGATGGCCAGGCAAACTTATAAAAGCTGAAGCGCCGAGTTTCCTAGGGGAAGACATAATGAAATAAATGCACTCATGAATATGTATGGCAGGAGGCGGCCATCTGTTCTCCACCAACATCTTTTCTTAAAACAAGTTTCAAATATTTCGGCAGAGAAGTCGTATCTTTATTTCCATGTATAAAATTAGATCTCGAATTTTCACCATCTCTGGTCATTAAGTGCTATTGTTATGGAAATGTGGGGGTTTTTTTCCCCAAAGATAACCAAAAGATCGAGTGATAATACAGTTTTACAAAGTTCAGGTGGAGATTTCAGCACGTCTGTGTAGAACCTTCAAAATATTGCTAGTCAGGGCACGCGTCGCATAATGTAAATATAACTTGCTCTGTCCTCCTTCAGAGAAACAAGAGCCTATGATGTGCTGCCCTCATTTGTATCCTACATCCATCTGATTTCCCTTTCCTTTCGAGAGAAAACATCATAAGGCATTTTTATTCAGTATTCATGAAGTCGGTGCCAGCATGGACCCTGATTTGCATCGGGGGAGCGGGGCAGGAGCAGAGGAGCTGCTCTCCTCCAGGCCCTGGGCGGAGGTGGGAGCAATTTGGGATCCTCAGGATGTCCCTGAGGTTTGCCAGGAAAGCCGAGCGGATCCCGGGCTGCGTTTATCTGTGCTTGCATGTCCTCCTCAGCACTGCACTGCGGGGAAGCCAAGCCTGAACCAGCCTGTAAAGGACAAAACCTGGATTCTGGGGAGACCTTAGAGCCCCTTCCAGTCCCCAAAGGGGCTCCAGGAAAGCTGGGGAGGGACTCTGGAGCAGGGAGGGGAGCCGTGGGACGAGGGGGAAGGGTTTAAACTGGAAGAGGGGAGATTTAGATGAGATATCAGGAAGAAATGTTTTACAATGAGGGGGGTGAGCCCCTGGCCCAGGTTGCCCAGAGAAGCTGTGGCTGCCCCATCCCTGGAGGGGTTCAAGGCCAGGTTGGACGGGGCTTGGAGCAACCTGGGCTGGTGGGAGGTGTCCCTGCCCAGGGCAGGGGGTGGCACTGGGTGGGCTTTAAGGTCCTTTCCAACTCAAACCATTCTATGATTCCCTTAACATCAAACCTTTCCATTTGTTATATTTATTCTTGTGGACAACGCAACGAACCTTCCTGTTTATGAGTTTCCCCGCCTGAAGAGCACGTGTGCGTGGTTTATACCCACCGCTGGTCTCAGACCCGACACCAGGTCTCTGGCCAAGCGGCCGGGCTGGTGCAAGGGCTGCCAGAGCCCCGTTGGGGAGCCATGGGGGACACGGGGTGAGCTCGGTCAACCAGTGACCAAGCTGGGCCCAGCAACTCATCCCTCCTCAGGAGGCAGTAGTCAGACCTCTGGGTTTTGGGGATATCAAGGGTTTCCCTGAATGCCAAGGCAGAACAAGAGATGTCCACTTCAAAGTTACATTTACAAAATCATCGTGTAACAACACAGCCCTCAAAGCTGCTCCACCGTGAGCACAAGCCCTCCTTCCAGCAGCCCCGGCGGCAGAGCCAGTGTGCAATTCCACGCCCCCGAGAGGGCACAACCCCACGAGCAGCGCAGGTTTTGGGACCGATCGGCAATTGCCGGTGCACTTTGGAAGGAGCTTTGAGTGGCAGAAGCTGAGATGTGGGAATAGAAAACCCGTATCACTGTAAATCACAAATCGCGTGGCAACGGGAGTAGAGCTGAAGTCTCTCGTAAGAAAAATATATCTAAAGCACGTTACTATCTGTTACCCCATGCGATGTTAACTGATAGTCAGCTCTTGATTACTTAAAGCAATGATGAAGCTGAGACACAGCCCAGGTGAACAAAATTCTGACTGATACAACATAAATTAGCCCATAAGAGCATACTTACACCTACTGGCGTTGGTACAGAGCTCTCCTCCCGGAGGGACTCCCCAGCCTGGCCAGCATCACCCACCGCCGGCTTCCAGCCCAGCGGGCTCCAGGCAGCGCTGGGGGCCACGCGTGAGCCCCCCATCGCTTCACGGGGGCCACCGCACCTCCCGAGAGCACTGGGAGGGTGTTCAGGAGCTGGATTTTACATTTGACGGGAAGTTTAGCTTCAGAATGGAGCAGATGTACATGAGATGTCCTGTGCTGAACTCTGCAAAAGAAGAAAAAAAAAAAAAAAGTAAGTCCCAAAAGCAACCANAAGAGATGGCCATGGAGTGGCCTTTGCTTAACCCCAAAAAAAAAAAAAAAAAAAAAAAAAAGAAAATTGGGATTTGTTTGAATATTTCAGTCTCATTACCCAAGCCATTCCTTTCCATTTCAGCCTGCTGAAAGTATCTATGTATGTTTTAAAAAGCATTTCAAAACAAACCTAAATGAAAAGATGTGGTAATAAAAGCATTAACATTGAGTATTATCTAGATAGTCAGGGTTTTTCTGAACAAACCTCGAAACATCAATACTTGCCAAAAAACCTCAGTGAAGTGTGGTCTGGGTGAAAAAAATGCCACAACGGGCCCTTCCCACCAGCCCTTCCTAGGCAGCACGGGCAGGCAGCGATGCCAAAGCACACGCTTTGAAATGCAACAGGGATCTTTCTGACACAGCCCCTGTGCCAGCCGCAAACTCTTCCCCCAGCCCGGCTCAGAGAATTGGTCTTTCAGCACAAAGAGACTCTGACAAACCCCAGACAGGCCCCCAAAATCAGGGTGGCGCAGCACGAGAGCCCCCATGATCTCTCAGCCCCTTGGCTGAGCTGCTAATTAGCCCAGCCACCCGTAACGAGCACACTCTGCAAGTCGTTATCACAGACAGCCCTGTGGCAGGTTTGATCCATTTATTGCCCCATCCGTGCTCTTAAATTAAAAGGTGGGAGTCGAGCTCTGCAGCAGAGCCTGCAGCTGCGAGGGCTGTGCCGTACAGCTAGTTAGAGAGCTTGTCTCCGTAATTACACACAACATTAACCCTAATACTGTCGGCCCCGCACAGTTACCGTCTCCCCTCGGGAAGCGTGGCCGGCTCGCCTGTAACTGCAGGTGGGGAAGAGCCCGTTGGAAACGGCCAGGCTCACCCACATTCCTCCCGCCGGGAGATGGGGAGAAGGTCGGGCTGATGTCTAGGGTTGATTTCCCACATTAATTTCTGCAGCTGATATTAAGCGCGGGCAACCTGGGCAGGTTACACCGTAACAGCTTTTCCATTTGCATCCAAAATTTGGGCATTACGCTCAACCTGCTCATCCGCTTCCATTCAAAGGTGCGGATTACTAAATTTGCATAATAACTGTCTACAACTAATTATCCACATTTGTTCATGGAAACAGCCACTTTCTGTAGGGCTTAAAATTACCATAAACTGTGCACGAGAACCAAGAAAACACCGATTTATCTTATTAATGGTGGCAAGGAGTTTACGCGTTAATTAGCAGTGTACTACTCTGAGAATGCATTAAAGCGCTCGAAGGACCAGTTCACTTGACAAGCCCCAAGCACTTCTGAGGATGCTGCAGGCCAGCGCTGATGCAGAAGAAAACCAGAAGCTCCAAGAGCAACCGGTGACGCGCAGGGAGCGCGCAGGCAGTCGCCATCCTGGCGATCTCTGCTTGGCACTGTGGGGACATACTGTGCGGACACTGCAAAACTGCAGAAACCTGTGCAAAAGTTATTTAAATGGGGCAGTTGAAGCCGAGGGAGACAGAAGTAACTGCTTACAAAAAAAAACCCCAAACACCACAACAGCAGCAGTGTGTATGTGAGCTTGGCAAGCCTCCTCTTCGTAGAAAATTGGCAGTAAGGTTTGTTTTCTGCATTTTTCTAACATACTTTTGGACATATTTCTCTCAATGTGCAAAACTGAGGTTCTGTCTCCTAGGGATCTTAAATGACTTGATGGTATTTCTCAGTACTTTCATTGCTTCGTAAGCAGCTGCCGAAAAGCCTTCCCCTACTAGAAGCTTCATGGAGCAGTTCCCATAATATTCATTGATGCTTCATTTTTTTTCAGCAGCAGGTGGTACAATTTTCTATATCTGCAAACGATAAACGTTCAAATCAAGATTTTTCTGGTTAAGAGCTATTATACAACCACAAAGTGTTATCACTCCTACACATTTCTAATACCATCGGTAAAACCTAAAGTAAGAACTTGTGTTTGAGAAAAAGATGTTCCCATGAACCTTTAAGTGAGGTTTTCACTCTAGGAAAAGATTGCAATAATACAGCCTCTAAAATACAGAGCCATTTAACTCTCCATTTTTTGCTATGCTCCAGAGACATCCTCCTTAATTTTTATTAATGTGATTGCCGAAGGCAGCCAGGCTACGCCGATGCTCAGAACTGGACAAACTCCTTACTCCTTGGAAACTTCCAGCTAAGAACTGGAATTCGAGGGAGACTTGGGTCCCAAGGAGGCAAGGAAACGTCCCAGCTCCATGCTGGTTTGTGCTGGTGCAGGCAGGACCACAACCAGGTTTGCTTTCAGGAAGGAAAGAATCAGGCTCTGCTGCTCCACATCAGGAGGCAGAAAGGAAAAGTCAGTGATCTACACATATCATGAACTCACCTGGTATCCGTGCATCGATCTCACACCCCAAATCCTTCCTACTTCCCAGAACAATTGCAAGAATACAAAGAAAAATCAGAAACATATTGCAATAAACAGTCAGTTTTCATTTTAAAGACCCCAAACTCAAAACCTTTACTTTGTACTGATACGGAGAACAGAGACGTAAAGCCCAAACCAAAAATAATTATTTGCTGCTTTTCCATTAAAGCAGACAATAACAGTTAACGGAAATGGTCTGCTTTCAAATGGTCTGCAATGGAAATGTGCTGCACCTAAGTTTCACAGAAAATAGGTCCAGTATGCGTCCTCCTCTGGTATGGATTTTGAACACAACCCTTTCTCTAGTGAAGCCACGAAACATGGAATCTGGTTCATATAACATAAACTGCATGACTATAAATCTTTATTTCATGGTAGAGTGATGGATTTAACAATTCCTTTTTGTTAACCATTTCATTAATTTCTTAGTAAAGTAATTTCTGGGTTTGAGGCATGTTTTAAGAACTAATTTTGCCTTAGTGATCCTGAAGAGAGCTGTAGTATAATCGCCAGGTAGTTAATCTAGTCATTGTGCATATTTTTGTTCTTCATTTTCCCAAGCACAATTTGAACCTTCCAGAGAGATAACGAAAAAAGGCATAATAAATGCATCTTTTACAGCCCATCGGGTGAGATTCTCATCACACACCAACCCCATGCAGCTAAAAATTAAATTGCAAGACCTGTATCAGCCGCTCTCCAAAACTGTTTTCCACGTTAATAAAGTAGCAAGTCATAAATAAATAATAATGCGCAATGGCCAGAAGTGTCCCTGCTTTTCTGCAATCTGCTGGAATTATTGTCCTGGCTGTATGGGAGGGCATAACATTTAGGCTTTTATACCTTCCCACATGCCACGCTATCATCTCCCTGACCTTCATCACCTGCCTCCTGAAAGTGGCATCCTCTGGTTTCTCCCGTGCCCAGGCACAGACGCTGCCATCATCAGCATTAACGACCTTATTTTCTGCCGAGGGCTCCTACAACACAAACAGGTTGTACACACAGCTGACGGCAACACACTCCTGCATGGGCTCCCTTATCTTCGCTGGGGACCTCCCTGAATGCCCGCACACCAACAAGGCAAATGGAGCAACAGCTCCTTGCTTTTAATGCAAAAAAAATGGCTTTTTTACATGCAACCCAGGTGTCCCGTCACATCCTTCTTGGGCAGTGTTTGTAACAGGGAAAGGAGGTCACACAGGACACCTGGTTTGGGGGTGGCTGAGCACCCGCAATGCAGACTGAAGAAACCCAACTGTTTTTCCACAGATGGCCGAGCGCTTTTGCAAAGAATGTTTTTAGCCACACAGCTGATTTTTGATCTTGAAGACTAAAGAAACATCAAAGGAAAATACCTGTGGGTATACGCTCGCGCTCTTAGAACAAGCACGGGCTCATGAATACCGGTTTATAAATATTCAGTATAAATATCGTACCATCTCCGTGCAGGCTACAATAACAGTTCACCTTCTCCCCCTGCGCTCCCCAGACCCTCGCGACCATCCAACCTCGGGCTGCACCTCAGCCCAGGCTGAAGCCCATGTTCAATGACCTGCTCCAGGTCCTGTCTCATCTCCCGGCTTCTTTCCGTGTCTACCTGCAGGTTTACTAATGAGTTAGGACTGGGCTGTGAAATCCCATTTAAATGGGATTTTAGGGTGTAAAACTGGGCTGTGAAATCGCACCTAGATGGGATTTGAGGGTGCAAGACTGGACTGTGATTTTAGGGCAGCGATGAGTCTTTAAAGGTAGCGCTGGGGACGTGAGGCAGAGGGAGACTGAGGCTGCAAGAAAGACACTTGCAGCAAAAATTATCAGTAACCCAGGATGAAAGCAAAGGGACAGTTATTGAAAATGGCTATTATCACTTAATTTCGCAGCAAAATGTGCAGCAAAAAAAGAAAACCTGAAAGAGTCAATCCTGAATGCACAAGGCTTTACACAAGCTTCCCATTAACAATTTCCCACGGTGCGCAAAATTAATTTTGATTTATCTCCTACATTGTTGGTTTTAGAAGCAACTGAAGAACAGAGGGGGGTGCATAATTTCATTTGAAAATCCACCGCTTCAGGTTAGCACTCACTCACTTCGAAAAGCTGTTTACAGTCGTGTTCTCCAAGTTCTCCTTTAAAGACCTGCATTATTTCTAATCTCACCCTGAGAAAACCTTTGTAAATCTGCTAAATGACTCGAACTTGCCGTCTTCTCACTCTCAGCCTGCAGAATCACTATATCAAATAAGTTCCTCTGCCCAGCTAGATTTTAAAAGCAAGTTTATAAAACAAGGGTCCACTGACAATCTAATAAGTCTATAAAGAAAACGTTTCTGTTTCACACACAAGGCTGGAAAAAAATCTTGAAACTTTTAAACAAGTAGGAGATGTGACAGCAGCAATTGGTCTCTGTTAACGGCTAAATACAAAGGAAGGAAAATATTAGTAGAAAAACTGTATCTGTGCATATATAATATAGTTTTTGCAGTCAGGAGCTTTCATGAGATGCAGAAGTTTGACTCACTGTTGTAATTAAAATGTTCTGTAACGGTAGTAATTACCACATCAGGTAAGGCACAATGGATTGCAGCGCATACCTACAATACGACTGTTACTTAAAAGTTTCATTTCAATTTTTGTAGCTTTTGCAGATTTGAAGCAACTTCCTACTGCCTGCAGAGCATGAATTTTTAAAGCCGTACAAGGCGTAACAGCCCAGCAGAAGATATTGGTATTTTTGTTACCTTTTCTGTTCCTACACTCCAGAGCACTTAAAGACTTGCAGAGAACAGACCGACAGTAGTCTTATAAAATGTAGGGGTTTTTTTTTTTAAGAGAACTAGTTATAATAAACAAAGCGATCGAATTAAGACCCATCTGGGCACACCTTGACGCTGGCAGCAGCCATGAACATTTCGGTGTAAAGAGAGGTGTTCTCAGAGGTCTCTCCCGGCCCCCCACGCCGCTGAGCATCTCTGCCTCCAGGCACAGCCAAACTCTGGAAACTTCTGGAAACCAACCCAGAACAGCTCAACCGCTTCTGAAATGACAGAGCCCCTTCCCTTCGCAAATGGTTTTGAGGCACATTGACCTTAGGGCTGCTAATATTTATATTTTGGGGGAAGGATTGTGGTGTTAAGACCTATATTAAACCAAAGTAACATAAAGCGTCAGATTATTCCTGCAATTCGGAGAATTCTGCGGTTCAGAGACTTAGCAGAGCATTTTCAGTACTACAGGAACATGAATTATCTCATTTCTCGTATCAAACCCCTATGTCATGTCTGGAAAAAACACTAAACCCTGCCAACTCTCTCCACCTTCCCCAGTTTCAATCAGCCCTTTGCAAACTCTTCCAGCAACAAAATAAACCCTTTCACTTTGCAAAGGGGCAATAAAGATGACGGATGCTTTTTGGAGTTTATTTTCGATGTGTCCATCAACATTCCCCTAATAGCTTCTCACAGCTGATGAGGAGCTTTGCAAAGCCAACTGCTCTTGACTGAAAATATCTGACTATTTTTTTCCAAGTATACTGCACAGGAGGAATTATTTCTATTTGAATAGCACTTCCCTGTGATCACGAAATACACATATTTGTCATAGTTAACACTGGGACCAGCGACGCAGGCACCGTTAATGAGCTTTTATTAAGAAATCCTATTTTGGTCTGTCTCAGCTCTGGTCCCTTCCTCCAGGGAGGTCGTGTGCAGCTCTAGATGCTTATCTGGCACGGTTTATTTTCCCCTATGCACCAAGATAATTAAATCACTGTACCAAATTCAAGGCAAGAGCTGAGGCGTCACCCATTTGATGTTCTCTCCGCAGACCCAAGGACCACACTACGACCAGGCCATTCCCAGAGGCAAAATAATTCAACCCTGAATTCCTCCTCTCCTTTGTACGGACACAGGAATGATGCCACATTGTTTTAACATAGGCCTGACTTGAAAGTTGCTTTTGGATTTTTTTTTTAAATTATTATTACAGTTTTAAAATGTGCATTTCTATCTTTCTACCTCTAAAGAAAATCATTCTAGAGAGAGAAAATGAAACACACTCAGATTTTGACGTTCAAGAGGCACTTTAGAGGTGCATCATTTAGAAATACCATCGTTTATAGCAATACCCGGATTTCTGGGAGTGAAGCAAACGTGAAAACCAGCAGCAGGACGCTGAAAAATGTTTTTGAGCAACTTCCACCCCAGCCTGTATATTTTCAGAAGGAAGAGACAAGTGCACGGCCTGACAAAAGGGTGATGTCCCCGCTCTCCCCTCCGCAGCATCCCCTCGCTGGAAGGGACACGGGCAGCACACGGAGCTTTGCGGGGTTTAACCACCGCTCCCCTCCGCCAACCGCCCCAGAGCTCCCTGCCCTGGCCTTTAGGTGAGCCAAAATGTGCATTTCTTCCCCCAGGTATGAATAACGTATTTAATACCTGGCACTCTGAATTTTGCCATGCCTTGTACTATTCGTTTTCTTGCTTTTAGGAGCTGGGTTTAGTAAGTAATGCGAAAGGCAAGCACACTACTGTCACTTAGCAACCTAAAATGGGGTTTGGAACAGAGATCTTTATTTCTGGAACCATTTAATAGCGGTGGCTGACAAGGGCTGAGGTGTTCGGAGACGGTGCGAGCCCCAACCCCTGCTGCTGCCGATCCTCCCCGGGGTCGTACACAGGGCTGCCTCGGTCTCTGCAGCTTTTTACCCACACTTAAACTCCTCAACTTTATGGTATAGAGCAGGAAAGACAGAAAAAAAATTTTAATAAAAAGACAGCGACTTGGCAATATTTCATGACTGTGTTTTAGCTAATTTACTAGAGTCTGCTTAAAGCTAGGAGACTGGTAAGAGCAGAGAACAGCTCACTTTATGCCTGTACACATAGATCCTATGAGATACTCGTACAGAACATCCTCAGATCTCTTCAGGTCTCTACTTCTGCGGCAGTGCCCAAGCACAGAGCAGAAAATCCCGCTGAGCGTTTGGAGGTGGAGGAGCCTGAAGCACGGCGTGAAGGCTGCTGCGGGCAGCCCTGGCGCGGGGTTTTGCTGGGGCCTCCTGTCCATCAGGTTCCCCATGCAGAATCCAGACTTATGGATGAAAAGGGCAAACACCCAAGGCAAAACCAACTGAAAGGTATGGCTGCTCTGTGCCTCGAGCCGTGCCCAGCCCTGCTCTGGCCTCTCCTCCAGCAGAAGGGAGGAGGACCGGTACAGGTCCTGCATCTGGGCACGAACACGGGCTCCCTCCAGGTTCCTCCTGTGCTACCCATCAGGTGGGAGAGCCAAGAGCCTCTGCAGATTGCAGTGGATCTTCCTCTTGCCTGAGAGAGGACACACTTAATTACTGCCAGCTTTAATTACCGTCCCAGCTTCCCAAAGGGCTTTCAACCTATCTCAGTTCTCACATCTCATCCCTACCAGTTCATCGCTGCTCTGCCGTGCGCGGTGGCGGCTGCAGAAGCTCCCCAACCCCTCCAGGCTGGAGCAGAAAGAACAGAGAATTCACATAAAAGTGAATGAAGTTGAACCTCGTTAAACTGGAAATTTGTGTGTGCTGTCTGCTCACCACCGCGGATGAATACCGCTTTAGTGGGCCATATAAAAACAAGCATCCACCATAAATTTGTTGTTGATCACATGCTAGAAACAAATGCTGCTGCAGACTACCTGCCCGTTTCTGCTTGTGCCCCCTTGTCACCATATCCACGAGGTCAGCCTGTTTAGCTACATCCCTGGGAAATCAAGATACCTTGGTACAAAATTAACATGGGCAGGAAAGTATGAAATACAGAGAAGAAACGAAGAAGGGAACTAAAGAAGCCACAGCAATTATAATGGCTAAAAAGTCATTTCACCTTCAGAATTTTTCTCTTCAAGAAAGCAGATTCAAGATGACTTTTACCTCTTAAATACCATTAACCAAACTGAACTGTTCGAAGAGCAGTGAGAAAACGTAAAGGAAATGCCATGATGTGATAGAGCAAAACGTCTGAATCCTTACTCAAGGCACTGCCTCTAATCAAAGCCTAACACTCTAATTCAAAGTAGTAGTAGTATTATTACAGCCACATTCCTCACACTGTTTTGGAAAAACAATTTTTGCCTATACATCTTTAACAATTTCTGTTAAGGACAATCAAAGATATGCCATGTATTATCAATGATATTTATCAAAAATAAATCTAAGCTTAGGAATTTTTATTTAAAATAATTTCACTACGTTTTGTCAAGTCATAACAAAAATAAATTTCAAGATAAAGTTTTCCCACACAGATATCTAGATACACTTTATGGGCAACGCCAAATTTATTATTGGACTCATTTCATAACAAAAGAGTGTGCTAACAAGCGTGTCAACGAGCATCAGCCAACAGGCCAGTAAAACCTACCTTATTTTCATCTCCACAACAGAAGTTTCTAGCCAAACAGATAACGCTCATGAGTTATCTCTCTCTGGCAGCCAAGACACAGCCCTGTGGAGAATGACCATTCTCAGAAGATTTCTACTATTGGCCTGTCAAGGTTTTAGCCTTATCTACAGTGGGACTGGAAAATGCACTTTTTAAACTTTGGATTCAGATAGTTTCAATTTAAGAGCCAAATAGGAAAAAGGTCGCGAGTTAAGTGCTTGGGCCAGAGCCTGGAAAGAGGCACCAGCGCAGGACAATGCAACCCAACCCAAACCTGGGGCACAAGGCAAGGGAGCAAAGTTATGGTTAGAAACATTAACAAGTCCAGTCCCAAATGTCATTTTATTTTTGCAATCATATAGTTTTATCAGTGGGTTTTTACACGTCAATTAACTCCTATAATTGGCAGGTGATTTTGCAACCCTTTGAGATGAAGCGCTCCATCCATGTGTAGGGATGACCTAGCACAAGGATAGCTTTCCTAGGAATCAGCATTCATCACAAAAGTGACCCATTTTTAAATGCACAGCAGGAAGCGGTCTCCTTTACAACAACATTCGTCAGGACACGTGCAAGTTGTCTTTAGTGAAGTTTTCATTAAATAAGATTCAAGCCCCTTGGAAATCAATAGGAGTCCTTCTATTGACTTTGGTGGCCGTTGGATGAGGCTCGTGCTGCTGCTGCCACACTGAGACAGAGTGAAAACCTCGCTTCATCGAGCCAATTTATTTTGCTTAAATTCATTTGCCCCACCGTAACCATGAAGGTCTGCAGAGAACTCCACTCACTCCTGTCCCCTTTAAACCTCGTACACTTTTTTCTTGACTAAAACGTGCAAATACAGCATTTCACAGGCTCAGCCAAATCACAGTCTGGCACACCTTACGGGTGCCACCGGTGGTCTCCTGACACCGGTGTTTGAAACTCCCTCAACATAATGTCTGAAAGAAATCACAGGTCAGAAATTAGACAGCTTACAATTTATTCTTACCTCCTATTCACTTTTGCCCTTCAAAAGAACTCAGCCCTGGGGAGCTGACAAATAAAGATAAATTACCCTTCTGCGGCGTTCTCTCTAACTAAGCCATTGTAGTGATTAAATGAACCTTAGAAGCCAAATTCAGCTTTGATAGCTAAAATTGGGTGGAATTTTTGTGCCTTTTTACAAATACAAAGCTCGCAACTTCCTGGTATAAAGGGCTGAATTCAAGATATTTTCCTGGTTTAGCATTTTGGGGAAGTTAGCTCCACGTTCATTTTAAAGGACTCCATCATGCATAGTAGGTACCTAGACAATTTAGGGATGCATCTCTAACTATGATGATGTATACAGGTATATATAAATACGTTCCCATGACTGACCTGTCGCAGCCTCCCTGTCTCCAAGCCAAGCCACCTCGCAGCGCATCTCTGCAGCGAGGCCACCGGCTGCTGGTGGGACCCCTGGGGACAGGTACCACCAGGAGCAGAGATGGGGACCCCATGAAGGACACCAACATCACTACAGCGTAGCATTCATTCCTCTCCCTCCTTGTTCAAGGAAAACCTGAAGAATAACCGAAAATATCAAAAAAGGGTTCAAGGGCTGGCAGGGAGAAACTTAAAGTTCCAACTAGTTTAGCAAAGAGAAGACAGAGAGATGGCTTGATTACAGTGTGTCACCTTGATTATTTTCAGGGAAAAAACAGCACTGGAGGGTCCTTCAATCTCACACTGGAAGGTGCAAGAGGAATAAATGACTAGATGACAAAAAATTCAAATGAGAATGTCCAAACGAACTTAATCAGCACAGATAACACCAAGCTGAGCAGCAGTGAGCCCACCATCAATACACTTTCTGTAATCAAGACTGGATGTCTCTCGGGAAGAAACGTACTTACACCTACAGGTATTTAAATATACAGGTAAATGAGGAAGGAACGCGTCGATGGTTCCTGCATTCTCCCCTGCATCCTGTTCTCCCCAAACAAATACGTGACTTAAATATACTGAAGAATGCCAAGAAAGACAACACATCCTTAAGTAAACTGGTTCCAAAAAGAAATAAAAACCCCTGTGTTCACGAAACAACATAGTTACCAGAATCTGAACTACCAGATGCATCAACATTAGAGCATCCTTTTGCCCTACCAACACATGCATCTGTCTGAGACTTCACAGGAGGACAGATCATTCACCCGAAGGATCCAGAGGACGGGGCCATTCTTATTCTGACACTTGATTTGGGTGGATGTTAAACCTGATCCAAAGCCCATAACAGGCAACGGGTTTCATAACTTCTGTAGAACGGGACATAAGCAAGTTCTAGTTCTGGAATTTTCAGATTCCAACAGCACAGATTTTCTTTAATGCAAGAGGCAAAAAAAAAAGTACCTATACACACAACCATTTTAAAGAGAAGAAAAAAAACCCTGTACATCTGTATGCTTTCTTAAGAATGAAATGCAGCAAGGTTTAGGAGCCGTGCTAGTAAAACAAGGGGGCTTCTTGTATTCCAGAAAATCAGAATTTTATCCAAGCAGTGAAAAACAGATGCTGTGCTTGCAGTTGGAGGTTTGATAAAAGACAAGTCTAATTATCCTCCTTTTTAGCCTGAATTCTGTTGTGCTCAAGAGATCAAGGTATATAGAGAAAGATATATAAAAAAAGAGGATATTAACACCCTACACTTTTGCCCATCCCAATAATTCTTATAACTCATTAGGTAAGCTCTACTGCGCTGTTGCTGGTAATCAGGTTCATAGTTTGTGTCACTATTGTAATGGGTTATTGATCACTAAAGTTCTCAGAGAACTTCATAGTTCCTCTAGTTTGGAAAAAAAAAAACAAACCCCAAACCCCATGTAATGAGTGTGAGTCTTCATAAATTTGATTTTAATTACATATTAAGAGTCTTGTTACACTTCCTAACTCTAAGCTTTCATTTCTCCCCAGCAACAGTTTTATTTTAAGCTTTCCTTCAACAGACATCATTGTTGGCCATTTGGTCTGGGATTATATTTTTCACCTGTCCCAGGATTCTTGGGGAGAGCTATTTTTTATGTTATTAATTTTTTTTGAGACAGAGCACATGCCTAAGGATGCAAAAATAGACTGCGTAATGCTGTCAGCTGCCAGAGCCGGTGTGCAGATGTGGGAGACCACCCTGCTTATGTGGTCCCGTCTTCCATATATGCATCTGCTCCTTTCTTGTCCTTGCTTTATACTAATTTTAGCCTGGTGCAGCTCCTTGGATGCCAGCACCATGAACTTCTTGTTTCTATCTGCAGGAGGACACACTGGGCTGAGCACGGAGGACCCATGGCCTCGGAGGCTTGTGGACACCGACCAGCACTGTGCGACCATGCCAGAGATGAGATACCACCACAGCGCCTGGAACCCCCAGGACCCAGGCTGGCATGTCCCCTCTTCAGCAGCCACAGCCACACCACTGGGACCCGTCCCCAGGGCTGCGAGCTCGGCACCTGTCCTTTAAAGCCATTTAAAAGACTAAAAATTAAAAGCGGCAGGAGCTGGCTGGGCTTCCCCCGCACACGCACCCATCAATCCTCCAATTTCTCACCAGCCTTGGAATCGCTCTCAAAAGTGCATCAAATCCCAGTGACCTACTGTATTCAGGGGCTCCAGGAAAGCTGGGGAGGGACTCTGGATCAGGGAGGGGAGCCATGGGATGAGGGGGAAGGGTTTACACTGCAAGAGGGGAGACTGAGATGAGATCTGAGGCAGAAATTCTTTGCTGTGAGGGCGGGGAGCCCCTGGCCCAGGTTGCCCAGAGAAGCTGTGGCTGCCCCATCCCTGGAGGGGTTCAAGGCCAGGTTGGACGGGGCTTGGAGCAACCTGGGCTGGTGGGAGGTGTCCCTGCCCATTGGAAGGAGATGATCCTCAAGGTCCCTTCCAACCCAAACCATTCCATGATTCTGTGAAAGGGTCTGTGGCCCTTTCCAAAGTGACGATAAATCTCTGCCTACCAAGGCACACATGCCTTATTACAGATTGCAATAGTGAGAAATGATCACTACATTTAATTAACACATTATAAATTGCCAGTTAATTATTCCTCACATCTTCCAAGACGCTGCTCTGCCACTGTCTAAGCCGAACCACTCTCACCTATCAGGACTCGATCTATGCCACGGAGGCGGGGGAAGATGCCGCCCTGGTGCCCTCCAGGCCTGGAAGAAGATGCTGCAAGGATGCAGAAATCAATAAAGTGCTGGAGTAAGACAGGAATAAGCACAATTAAGGGGGGAAAAAATCCCCAACAAAATTTAAAAGCTATTCCTTGTTCCCCAGCAGACTACAATTGACACCCGTACATCAGGGCTGGCAGATCTGCTTTTGAAGGGCCAGGTTTCTCCTTAAGTGGAGGATTTTGGTTTCCCACTACAACAATTCAATATTGCTTTATTCTAATTGCATCCAAATATTTATGCCAAGCCTGCGAGCTGCCAATACGCTAACAGTAAAAGGGAAGACGAAAGCTGTTTAACTGTTACCAGCACATGCCCAGCCGGGAAGGCGAGTGTCGGGCAGGCGGTAACTGCATTAAGCAGATCGAAATTTGGTGGGTTTTTTTGTCAGTTTAATGGAACAGCCAAAGGGCTTTTTGCTCTTTAATGCCACCATGACTCTTCCTGTATTTTAAAATGCTATATAATTATACCAGTAAGGACATTTAATCTTGCAGTGTGAGCTGGGCCCAAGCTGGCGGACAGCGGGCAGGTAAGAGGGGTCCAGCCCCCCCCAGCAGCCCGGAGCACGGCAGCAGTTCCCTCTCCCAGACCTGCAGCAGAAACCAGCACAGCCGGTACCCGCGGTCACCCAGCAAAAACCCAAAGTGGAGGAAGGTTAAATCCACGTTGGACTTTTCTGTTTACTGATATGGCCCCGATGGTGACAAGCGCATCGTCGTGCCGGCAGAGGACGGGCAGCTCCTGGCCACAGCCACATCTCCCCCCGCTGAAGCACCACGAGCACCGAGTAGCACGAGGAGACGGAGTAACATCTTGGCAAAGGTTTATCCCGTCAGACTCGCACTACCACAAAACCAGAATATTCTTAAGGCATGAGGCCATAATAGCAGCCATAAATATCACGCCGTGCTTTTATAGCCAGGGCTACAAATGCTCAACCAGCCAAAAATAGCACCAAAAAAATGTCCTTCTCCTAGTTTGCTCCCCCCGTGTCTCTCCGGTATTTGCGCAGCACCGCTCTGCAGGCCGAGGGCTCCCCGAGCAGCGGCAGTCCCGCTGCAGCCCGACAGCACGGACACACGGCAAAACCCCAGATACCCGATATCAGCTTATTCAAACTCAAGGAAAACTCTGACGAGATTCATTTCGGTTTGTGTCGGGCAGCAATCAGGTCTTGTTTTAACTTTTCTGTATGCAGCTACCCAGCTCAGCAAAGTCCCTCAACCCATCAAATCTGTAAGAGATAAGGAACGTACTTTCTCAAAAATAAGTAACTCGTGAGTTCATTAGAGAAACTTTTCCTCTTTTTTTTTTTTTTTTAAATAAGGTAATTCTTGACTTAAGTGTGATTCAAGCCAATGGTGGTACAAATATATTTAGTTAGGCACATCTTTAAATAACAAGCCAAACCTGGGCCTTACTTCTGCAGTACAAATACTTTATTTCAAACAAAATACTTTCCACATTTATTGCAGTGATAAAAAAAATCGTTAAGTTGCAGATCTTCTCTAGAAACATCTGTTTGCAAGAAGTCAGAACTCACTTCTCTGAAGCTATCTAGGTAAGTATTTAAGAGCAGTTTAAAACACTAATTTACATTTGTTAATTCAAGGTCGTTCAAACTATTATAAAAATTTCAGAGAGGAATAAGAATTGAATAGCTTAAAAGCATCCTTTGAAAACTAAGATATTACTTGCCTGCAGGATTTTCTTCCCCTAATCAGCCCACATAGAAGAGTTGTCATTTCTATCTAGTTCATGAGCAGATATGCTTTAGTTATTAAATATTAAATCAGAGAGAACAGAGATTCAATTCAGAAAAATATAGTTCAATCTGCCAAATTGCTACTTTCATAAATTATGTTGTGAACATATTCCGATAAAAAGGGGGTTATTTAAAGATGCAACCAAGTCTGATGATAAATGAGACCCTGTTTCAATTCAAGTCTGCAAGTTTTAACTCAATAAATATAAAAGAAATGAATCTTCATGGTGCGTTTTCCTTCCTTTTTTTAATTTTTTTTTTTTTACTTTTGCTTTCAAGATAGATGCCCGTAATAAGAAATGGTGTTGACTATACATAGAGATTTTAATATAATATCCACAGCGGAAGCAGCTATCTGGCTGAACGGAGTAACGCAGAAAATGAGAAAAGAAATTATTGTAAATCTTTTACTAACTGGGGCTGAGCAAATAATTCATCATGAATAATTCGGTCAACAAATGTAGCGTCTTTTTATGCTTCCAAGTAATTTATAAACAAACCGTGATTTCCTTGTTTTCCTTTTAGTTCTTTGACTTAATTCAATAATTTCATTCTTTTAAAAACAACAGCCCCCGCGATGGACTGTGAGCATTCTCCAATGAACCCGTGTTTCGTGCTTTAATTTGACCAGAGCAACCCCGTGCTACTCCTCAAATAACACCTCTCCTATGAGACAGACCAAAGCAGGAGGAGTTCAGTGCGGACACGTGCTCGCGTGCCATGGGATTACACTGACACGGGGATACTTCTGACCTCTCTTTGCCATTTTCCATGTCAGGTCAGATCTTGGGGAGGACAAAGCTCATGAGGGCTCTGAAGCCATCCCATGGGTGACCCTGTCATTAGCCCCTGACTTTGCTGTAAGCATGGTGATGACTGTGCTCTAAGGGCTTGGAAACGGCTGTACTTGGGCTAAAAGCTTTAAACCAGGGAAGACGGCAGAGGACACCGTGGAGGCAGCTCTCTGAGCGCTGCTGAATGCACGGGGAGGTGCCCAGATGGGAGCACCAAGGAGAGCCTCAGCTGCCACCCACACCGCTGAGGGAGCCGTGGGCGATGCGAGCATCTCCGCAACCACCTCCGGGTACTCGCTGCCTGGTCTACAAGTGTTGAAGTCACATCTCCACTGGGTGTGGGGCAAGGACATAGGGGCTACTTACTGCAGGAAAGTCTCCTGCAGCTTGGAGACACATCTTCAGTGACGGTGTGGCCCACGGGAGCGTGGTTCACGGGACGCTGCTCTGAGGACGCTCTTGTGCGAGGCTGTCTGCACGAGGCCAGGCTGCCATGGCACCGTGCTGTATAATGCAGACTGAAAAGAAAACTTCCCCCCCCGCCCTTTTCTGCAGGATTTTACAATTCCTTCCGCTAAACTAACAGTTCTCACCCCAATAAAAGGGCATTTAACTTTTGGTTTTACACCGGCTCTTTATGTACGTTATTGCAATCAAATTTAATTCACTCCCTGCTAGTTGAACTGGCACTCATTTCGGGTTGAAGTGATATCAAATAATAGCCCCTTTCAACTGAATTGCTGAATAAAAGTCCAAATCAACTCCTGTTTAAAGCAGCTTTACATTCGGACAGCGTTACGCTGCTGGTGGAGAGCACGCACACTCAGCCACGCTAACGACATCGTTAAACTTTAAATTGGTTGATTCATTTCACAAGTTCATCACCAGAATGAAAATGTCAGTTTCTCATAATATTGTTTTAACTACCATCCTTACCCTGTGACTTACAGTTATACTGAATACTAAAGCTTAAATTACAAATGTCTTCTCTTAATTACCCAATACGCTGATCATTTCATTTTAATTTCAGGCCACAAGTTAAAAGAGACATCTCTGTAATGTTTCCAGTTTATTTCAATAAACTGTATCAAAACGGTCTTCCAGGAGACACATAAATCTCTAGTTTGAGTCCGTTTGCCATAATATATAAATAAATTAAATGTTAATATAACATTTAGGGCAAAATGAATTAATTCTGCTTTAATTCCACATTCACCAAAACGTTCGGTTTCCACAGCTTTGACTCAAGAGTATGAACGCATTTGTATTATGCTTTGCAGAAAGGAAAGGGGCAGAGAAAGGACTGCAAGAATAAATCCAGTGGGAACAGAAGATGAAAAACGATCAGGAGCTGGCAGAGAGACAAACAGCTACAGACCCCACGGATACGATGATAAGATGCTAACAAAGCTCATGCTCTCAACTCTTCAGAACGCGTGCTATGCTCCCTCGTCCCTACTACTGGTTTGAAAAACTTTACTCCTTGAATAACCAGCAATCACCTTATTACCTGCTAATTTTCCATCCAAACTTACCAATTTTCAAACTATAGCTCAATTAATAGTGAACCCACACTGTCTTTTAATGTAAGAAATTTTTCTTCCTCCTTGACTGTTAATCCCAAATGCATTTACAGCGTCAGCCTGTCCCCTCCAACCTCCGTGTTATCAGGCTGAACACGGCAAGCTCCTGTAATACACTCTTATAAGTAAGATCCTGCACTCTTCTTAGCATCCCAGAATCCCTTTTCTGCACCTGATCCAAATAGTTTCATCTTTTGGAACATAATTCCTGGAACTGCACAAAATATTCCCCACACGAGGCGACACCAAGGCCTTGCACAGCAGCTGTAACCTTGTCGGGTCTTTAGCAAAGACGCCTAACCTAACACATCCGAACAAAGAAATAAATCACAGTCTTTTCACAGCTGGGCCACATACCTCACTTATCCTACAACCAACCATTATAAGTCAGATCTTTTTCCCTCCTCATCATTCCTAGATGACAAGTCCCCAGGTGACAGCAAAGTGTTGCTATAAATGCATTATTCTGCGTTTTATGCTATCCAGTTTCCTCTCACTTCTACCATCCTAATCAATACTGTCATCTGATTCTCCCCACGTCGCATCTAGACCTCCTCAGTACTGCCAATTTTACTGTGGAAGCTCAGTGTGCGCATACCCAACCCCCCTGCGGCCGGCCACCCACCCCAGCAACTCCCCGTGATACGCAACACGGTCTCCCCTTTACCCAGCTCCTTCTTTCCTTTACGCTTCTAATATTAATTGCCATCCTATCAACCTCAAAAAATAACTTCCTGCATGTCAGATGCTCTGCTTGAATCTAGACAGATCACATCCAACCATTATTATTGTCTAAAAAAAAATTAAAAGAGAGATCTTTTATTAAAAAAAAATATATACCAAATTGGATTGCAACGCAATAGTATTAATAGCGTATTTCACTGTCCATTTGCCTCTGACCGCAACAACTCTCCTCCGGCCTCTCTGCCACCTCGCAGAGCGCTGACCTGAAGCTGCCACTTCTCCCTTTCGAAAAGGAAAGTATTACCCACGGTAACTCTCCGGTTACAGGGTAGCACCTCCGACAGATGGCGATTCATTTAAAAAAAACCCTAAAAATAATAATTAAAAAAAAAAAAAATCTCTGGAATTACACTTAAAATTCATGGGACAACTCTCAATAATCCAGGGCTGGGATTGCCTGGGCTGCCTGATAATGCCACATTAATCTCCCAAGGCCTTCTCCTGCCCTGGGTGCTGTAGGTCCCACTGCCCCGTGCTCGTTCCCAGCGCACAGTCTGTCCTCCCCCCGCCGGCACCTTCAGCCTCATTAACCACCCATCGAGAATACCCTCGCTCCTGGGGCTGGGGAGCAAGGACATACACAGGACAAAGTACAACTATTAGTATGGCAAAGCAGACAGTCTAACTTGGCTTTGTAATTCCCATGGGAGCACAGGAACAATTTTCCATGGAAGAAAGGGAATACAGACACCTGCATACCAAGTAACGGGGGGAAATCCCACCCCACCACCTCCGCGACGGCAGCGGAGCAGAGACGGCTCCAAGACAGCCACACGTGGAACGGGCTGGCCCCCAGCTCCTGTTGGCCCCAGATCATCTGTATTCAGAAAAGGGAAGGGATGGATGAATCTCAAGCTTGAGGACACTTCAGCGCCTTTCCTAATGGACCCAAATGAACAGAAACCTGTCAGCTGCAAACCCCATGAATAACCAGGAACGTTTGCATGAAAATCTGGAAAACTCTTGACTTGAAGATGCCACAGGTCAAAAACAAGTGCTATTTAATATGTCCACTTTGAGACCATTTCTCACTAAAGCATTAATTTATCAAGTAAAGAGGATTTGCAAAGGTCAGACAATGGAATATTTCTGACCTGAGCCACTATTGTATCCATTTGATTTTTCTGTAACAGTAAGGCAAGTCTCTGAACATACAGCAAAAAAAAAAAAGTGGAAGTCAGCACAACAGCTGATATCTGCAGAGAAAAAAAGAAAAATAGTCAATAAAAATATTCACTGGGGTCACAACGATGTTGGAAAAAGCCTCAAACTGAGATCCCTGCACCTGTAAGCAATTTCTTGAAGATGTAGCTGTGAAGGAAATGCCATATGGTGAAAATTCAGTCTATAATACCCTGCTATGTTGAAAGCAAAGCCTTGTAAATAGAGTCATATGCTGCAAGTTCAGCTAAGGTAGGAAAGGCTTAAAGGTCAGCCTGGGGGGCATGAATTGGGGTTTTGTAAATGATGCTGGGAGATGACAGGAAGGAGGGATTTAGAGAAGCCCGAGGAAGTTAATCTGCTGCAGATGGCTCGGGCGCACCGAGCACGGGCAGCATCTCCAGCGCTGAAGCGCTGGCGGCACCTCTGCACAACGGGATCCTGATGGGAAGTTCAGCTGGAAGCAGCCGGTGCCCGTGTGTCACCCAGCACCCGACCCGGGGTGCCCACAGCCCCCGGCACCGCGCTGCCCGCGAGGACATCGGCGTCGGGGGACAAGACATCTGACCTGCAGCAGGCCTGCTAGGGTACTGTTACTTGCTTTTACGTTTCTCTAGCTGTTTGCAAATTAACCAAGACCAGGCACATTTTTTGCAGATCAAACTTTATTTAATGCTTTCCATTCCAGCCCATCCTCCCCTCCCTAGGGACAGCAGTGGCTGGGGGGAGCTGCCTTTCAGGTCCGGTTGCCACTGGGGCCCGCCTTGCTCTTGAGGGGGTTTGCCTGGGGCTTTTGCTTTGCTGCATTGTTTTTAAACATGCAGAAGCAGCGTTATTTAGATAACAAACCCCAAACGAAACCAGCAGAGGCTTCAACCAGAGCAAGGCGGGAGGAAGCACACACTCTCTCGCAGGCTGATGCACGCCGTCCGGGCGACCACCACGGCAGCACCCCAATAAGCCATTTGAGAAATAAGTTCTGAGCCCCTATCGCTCTTCCCAATTACCCAAGGAATTGCAAGGAATTGCCATGAGACTTTGCACATATCCGCTTGCCATTTCAACAGAGTAACACTGGTTGTGTCTTATTACTCTGGAACAGCGCTGAAATGAATACTGGAATCATAGAATGGTTCGGGTTGGAAAGGACCTTAAAGATCAACTAGTTCCAACCCCCAACCTGGAAGGTAGCCTACAGAAATTATGTTATAATTATTAATAATAATCATCTGATTCTTATCAGCAGCTGTAATAAGCTGATGCTCTGTCCCTCGAACACAGGCTGCAAATAGCCTAAGGGAGCACGTCTTTCCTCAAGACTGGGCAAGACATAAGAAAGAGAAAACCCAAACAGTAAATCAATCACACAGTGTGCCGGCCCCCATTACACCACTGCTGTAATTAAGCTCCAAGGTGGTAAATGACCTGCCCATCATTAGCGGCTGGCTGGGCTGCCCCAGCTGACCCTGTGCCCTGAAGAATCATTTTCAGCCTCTGCTTCACCCACTCCTCTCCCTACCTGGCTCATGTCGTACACAACATATCAAATTATGGTCGATACCAAGGAGCAGAAGACCTGAGCTGTGCTGTACATTCACACCAAGACTCGGCATTTTTGCAGAACTGGAAATACCGAGGGACTTGGGGCATCAGCGCCCACATCTCAAAGGGATGCGCCAGTCCCAGACCCATCTGCTTGCACAGACTGAAGGAATCCCATTTTTTCCACACACAGCTGAAAACTCTACACGTGCACTGAAATACTTCAAAATATTCATCCTCAGCCACAAGGAAGCAGAACCCTTCTCACTCCTGACAGCACAGCCTGGCCCTCCTCTATGACAGCGAAAAGCCTGTACCGTTTTCCAGAGCTGCACAGACTTACATCACTTTTTCTTGGGAGAAGATCAGTATTTGCAGTCTGTCCTTAACCACCGCTTCAGCTCAGCATCTTCCAGTGCCCCTACCCAATGCTGCCAGCAGGCAGCGAGGATATCGGAATCAATGACTGAGCTTTCTGTGCTGCAAAGACTTAGACATTTTAAGAATTTTAAATAAAAAAAAAAATATTTGAGTCCTCCTCTCACAGAGAAGGGGATACTTTAGAAGTAATTCTTGGTAGGTAAGGTTTGCAGGGGGGCATTGTTCCCATCAAACACCATAGTGCTAAAATAATTCATTGTTTGACCTACAGAGGACCGCACATGCCATGCCAAGAAACACAGATGAGTCGGAGATGACAGATCTGCTCTGTTTCCTGGCAGCCCAACACAGATGTTACACGTCTTGGTACTCTTCCTTGCCGAGGAGAAAAAGAAACTGAGAAGCTGCTACAGAAAAGACTCCTGGTACCATCGGGTTCCCTGCTCCGAATCTGTGAGCATCCCTGGGAACACCGTCTGCGCAGCACGGGATCGCTGCTCTCCCGACGGGCTGGTCGAGTTTGCTCAGAGGTTGAAACAGAGGATGCGCTGAAAAGCGGCCGTGGTAAGGCTGTAATCAGAGGTTGCTCCATCAGCCCTCTCCAAACGATGGCTGACCGTGCACCAGCCCACACACAAAAGCTGTGGGTCGGCCTGCCTCGGCCACCCATCTCTGCGGGTGCAGACACGTACTGAAGTGCTCGCTCTTCTCTCTGAGCGATGTTTCGGACAGCTGATAACCAACCGCTGCTGCATGCAGAGTACAAAGATACCTAAAGACAGACCTCTCTCTGCCTCATGGCAGAATTTCTGCCTCCAATATTCCGCCATAAGAAAACGACTGCACAGAGGTGCACTGGGCATCCAAAGACAGATGCCAGGCTAAGTATAGGGCAAAGGGGTTTTTTTCCTTCACTTTCCTCACTTCTAAATAGTTCAGCTGAATCCATGGCACCTGAGATGTAGCTCTCCATGAGTATTGACATTAGCTCTTGTTTAGAGAGCTGGTATCAAAGGGCATGGGAGCGCTGGGAGCAGCTGGCTGTATTTGCGCAGTTACGAGCAGCCAGAAAGTAGGAAAAAGATGTAGAAGACGCAATCAAGATATCGGGAATTCAAACAGCTGAAGGGCAGATCACACGGTGCAACTACTCGAATATAACAATAACCATATTACCAACACATCACACTGAGTTAAAGGCCCAAATAATAACAAAAAACCCTCTATACAGAGCACATAGCTAAACACAACAGAAGCCATCTCCGATGGTGTGATTTATTCAGTTCCTGTCTTCTTCATCAACCAAATTCGTGTCAACTTTAAAGGATCCACAGGAGGGTAAGTGGCAGTCAGAAGCTGGGCCACCAACCTGCCCTTTTTAACATGTAATGACATTTACAGGGGTTAGAGCCTTCAGGAAGTTTGTTAGCTTCAGTAAACTTGTTCAAAAATCATCATAAGCAGCCAAAAAACTCAACAGCTCCTGGGGAGGTCCTTAATGGAGAAGCCAAAACTGGTTTAGTTTGCTCCCCTTTTCCATACTTGGAAATTCTGAACGTATATAAATTTCGCTGTCCTCTTTTTTCCCCTTATTATTTTTAGATCTAATTATTGCCTTTTTCATGCTCTGTGCTAGACAAGATTTTTAACAAAAGCTTTCATATTTCCAGGCTGTGTGAATCCCAGTCTAATAAAACTCTTTCTAAGAGACTTCCAAATCTCATTCACATGTTTACCTCTACCTTTTTTGTCTCGGTCAATTTTGCTTGCAATTTTCCTCATCTTTGGGAAATTAGCCATTTTGAAGCCCTAAAATATATATAAAACTGCGTGGGATTACTGTATACAACTTACTGCGGCTCCTTAAGAGATTCACGCTTTCTCTCTTAATGTCTAAACGTTTAGCTGTTCATTTTCTCCTTTTAAAAAGTCTCCAGATTCTTCTGTTTCTAATGTATGAAATTTTTTTTTTAAAAAAAGAGCAGACCATTCCCAAGGCAGATGGGAAATACTCAGATAATCTCTAACTCTCAGAGGTGACGGTACATTTCTGGGCTTGTTTTATGCCGTTATAACCAACTGCCTGCCTCATTTCAGTCATCTCACTGTATCAACGACAAAAGTGGCTTTATTTCACACTGGTTGCTGTGTCTGGACAGAACCTGCCTAACTAATGGCAGTAATTATGGCCTTGATTAGGTTTTGGTGGTGTGGCAGGGTCCAGCCCTGGAGCCTCCATCCTGCAGGGCTCGAGGTCACGGCTGTTGGCCACCCGTTGGGTGATGGGCATGCTGGGACGCAGGGCTCTGGAACCCCAATGGAAGGAAAAGCAAAAGAGATGGCAGAGACCCAGCAAACAATATATTTATCTACCACTCACTTAACAACTCCAGCCGCAACTGTTCTGGTCAAATCTCCATATCGCAATGACTGCAGCACACCCCAGCACCTCAGTGCAGGGCCAGGCAGCCGGGTGAGCAATGAGGTACCTGGGTAAGGCGCTTCTTGTTGACCTTCTTAAGCAATCAGCTTGTGGCCTGAACTGTGAGCTTCATCAGTGTGGTTGTGCAATTCCCTTTCTTAACGTTAGCAATTAATTCATCCCAATTTCCAGTGCGGTCCCTGCCTCACAGCCCACCTCTTGCCCTAGGGTCGATCCAGTTCCAATGGCACAGAGCCATAACCGTGGCCATTGGAAGCCCAGAGCAATTTAACAGGAGGGAAGAAACATCTAAGCGAGGTGGCTGCGCGTCCGAGCGGGAGCACACGTACCCAACCACCTCATTAGAAAACCCAGGCCATTCCTAACACTCACAGAAATGTTTTCCGCCAGTTCAAGACCTCCTCAACTTGGAAAACCAGCTGGAAATACAAACAGTTACTCTTTTTGCCATTTAATTTTAGAAATATTTCTCCGGGAGTTCCTTGCAGGCTCATAAGAATACTTGTTTGTCAGGCTATACAATAACACATCGCAATACGAGCGCTGTGCTGCTGGAGAGCAAGACACAGCACTTTTTCTACACAAGCCATTTTTCAGCTGCCCTGCCTTTCTGCTGGGGAGATCTGCCTTTCCTTCTTTTATTTTTTTTTTTTTTTTTTTTTTATTTTTTAGCATCACTTCTGTTTATATTGTACAAACCTCTGCTGTTCCATTAACTTGAGCAGATGCGGATTTGGGACTTCAAAGATGTGGCCTAAGTCTGCAGCTGGGTCCATTCCCACACCTGGCAGCCTTTCTCCAGAAGAACCGCAGGAGAAGCCCCCCCAGTGTTCAAACAGCCACGCTGCAATTACTGAACTTGCAAACTTTGGCAATGATGACCCAGGAAAAAAAAAATCCATGTCATATAAACGTAAATGTAAAGCTATACCCATCAGAAAGCATTAAACCCCAAGCTACATTTTGTAACTCGCAATTTAACTTAATAACATCATCACACAGGGCTGTCGGCCGTCATCTGCTGAGGGAGGGCGCGACGAGCGGGTTACCCTGCACCAGCGAGGCTGGGGGATCCGGAACAGCGTCGCGTCCAAGGTTGTGCTACGTGTAGAAGCAATGGGATTTACCGGTTGGGTTTTTGGGTTGGGTTTTTTTGGTTTTGGTTGCTCTTTTTTTCCTTCATTTGCTGTTTGTTTCAACAGATACCTCGTGTACCTGCTGAGCAACGGTACTGAACGTAAGTGTGACCATAAGGTCTGCACGCACCAAACGCAGGAGGAAGCAAGAGGGATGCCACATCTCTGCAAACCTCATTAAAAACATCGATCCTATCCTTCCACCCAGAGCTGCCATGGCCCATTCTGTGGCAGGGGCAAAGGGGACAGAAGAAGAACTGCTTGTGGAGTGCCCAACGCTGCCATCACCCCATCAGTCTCAGCAGCCACCGACACCGAGCCACCACGGCCACCGCAAATACACTGTGGACAGCGACCCGACACGTGCGGTTTCAGAAACGGCGTGTCAATCCAAACGCTGCTTCAGACTCCCTCCAAATCACTTTACGACTGCAAAATGCTGTCAAAATAAATGAAAAATCAGCAAAGTCTTGCAGAGAGTGAAAAAGTTAAAAAAAAAAATCTTAATGGGAGAAAAATTAAGTAATGGCCACTTAATTCCTTAACTTCAATGTTCCCAGCTTTAATTAGGATCCGCAGAAGTCAAATGTTATAAGCCCATCTGCTTACAGGCTCCAGAAAGATGAAAACCTTCAAAAAATTACATAAATAATAAATCCCGAGGCTGCCAGCATTTTATTGAGTTCCCTCCCCATAGATTTCAGTATATGCCAGGATTGCGGGCATAAAATTTGCTTTAAAACACATTTTGCAGAAAGTTAGGTTAATTCATTTAACAATTTAATACATAAGGGAAGTATGATTATTTATTAAAAACGGCATTCCCTATTCTCCGTGAACGTGGCGATGCAATGCTGATGGTTCCACAAAGCAACACAAGTGAAAAAGGAGGCAAAAGGAGGTTTTATTTAAGCACGGAGCATTTTGCATCTCAGATGCCTTCAGCAGCAGCGTTCACAGGAGTCATACACAGCACACACCACATCACGTCAGATCACGGCGCCGCGAGACACGACACCTCACACTTTGGCACAATATCCTAAAATATGTCTATACCTCTGGGTTTCTCATCGGGTTGCATCGCCGAGCGGCGTGGCTGCAGCCGTCATGTGTCCTGGGCGGGCAGGTGGGAGCACCGCTGCCCATGCCCAGGCTGCGGAGAAGCCACCAGAGACCTGCCGGCCACCTCCAGCCTCTCCTTGGAAACATCTTCTGGTCAGTAAACGAGGAGAAGGCTTCAGAGAAGATACCCGAGGGCCGTACTGCTCTTCCTCCTCAGGACTTCTGGCCACCTACATCTGCACACTGCCAAGCACAGAGGCCACAAATGACCACCAGTACTCCCAAATATCTCAGCCAGAGATACAGACAATACTGAATCATTAATCACATTTAGCCACGTCGGAGATTTCAGCTTTAACAGGACTCAAGACGTTCCCAACACCACCACCTCCCAGTCTGGACGGCAGGGACATCCTTCAGGTCCTGGCCCCGAGGGGACTTCATTTCTGCATGACCTTAGCTCTCTCTTCACATAAATACACACATTTAAAGCTTTTGCAGTGGAAGAACAAAATTTCAAAGCACTACCTAGGTATACCCCAGAGGCTCCTCCCCACCTTTTACTGAGACAAAATTTAATTAAATTCTAAAATCTTGAGATTTAAGTTAATCCTGTGTTTTGTTAGGTCCTGAGACATGATTTTGAAAAGACTCAACACTGGTAATATTTCTTCCTTTTTTAATTAATTTTACTTTAACTCAAGACTTTCACTTGTAAAAATAAGAAAGAAAAACCCATTTTCATTCAATATTATACATTTTTCCTCTCTGTTTTAACACTCCCAGGAATGTGTTGTGATATGATAAACTGACACATTTAATTTCTTTTTCAATCTTGTGCTAAATCTACCACAAAAAGCCTGACCTTATCGATGCGAGATGAAAGCTAAGTCTACGATGGCAAGCGTTTTTCCCAACCATTCCGAAGCTGACGTGTGTCTCTCCACGGCCCCATGCACCCCCTCACACCGACATCGCATTTCTGAACTAGCGGTTGGATTATCCGTTGGAAGACACTCAACGTTGCACCTTGATGATGTTTTATGGTCTCCGTGGAAATTATGTTGGTTGACTTTTTTACCTTCGTACTGAACAGCTGTTCATAATGAACCCATACTAATTAGCTCCCTTACCAGCACACCATCTGTGCGCTAACCAAATCACATCGAGCAGTGGGAAGGCACTTGTACCCTGGTGCTTCAGGTGACCAGAAGAGTCTTCCCCATCCTTTCAGCTGCCTGGCACTTCCTTAGGATAACTCAATGACCACCTGAGCCTCCACACTCTGTCCCTCTGCACAATATAAGCTTTGCTTACAAGGATAAAGCTGCCTCTGCTGGAGACGGTCATCTCCAGAGCTAGATGCTACTGGAAGTATTAACATCATCTGCTCCAAGAGTAGAGCTCTTCTTGGCTTATCTTCTCCAAGGAAGACACACCTATGAACAGTGTCCTCATGAACACTACCAAAACAGCCCACCCCACTACTCACCATCCAAAGCAGAGGATGGCAAGAGCGGCAGACCTTCTATTACAAGTCCAGGTCCTGTTACTTAATTGTTCTCTAAATATACTACACTTGCTGAAGCTTCATTGGAATTCCACATTTTCTCTAGACCAGTCATTTTTCAACCCGCACTCAAAAAAAAATTAAAAGAAAATTTAAGGTGACTTGCAGCTACAGCATGAAGTATGCCTTCATATTTTCCTTCAGACATGGGAAAATTACCTTTTCCTTCCTTCTGAAGGGCTCTGTGTTCAGCAAACATGCTGCTGAGAGAGGCTGGCACTTCCCGGCCCTCCAAGGGAATTACGGCAGGGAAGCGTGAAGCACTCCTCGCATGCCAAGTGCCAGCCCATAAAACAAGGGCTGTGCCACGGCTAACGAGCACTCGCAATCAAAGCAAGGTTAAGGCTTTCTTTAAGATCAGACTTGTTAATTTCAACAATACACTTTCATTGTGTATAGGTAGTATTTTTTTTTTTAAATGAGACTCTTCAGTCATGGTTTCTAAATATTGATGCATTTCCTAACTGTCTTTCCTAATAGCCTGTGTTAGCCACGCTTTGCAGAGCATCCTTGAAGAAATGGCTTGCTGCTGTTAAACCAACTGCACGTTTGAAATTCCTGGGTCCCTCATATATCAGAATGAGTTTTTCTCAATTTTTTTTTTTAAATGAATTTAATTAAATATTGAGTAAAGTGCCATAGCAATCCAGTCTGTGCTTTCGAAGGAGAAATGCAGTGATGCACAATTATTTTGTTCACCGAGACAAGGAAGAGTCAATTTTTAATGTGCCATGAAGGATTTATAAAGAATATATCTGGCAGGAGAAATAAATATGAGTAGACATCTTTATCTCTCCGGGCTGATTCGGTGTCCATCTTTGCGGATTTCAACTTCTTTAATTATGTAGATAGAACAGGAAGAGCAGAGAAAGAGCTAAAGGTATTTCAAGGCTGTGTATGAATATGTTGTGCCAGGATGAGTGGTAGGCGCCTCCAGTGACTCCAACTAACACAAAGATGCACAAACCAGCATGGGGACCCAGACAGAACTGAAGGAGTTAAGGCAGATGAATGGCCATTAACTTGCTGCAAACCCTATGCGTGTAGTTAAAAGGTAATATTACATGAGAACAGGAAAGGAAAGGTAAGATTTCTCAACACAAGTGAAGTCAGACCCACACAGAACCGCTACGAGAACTGAGGTTAATTTGCACCGTTTAATTCTCTCTATATATATATTGAAGAGTTTTTATAATAAAACAGAACAAATAACAACCATGTGCTTATACAGGAAATTAATGCAAATCTGTAATTTGCTCAAGGGGCTCTAAATACATCATAAGCTCGGAGAGTACAATTCAAAAGATTTATGGACGGCTGCAGAAGCCTCACGGGGGAGTTTAGCTGCAGGTTCCCCAGTCATCTCTTGTGCTGGTAATTTACACAATAAACTCTAATATTAAAGAGTAATTCCACGGGTGGTAAGAAAACATGCTAACTTTCAAGTTTCTAATGATTTTTCCCTCCCTTTGAATACACAGAAATAAATGTAAGAAAATACCCTTTACATTTCTAGCCTGTTTCCCAGTGCTTCGGCAGGCCTGGCAACGCTCTCTGGAAATCAGTTCCTGACCAGAAATATTCTTTGTCCATCAAACACTTCCGCATATCCCAGTGAGTGGATCTGCTCCGGACGGAGAGTAAACAGGCTTCCTCTAGACTAGAAAGCTGAATCAGCATCATTAAATTGTCAGAAGTAGTCCACGATGCTAATAAATAGACTGCCATTGGAAAGACGCAGTTGTAAGCTGCAAATTCAGTGGTACCTAATGCCCAAAGTGACACGCTACAGCCTGCAGCGGAGCAGGACATCGTGTCTCACAAGACCAACGCATGGGCAGATGCCCTCAGCCAGGGGCTGAGGAAGGACGGCATCACAGGCAGGACAGACATCCCGTCCCCAAAGAGGTGGGAAGCTGTTCTGTAACCTGCGACTGATGCTAATTTACTGCTGCCTTCACACACCGCTGCTGTGATTTCTCCTCCTCTCTCCCTTCGGCTTTCAGGCTGCCCCCTCGAGTCCACCATCACCTTTCCACCATCGCTGCCCTTCCAGCTGCTCTGTGCCATACAGCATTGACAAGTGCTACCACACAGTGATGTTAATCACTCAACGAATTTGACAATAACAAGAAGCCATTTCTAACCCCTTGTTGCCTGTGTGCATTAGGTGTGCACGCATGAATAGTAGCCACTTTACCAACCCAAAGTGGCACTCCTGTCCCTACAGCCCACCCTGGCCCTCAGTTTACACACAGAAGAGCTGGAGGTGAAGCACTTGCTGAAGTCACATCCCGAACGAGATTCCTGTGCAACATATGAGAGTGATAGGACAAGGGGGGGGAACAGTTTTACACTGGAAGAGGAGAGATTGAGATGAGATCTGAGGCAGAAATCCTTTGCTGTGAGGGCGGTGAGCCCCTGGCCCAGGCTGCCCAGAGAAGCTGGGGCTGCCCCATCCCTGGAGGGGTTCAAGGCCAGGTTGGATGGGGCTTGGAGCAACCTGGGCTGGTGGGAGGTGTCCCTGCCCAGGGCAGGGGGTGGCACTGGGGGGCCTTTAAGGTCCCTTCCCACCCAAACCAGTCTGTGATTCTATGATTCACCTCCAGCACACCTCAGACTCCAGCCACTTCTCAATTAAGTGCCTGCATCAGAGAAAGTCCTGCAGAAATGCTACCACCAGGTTCCCATTTCAGACTCTTACTATAAAAAAAAGCTGCTTTTCTGATACCATATACAGGTATAGATCTGCACTTTCCTTGAGGAGCAGGCATATGGGAATTTGTTCTGTAAAGTCAGGAGGTTTTGAACCATTAGCAGCTTTCAGGTGGCGGTGGCAGGATATGATTATCAAGATGTTTACTATGGGCTTGTGGTTTAATAAATTGCTCTTACAGATCTAACCAGAATGGAGAAATAGCATATACGGGTAGGGGAGACAGTGTAGAGACGGTAAGTGAACAATAATGGCTGAATTTTAAACAGCTACTATTTATCTTTTTCTTAGTCCTTTTAAAAATTATTATTATTATTGCTACGAAAAAAAATAGCCCAGCTCTTACAATTACCGTGGTATAGAATCTCATCTGCAAGGCACTACCGAGAGGAGCTGATCCACGTCCTCACAGAGCAAGGGAAGCTGATGGGGCCGGATTCTGCACTCCATGTTCATGCAAGGCTGCTATTAAAAAAATGGATTTTTTTTCCTGAATAAGCCCAGAAACACAGAGCTTCCAGCACGCAAGAACGATAGCTTTGACACTGTCTTTATATAGGTCATGTTATAAAGGAAGGTACGTACCACTCCGCATCTATGAAAAAAATAGCACTTTTTGACACATTGCAATAACTTCTGAAGAAATGAATGGCATCCCCCCATCCTTTGCTCCCATCAGCCTGCGAGGCGATGATTCCAGATCAGCTGTCAGAAGGAAACCCAGTTTCTTAAAAGTAATGAAGCTTTCTTGTACTATCCATGTAGGTAAGGGCCTCTGAACCGTAGCTTTGTAAAACCACAACCGAAAATTAGCGGCCTAAGCACAAGAGCTATTTACCAGACTCCAGAATATGCTTTAGTTGCATTTCACTTCTACTCCTTCCTCTCAACGAGTAAAACTAATAAAAAATATCCGTTGACCACAGTAAGAGGGTCAGGAGAGTTTTGCAGGGGGTGTGTGACGACGGGCCCCAGACCATTTGGCAAGTGGAAATCCCACATTTTCCCGAGATGAAACGTGCAGCATCATGAGCACTTCCACTAACGAGAAGGTAGGTCATCACAGGGGACTGTACATATTAACGCACCTACAGTGCCCTACTAAATCAGGGAACCCAGTTACATCATTCACTGAAGTTT
The DNA here is from genome assembly GCA_013398915.1 of Dromas ardeola. Taxonomy (NCBI): domain Eukaryota; kingdom Metazoa; phylum Chordata; class Aves; order Charadriiformes; family Dromadidae; genus Dromas; species Dromas ardeola. The sequence continues at coordinate 1,903,211 of VYZM01018431.1, forward strand.
TAAGTTTCCATTTTTCTGCCAAGTAGTTTAATTACATTTAAAGGGAGCTTCTTAAAACCATGAAAATCAAATGTGATCTAATCAGCTTACAGTCACTCCAGATGAAAGCTATTTCAGGTAATTCTACACTTGAGTATGCTTTGCGTTCTGAACGCGTAACCTTACCCACTGCTAGTTAAAGCCTAGCTAAGACACTGAAACCAAAAATCAAGAATAAACTTCCCCAAAAAAATGACCCAAACCCCAGCACAGCAGCCACGTGCTTCGCAGCACAGCGCTCGGTACAAAACTGTAGTCACTGGAATTACAAACATACATGTATTAAATAAATATATCACCTACAGACCAGCCTGGGCTCTGTCATCTCAGGCGTTTCAAGTAATTTCACGGCGCTCTCTGCAGACAGGTACGCGGCCTTCGGAAGTGAAAAGCAGAAAAGTAGCCAAGTATAAACTAAGAAACAAAACACTGCAAGCTCAGCTTGGCACCGCTCAGCTGAAACCCAACTGGAAACCCACCTGTGCCCCCGAGGAGATGGTCCTGGCCACTGCTCATGCTTGTCCGGGGCAACCACGCGACCCCCGGGCAACCACTGGCCGCCAAATCCTCGCATCCAAGAGAGTCAACAGGGGCCTCGCCATAAATGCTGGGGACCAGCAGAAAAACCAGCAGACAAGTAACCACCAGATCTTCTGAACCCCGCAGGGCGCCTCAGGATGCAACTTCAGGAGGACGAGTTTAAAGTCAGACCCACATGTAAGGGTTGTACTGGATCAGGACACAAATCCGGAAACTTGCTGGGATGTCTCAGTGTTAAATGCCGTACCCTGCAAGCCTCTGCGCTTCTGCTGGTGTTTTAACCACGTGCTTCAATGAAGTTTTAAGAGCAATCCAGCACCACAGTGATTTATTGCCCAAGAGTTCACTGATGGTTAAACTTTTATAAGCCATAATATGGCAGGTCCCAAGCTCCAGTGAAATTATCAGATACAAAAGTAATGACTAAGCTTGCAAATAATTTAGACAAGGAAATCAATCAATTCCGCCCTACATAATAGCGCTCAGACCTTAGCTGGCAGCACCAAGACCGCGTGTTCGTTGCTACTCCAAATCACCCATCACGGGAGACCCACCAGCCAGAAGCAGTTCATTAATTTTACTGGCATTTACTGGATATTTTCTTAAGCAAACGTGGGACGCTACCATAGGAGAACGTTCTTGGGCTTCTCGACAACCACACAGGCTTGGGTTTTTAATGATATCTTGCTTTTCACTTCCTGTAAGCCTGGGATGCAGGCTTCAGGAGAGCATTGCCTCTGCCATGTCCAGCTCCTGAAGCCGGGGGGGCTGGAAGCCCTGCAAGAAGCTGGCAGCCTTGGAGGTTTTCACATTCCATATGCAATTCCAGCACACAGCTGAGCAGGAATGGCACCATTTCACTCTGCGTTTTCATTGCTGTTGGGCCAGTGCGCGGAGGCCGGCAGCAGGCTGGGGGACATTCCTGCTGCAGCCGAGACCTTGAGTGCTGGAAAGCGCCTGTCGTGCCACACACATAAATATGTGCTAAAAAAGGATTTCTGTCCCACAGCACTCATTGCTAGCACATGAGAGAATTGCACGTGAAAAGAAAGCTGCTATTTCGCGCATTTCAGCAATGAAAAATGGAAGCGTAACGAGACTCAGGAACTCACTCAAAGTCTCACTGGGAGGCTGGAGAAGAGCTACAAGTTATGCCCAGCTCTGTGGCCCAGGAGAAGCTCTTGTTCTGGTCCTCCTCATCCCACGAGCAATGCCTTGGGCTACTCAAAGACATCTGTCCCTGTCCCCAATTAACATTCAAGCAATTTCAGAGCATGGGAGCTCACAGACCAAAAATACATATCCTGCTAGACACAGGGAATGAAGAACACAAACTCAACAAAAATCCAGCTTTTTAGTCTGAAAACATAGCATTCAAGCGTTCCCATGACTGTTCCACAGGCAGGCGGAGCTCTCTGGTGCTACATGGGGCTTCTCAATCGCACGGTATGGCCACCGAAGCGAGCCCCTGCACGCAGGCTGCACGGTAAGCACGGCTGACAAGGGGATCCATTTTCACATCTTGGGAGAACATCAATATCTGTCCTTCACGAAAAAAAGTGAATGATAACTCTTTGCCTGATGCCTGCATGATGAATTTGTAATGGAAAAAGCCCTTCGAGTAGAAGAATTGGCCTCAAGTGAGCCATTAATATTGGAGCGTTGCAGCTATGTCAGATGTTACAATATTTAAATGAATAGAATATTACTTTTCCTACTTAACCGAAATGATTACGTACACACAGACCAAGCGCAGCGCTGCACAGAGTACACCGTGATTTTACACCTGGGGCTTGCTCGCCAGGACATCAGGGAAACGATCGCTGCCGCCTGCAAAAGCGCAGCATGGCAGAGCACAGCCCGTCCCCCCCAACAGCCGTTCGTTGGCTGGGGGTGCAAATACAGACAGAAGGTGACCAGACACTTGTAACATAGGGCTTTCGCCTGAAATCCAACTTGGGATTTTAAAGCCCCTTTAAGGATTTATTAAAACAGAAAATTGTAATGATCTGACAGCGTTACAGCAGAATAACCCTTTGTTTGCATGAAACGCTTGGTAGTAATGTACTTATCTGTTAGCACAGGAATGCACGGGTCCCTATTAAAGTTTTGCATGGCAGCACAAGTTTGATGACACCGAGTTATCTATTGCTTCTTGGCACCTGCTCTGGAAAGGAACAGAAGCTCTATGGAGAGCTGAAGCACATTATTATTAACGGCATAACAATACAGAAGCTGCAAAGAGCACTGCAGATTCCCCACAGCTATTTTTAATGCCATGCTCCTGTTTTTCTAGGCATCCCTTTCACCACCAGGAGAGAAAAAAAAAAAGCACAACTTATTTTGCTTATTATCAGCAAGATCACACAGTGAAATTACAGTAACCTTCAGCGACTTCAAATCTTACCTAAAGCGCATTATCAGCAAGCCGGTTTTGAAGATGCAGCACCTCAGCCCAAGAGAGGAAGGACAAAGGGGCTCCACAAAATCTCTCACCTGCATCGCTGCTTGGCCAGACACCAGCAGATATTACGGTCGAGCCCCCTCCCACACCCAGGTGAGGCTGAGGAACAAGCTGCTGGGGTTATAACTAACTCCCCCCAGCTGTGATCACACCCCCCCAGGCTGTGGTGTGGTGTGTCCTGCCCGGCCAAGGGGCTGCAGGCGCTGCCCCGTCACTCAGCCTGGGCAGCACAAAGGGTTTCCTTAACGGGGACCAGGTGAGGAAAGCAAACGATCCAGCCAGACCCTCGGATCGCTTGGGGTTTCAGGCTGAAAAATACCCCAGCAGGACAACCGGTGCCACCTGAGCACTTGGGAGGAAACCTCCCAGACATCATGAATGCAGATGCCATCAGGACCATTTTTACAAACGGCATTTAAACACACCTCGGCTTCCCATCACCTAAAAATCATTCAGGAACAGTCAGAAAAAAAAGTCCCGTTCCACAAGAAACACGGCCATTGAAAAACCTCTGGGAATCCTGCGTGTCTGGCTCTCTCAGGGATGCCGTTATGTTCCCGGGTAAAGCTATCCCGTGCCCTTGCTGCACGTGAGCTGTGTCCCTGTGCAGCCAAAGCAGAGGCAGCTGGGGTGGCAGGAGATGCCAAGTGTTCAGCTGACATGTCCTCCCCGCAAAGCTGCATCCCAGAGAACCAGATACATTTCAGAAACAAACACAAATGCATAATCCTTTTTTCTACGTGACCAGCTGCAATGCCAGCTGCCAGATAGGACATTGCCCACGGAGTCTTCAGATTGAAAAATGGGAAATATGCAAGTTTCGGTGACCACCAGCCTCCCTGCCGGACGCGGGCATCTCCCCATCTCCACACTATTCCCAGCATGGAGGGAAACCCCCGGTGACTCTCAGACTGACGGGGACTTTGGGGGCAGGAGGTGGCTCTGGTTCCGCGGGAACACGGACGCTGCCTGGGCTGAAGAAGAGCCTGAGCTGGGTCAGACTTACAACAAAGAGCTGGGGTTTAATCCCACACTGAAAGGGACACCCAGCGCACACACGCACATCGCGCTAAACACAACCACAAGCACCTTCACTGAACCTTTAGGAGTCGATGTGGCAACGGGATTTCTGCAGGTACAGCTGTCTGTGCGTGGGGATTATGGGGTAATCCTGGGTAACGCGCACATTGCTGATACTCTTATTCATGATGGAGAAGTGCTTAATGATACGGTTCAGTACAATTTCTTGAAAAACTTTGAAGTACCAAATATCCCATTCCGAACTGCACAGCAAGAGGTACGAGCCTTTATTTATTTTCTAAAAGGGAGGATGAATTTTAATGGCCCGGTAATCTTTAAATCCTTTTGTTTAAAGGACAGAATATAAGAGATGTTTTGCCGCTCTGTAATAATCACTGGTATTAACCATTACATAAAGGACAGTGATATAAAACACATGATTTCCCATGATGATTTCCTTCGAAGCGGAACTCAGGATATGAACTCAGCTCTGCTCGAACATTGGCAGTGGAGTGTATATTTTTAATTAAGTGCGGTGCTACGTTATGCTCGATGAAAGGCAGCGTGCAGAGCAGGCCTTGAGCAACCCCAGCCAGAATGAAAGTCATAGCCCTGGGGCAAGCTGGAACAAGCTGTTGCGGAGGAAGCCATAGGACTTCATGAAGCGTCACCGGGAAGTTATTAGAATGCAAGTTTTAGATCCTAAAATAAGAATATAAAAAAAGTTTTTCTGGATTAGACAAGTGGCCCATCCAGCACACTATTCTGCCGTCGGTGGTGGCAACAGAAGCAGCTGTTTAAGAACAGCATGTGAGCCAGGCCCTTTTTTGTCATCCACACCCGGCACAGAAACAAACTTTCAAGATCATTAAAACAACAGCTCCCCCCAACCCCCCCAAAAAAAAAAAAAAAAAAAAAAAATTGGTGAGAGTACTTTGGTTTGAACCAAACCAAACCGTCCTGGGATAAACCAACTGAATGAAAGTTAGTGCTTGCTGGGTAAAAAATCGCATTGACTTTAAAAGATGCTTTAAAGGAGTGACTGCCCCCGCAGGCACCATCCCTGGACGTACCCTGAAGCACCGACCCGCAGGCAGCAACATCTCCTCTGGCTGCGGCACTGGCACGCTCTGCACAGTTCTCCTGTCCACATGCTTCAAAACGAACGAGAAAATGGGAGAAAGTGCGGAAATCTGGCACAAGGTTGCCACTGTGGCTGGAGAGAGCATCTTCCAGGTGAGGACAGAAAAGCCTGGGTGCGGGGAGCCTGGCTCTGCGTGGAGAGGAGGAGAGGAAGGGTTTTCCTGGAGAAGACGCCGAATGAAGGAGTAGCGGGAAACAGTATCTGAAGATATTAGAAGATGGATGAACTCAGACCAAAAATAAAGCATAAATACTTGTCAATGCTAGTAATTAGCAAATCACTTTGGAAAGCAGAGTGTTGTCCATCTTTTGCAGGCTCCAAATGAAAGCTGGATGCATTCACTTAAGATTTGTTTTAGTCAAATATAAGCTACTGCAGTCAATAAAAGGCAGAAAAGTACAGCCTGTGACACAGGCGAGGTCAGAACAATCAGATGGTCCTGTCCATCCTTAAGCTCTACGAACTGTATATGTCAACCCCATTTTCATGTTACGAGTGAAAGAGAATGGATACGCCATTCAGTTATTTGATATAACTGAAGACATAGCTGTTCAAGGAAAATTTGTAAAAACCGATTATAACTCAGCGAAGAGACACGGGGTCAAAGAAGCAACACAAGAACGCAATAAAACAGAGTAAGAATTAAATTACTGAAAGCAATTTCTACTTCTCAAGATCTGATGTAATGACAAAATCATAGGCATGCACCAACATTACACAGAAGCTAAAGACTCTGCTAATAAATCTTCATCTTTAATTTCTCTTAGATTTACTAATCTAAATGAGTAAATGCTTGGATTTTGGCCCAGATCAGCATTTCAAGCCAAGAAAACCTCAGGCTGAGGAGATCAGCGGCTCTCAGCTGTGAAGTGTGCATCCTCCAGGAGACGCGGAGGAACCGCAGGAGGTCGGGAAACATGAGAAACCCCCCAGAAATTCCTTCCAGCCTTCGCTCTCACACTTCTGTTTCCTCCCTCTTTCTTCTTCTCTTCCCCATCTCCTGCACCCAACTGCTTCTCCTCGAACAAATGCAAAGCCTGTGGTTACGCTGAGGCACTGAGGGTGAGTAGGGGCGAAGTCGCAGCAGAGGAGGAGCCGTGGGGGAGTGGGCAGAAGGACGTTCCCGGTGAGGACCTTGGTAGGCTTGAACCACGGGGACCTTGGGCTTGGCTTCGGGCTCCACTTCAGAGAGGGGCAATACGGGCAGGATTATCGCCCAGCCAGACAAGGCTCCTGGGGCTAAGATGTCTTCCAGAAGGAGGAAAGGTGTAGGGTGAACTCTAAGGAGGAAACAGACTTAAAAGTGGGTTTGGGGCTTCAAAAAGAAAGAGTGGACTAGCTTGTTTTATTGGGTCATACCTGAAAGCCTGCAGGGCTGTAGGGCTAAAATACGTGCTGCTACTTTCCTTGACAAATGGTTCATATTTCCTTCTGAGTTGAGTTTATGACAACAGTTCATGTACCATAGGGTTAGGCTTCAAAACAAAGAGCAGGAAAAAATGGTTTTCTGGTGGTTCCTTGAAGACCTATAAAACATGGGCCAAGATCCACCCATGAATCAAGTTCTTGAGCACTTTGCCCCTCGGAAAATTCATCTAACATCTGCACCAAACCTGGGCTTAAAAACAGCCGAGGGAGCCATCCCTATCATTTGATAACTAACTATAAGCCTTTTATCCCCGGCAGGGATTTAGAGGATCAAGAGTAAAATGGGTTCCTGAGGATGCCAGTCTGAACCCTAACCCGAAACCTAACCTTTAGCCCTAATGACAGCCCAGTGATTTACAGCTCCCATAACATTCAATATAAGCCTCTTGTCTTTAGGGGCGCAAGATTTAATCTTAACTGAAGGCTTTCCGTGGTCAGCCAAGAAATTGGTTTCTAAGCCTGGAGCTGTGACGACTGTACTAACGCAGCCATCCCACAGAACAGAGAGCAGAATCATAGAATGGTTTGGGTTGGAAGGGACCTTAAAGATCATCTTGTTCCAAGCCCCCTGCACAACCCGCTTGCCCACGTGGGTATCAGCCCTCCTTCCTCCTCCATCGCTGAACCTGCACCCAAAATCCTCTGCCTCCAGCCACCCGATTTTGTAACCAGAAGTCCAGTCCCCACCGAACTGCAGGATTCCCCGACAGCAGAGGTTTATCGGTCAGTGAGGTGCAGTCCTCGCCGCGCCCCGCAGCCCTGCCAGGGCTCGCTGGGAGCTGAAGGTGTCCACCGACCTCCTGGAACCTCTCCCTGACTCCCCACACCTCTGCCACCGCCACCCAGTGAGCCCTGCAGGACTTACCACCGATGTAACACCTGCCTCCTTCGGACAGCCCAGCTCTGTGGTCCCCGAGGAACCACGCTTTCCCCATCTTCTAACCCACAACCATGTCAGAACCAGCCACCGGCAACCGCTCTTTTCGCAGCCGTTCCCCGGTTAATCCCTGTGGCCCTGGGAAGAAGCAATAACAAACATTACCCATCTATATGTGTTTTTTTCTAAAAGAAATGCATACCCATTCACAGAGCACTCTTCCAACAAATGTTTTCTGTGCCTTTGTGGTATTTTTATAACCCGCATCTCAAGTGCCTTTCGAGTGCATCATCCCATATATAATGAAGAAATACCAGACAAGGATATAATACTGAAACAGATGCTTCTACTACCCAAATGAATAATTTCAACATTAATTCAAAAATCTTTAAAGCAGTCGTGAGACTAACATGCAGAGGATTATCAGCCAAGGGAAGAGAAATTTAATGTATCCAGATAAAAGCAATTTTTTGTTCATGAGCGCTACATCCTAAACAGAGTTTCTATAGGTCTAATAGATAGTAGGTATTTTTTTATTACAGACATACTTAGATTTTGATATCTAAATCTAATTCATGGAAATTTAATTAGTTTTGGTGCCCTAACTAAATTAATCTGAGTTCAAATTCAGTAATCAAACCTTTTTAATCATATGCTGAAAGCTAAATAGGTAATCAAGTATTATAACTAACTTAACTCACAGAGACTTCAAAACACAAAGGACGGAGCCCTTGCAGCCCATCGCTGGCTTACGGAGGAGCTCCCCTGGCTTTTCCCGAAATCTCTCAGCTAACGTGTCCGGGAAGCCCCGGCCTGATCTCCTTCCAGCAGTCTGCTTCGTCCCCACTCAGATCTTCAAGATTATTACATTCAAATTTCATTTACGTCACCTCCTTTTCATTCTCCAGATCAGATAAAAAGCCCAGACAGAGATCCAGGATACGGATGTGCTGCTTCTCCAAAGGATGCATTTTTTTCCTCTCATCACCTTTCCCCAGCCAAGCACAAAGGTGTCATTAATTCCCCATTATCCCAATATAGCCTCAGGGGGAGAATTACTGTCAGGTGCTTCAAGGGGCTCCCGCTGGACTCCAGGGAGAAGGATTTCGTTCCAACCAAAGGGATAGTTATAGCGTGGAGAAGGAGTCTCAGACAAAGGCGATGCTCTGCCACTGCCCAGCCCTTCCATCCCCATCCCGGCTGCATCCCTGCTCAACGCCAAGCAAGTTCTACACTCCTGTTCTCATTCTACTCGATTCTGATTGTATCCTATTAATATGTTTCTATGATTCTAAGTTTCTTCATCAAAGTAAACCAGCAAACAATGACTCTGAGGAATCATCCGAGCACCGGAGGAGAGCGTTAGGCACAAGGACACCCTGCCCTCAGCATTTTGACGAGGGATCAGAATTATTACAAAAATACTTTTGATTATTGGCTGCTGTCAATCAATGACAGGCACAATTATAATGATACCAAAGATAGCATGTGGTCACCAATAAAAATTACAAGGATTGATTTTTACATACCAGCACAGCAATAAATAGAACATGGACCTCATATTCAAGGATACTTTATTAACTAGCTAGTCTACGCAGCAGTAAAACATGAAATTGCACTGAAATAGAAGCGTAATCTCCACGGATCTTCTCCTTCCCCACAAAATTCTGGTTCAACATTGATTTTTTCATGTTGAACAAACATATCATGAGGCTGAAATGAGATCGGTGGATTCATTTTGAGCCTTTCTCTGCTAAAAAAAACTTCTAGAAACAAGGTGAGGGTGCCTGTAATTACAGACCCAGGATTAAGGCCGACCATTTGCCGGAGTTTCGTTCATTTGCAACGCGGCTCCCTCCTGACCTCCGCCTTGGCAGACGCACTGCAGTAAGGGGCTGGTTACTACAAGTTTCAACACCAGCAAGAACTGGAACTTGAGAATGTGCTTTTCTTCCCCCTGCTGTTACCTGTAAGCCATGATGTGAACACGAGGACGTGGCTCTGCTCAGTCCCTCTCGCCTCCCCTCCTCTCCTCACCACCACACCATCCTCGGGGCGGAGGGAGCAGCCCTCGGTACGGCGGGACGGGGAGCTGGGTGAAGAAAAGGGCCCTGGTTTCCTCCCACAAAACCCCATGCAAAAGGTGTAATACCACGTTTGACAGCATTTTTACACTATTCCACGGTCAGCACTGAGAACGCGCCAAGTGATATAACCCCATGGCCGCTGTGGACGCAGGGAGGGCGATACACCCACGTGTGCTTGTGCAAAGCTAGTTCTCAGCGACTATAAATACACTCTGTCACAGCTTGCTGCCCCGTCCCCATTTTGCTTTTGCGCTGCCCAAATACCAGCGGTTACCGAAGGAAGGGGCCAGGGAAGAGTGGGGCCCGAAGAGTCACAAATCGTCTCCCCAGCGCTGCGACTCCAGCTGCTGTAAATCTTCCACCAGCCAGAAGCAATCACAGACTAATTTCAGCCAGATAGGTCCCGAGGCTTTCTTTATTATTTTTTATACTCCAGTGAGTAAATTCATCAGGAGGAAAAAAAAAAAAAAAAAA
>VYZM01018431.1:1913292-1933088 GCA_013398915.1 Dromas ardeola
TTGCACCCATGAGTGCATATTCTATAAGAGAAAAAAAAAAAAAAAAAAAAAAAAAAAAAAAACAGAAGCAAACCGTAGAAAGCACCGCACATTTCTCACCTGAGGAGTGAAAAACATTGTGTGCTTTGAAGGCTGGAGTGCAGCCAGCCAGCAAAGGGTGAGAGGCCGAGACGCCAGCGAGCTGGTGGCCTGGGAGCCGCCCTCATGTCACCGACGGGTCTTCTTGCTGTATCAGAAATTGGCTGGATTTCAAATAATGTTTACCTAATTTTGCAGTTTCAATTACTGCAAATTCCAGAGCAGGCAAAGCCCTGGTTAGCGTTCCTGCCCAAGCACACATCCCGCTCGCTGACACGCGCACTTCCAGCTGGACCAACACAACCGGCTGGGTCGGAATCACTGCCAGGGCTTCGCTCTCGCTCCCCGCCTGGGTTTCAACCACTGAGCAAGACACGGACGATCCCGTCCTGCTAAAAAAAGCCCGCACCATCCCATCACCCTGCCTATACTAAAGGTGAAGGCTGTAGCAAGCAGCAGAGGCACTTTCGGCAGGCCCTGGGGCGCAGGGCAGCCGGCTGGTGGCTGGATTCTTCCCCCTCTCAAGAGAACTTCCACGTATCCTTCGGAACACGGCCGCGCAGCATCCCACTTCACCCAACTGAGCAGGCTTTATTTTAACCAGAGCGATCCAATCTTTTGTCATCGGATTGGAGTTTTATCACATCGCTCTTGTAAATGTGCCAAAAATAAGAGCATAATTTATTAATTTCCTCTACGTGCGCTTTGTTCCCAGTTACCCTTCCAACTATTTGACTGCTGTGAAAAGTTAAAAAAGCAAAAAAAAAAAGGAAAAAGGCATCTCTAAAGGTTAAAACTTTGAGCCAATTTCAACTTCAACATACATTAGAGTAGTGTATTTTTCATTCATTCCTCCTGGTGACATTTCAAGCTTTGTTACAAATCAATCAGCATTTCCAAAAGCATTTGGAGGAGCAGGAAACTATACTGGATACAAATCCTACAACATCCATTATTCTTGCTATTTCACTCATTCTGATGAATAACATTTCAAAGGTTATTTTAAAAGAAGCAAAGATTTATTCGAAGTTTCAGGAGAGGTAAAGGATTTCCGTGCAAAGTTTCAACAGCAGAATAAACTTTAGCAATATACATGGAATTAATTTCATAATGAATTTGGTCGAGCATTTAAAAGGACAGAGCTTGCAGTAACCTGGTAAGAGACACATTTAACGCCACGTCACACTATTCAGTATGATGTAGAAATCGTGGGAAAAACGTAAAGTACCTAAAAGTCATAAAACAGAATTAAGGTGGTGGTTCCTGGAAGTCTCCTCCAGTATGATATTTATCACCCAAGGTCACGATGTTCTGCCGAGGCGAGTTAAAAACCCCAAGGGCTACTGTTTTGATGGGAGACAGCGGCTTTGGCGGTATCACCTCAAAGCGATGGATCAAACTGTGAAAGCAACTAACTGGGGCTAACTGGTTCCTGTGCAACCAGCAGGGACCTGGGCAACCTTCTCGGCTGCAGCAGCACAGCCTCTGAAGATGAAAGCAGGAAGCACAAAGCTGGCCTCTGCCACGCAGAACAGCACCGCGTTGTCCTCAGGAGGGGACACCGATGGCACATTCATTGTTGGGTTCCTGCTCCCAACCCTGATGTCCACCTCCAAGAGCTCAGTCTTGCTTGAGAACAGACGGGTTTCGTATTCTCATCCACTCAGCCTTGCACCTTGTGTTAATGAAGGCCATCTTTCCTGAGGCATGTAAATGCTATGAAGCGTATACGTGAGTTAAACAAATACACACCACCCTCCAAACCTTCTTGCAGGGCCAGAGGAGAGCAGCGTTTTTTAAGGGTGACGCTGAAGATATTTTTGTTCTAGCCAAGTCTGCTTGCTAATTTATTTTAGTGCCCAAGGAAGGAGTATTTCAGCTTCTGACAGCAATGTTGATAGCCCCAGCAGTATTAAAAGTGCTCCCCTTGAAACAGAACACTTATATCTGTTTTATCTTCCCAGTGTGACCAGGAGCGGCGGCAGGTGTCCTGTGGGATGGGACGCAGGGAAGGGCGGTCCAGCACATGGGATGCCGTCAGCCTGAAGCCGAACAATGCCTGAGAAATGGTCCCTTTGGCTGTCAGTGTTAACGTGGGCTCTGCAAAAGCACATTGTGTGCAGGTGATGGGCCAGCGCCGCAGCTCTCCCTGCCCCTGCCTGGGCCCTTATCTCCCCACGCAGACCCCCAGCCAGCCCCCGCTCACATCCCACGCTGCCATCGCAGCGAAGGCAAATACTGCTGCAACCTGAACGCAGGCTGAGCCCAAACCCCGCGGGCAGACGGGGGAGAGCTGCAAATAAATGGTTATCTTGATCTGCACACACCATGCTGCCCAGGCTTTTTAATCGGAGACCGTAATTGCTCTTCTTTGTTTGGGAAACTCACAGGGATCGAGCATCAGTCAAGCTCAGAGAGGAAACCATGCCCAGGAGGCAACAAAAAGGAGAAAGAAACCTTCAAACCTGAACACTGCCAGCCTGGCAAAGTGGCACTTGCTGCCACGTACCCACCAGGTACCCACCAGGTACCCCCCACGTACCCACCACGTACCCACCAGGTACGGCCAACGCCGCGTGGGCAGAGCAAACCCAGCAGTCCTGGAGAACGGGCCAGCCCTTCCAAAACGACATAGATCCCGAGTTTCCCCACTCCCACGCAGGCAGAAACCAGTACCACAACACCTGGAATCACTTTGTGCCCAGGCTCGCCAGCGCTGCACGGGGAGGGGGCCGGAGATGCCACACGATGGATCATTTCCAGCTCGCAGCTTGTCACTCCTGGTTACCATTATTCCAAATGACGAGGAAAATATGAGCCTCCGAGTAACATTATTCTCTATCCAGGCTCACGCACAGCGTCTGGGGAGCACAGCGGAGGTTTCAAAGGAGAGCATTTCCCACGAACGATAGGCAAACCTTTCCAATTTTCCATTTGCTGCCATTCCTCACAACCCAGGCGGCAGATAAAGCTTTCCTCAGCCCTCAGATGATGATTGATAATGAAGCATAAAGTGGCACGAGGGCATGCATAATGATGCTTTAAGTTGGAAAAAGGGGAAAGCTATGTTCGTATTATTTTACACGTCCTTCCTAGCCCTGTGGCAGCTCCTTCCACCACTGCCCCGTAAATGGTTTTTAAAAGTGGCATCAGAAGGGGATGCAGATAGATATTACTGTGGAGATCGAAAAGATCCAGCTCTGCTCTACGCGTTCTTTAACCTGTCTAAATGCATGCTCTCATTTCCTAAGCTATTTTTTCCCCTTGTTGAAACTCAAATGAAAAAGGAATTCAGGGTTCAGGCAGGGAAGCTCTCATTAATTTTCTTGGCGGTGCCAGACCATTCAGACCTGCTCTGATGTTAATATGGAGTGAATTTGACACAGAAATTGTTTTGTAAATATATCTTTTAGAAGAGAGGTAAGACTACAGTCTTTAAAGAACCTGTATGGTCCTTAAGGAATCCAAAAATGCTTCTCATCAGGGTAGATATGTTAAAGCCACTACCCTAGCCTAATTTGCCTAATTACATACCTCCCTAAAATTCTCTTTATAGTTTCAACTGCATATGATAATTTCTTCCTATTCGCTCCTAAAAATGCTGTTAATTGTCCTTATGTGATGTTAATCAGCTGCGGCATCCAAGCCCAGACCTAATTTGTAGCAATCGTTTACTTATCTCAGAGAGGTGTTAACACTAGATTGAGAATTTAAGATGAAATTCAAATTTTTAATGTAAATTAAGCTACATAGCAGAGATGAAAAAGCTCAATAATTATTAAAAGCTCATTTTAGAAAAACCCAATACCTGAATTCGGCTATTTGAAATTTAGATTCAGTGACATCATGCATTCGGTTAAAGGAGGTGTGGAACAAATCTCACATATTATATTTCGAACGCTTTGTATGGAAAGGAAGCGACGCTCCCCGCTCCCGCAAGAAGCCTGCTCTTCGGTCAACAAGGAGAAGGGCAGAAATGGGGCTCCAGCTTTCCAAGGCTGCATCCTGAACCAGCCCAGTGCCCTTCCGACAGGGGGGCTGGAACAAGATGATCTTTAAGGTCCCTTCGACCCAAACCAATCTGTGATTCCATGATTCTTCTGGCAGGGCAGGGTCGATGCACCGGTGTGGGCACAGGCAGCTCCACCACCAGCAACCAGTACTGACCGCTCATGGTCTGGAGTCAAGCAGATCCTTAGGCTCTTTGCTAGGAGTGAACCCCAATTTAAAAACGCTGCACAGACGCCTCTAGCAAGCTCCTGCTTGTCTGTACGGTTTCACCAGAGCTATTTCTGTTCCAGGATGTTATGCACATAATAATTTTTTCATTATGTAGGAAACAGCTTATTTGATCAATTTGCCCTATTTTTCTGTTCATGAATTTAGTGAGAGGTTTATCATTTTCCTGAGTTTACTAGAAATTACCTGCCAGATATAATTGCAGTAAATAAAACTTGCTCTGGAGCTCAGGCTTGTATGGCTCGAAACAAATGCTTGCAATTACTGCCTTTGTGGAGCATGTGCTCAAGAGAGCGAGGACAGAGCCAAGGAAATTTGTCTGGGGTCTTAAAAGGCGCCCGAGGGCTGGAAGTGCCTCTGTTCCCTGGGATCTGGTCACCAAGTTCCCTCAGGGCGTTTTGATAAATGGATCCTGTTATAAATGGATCCTTACTGGATCCTGTTCTGTGCCGGAGAGAAAGCTGGGACTGCGATGTGAGGGGGGATCCCGGCTGGGGTCTGGAGCAGGGACGCCGTCCCCGGGGCTCCGTAAAGCCCCCCGCAGTTGGGCACTTGCTTAGTGCCCTTTGGTACTTCCCCCACTCAGCAAAGCTCGGATATTTTCCTTTTAATTGACTATTCACGCACAAAACCCGCGTGGGACCCGCCGGGCTGTGTGGCAGAGGACAGGCTGGGAGCGGGGCCGGCATGGGCAAGGCAGCCAGAAATGGGAGGAGAAATGGGAATTTGTGTCTGAAGCACAGGCAGCGGCTGGAGCGGCACGGAAAAGGTGAGGGTCGAGGGGATGAGCGGAGAAAGACAGGATTTGTGCGGGTGTCCTGGTTTGAGCGACACAGGACTAATTTATCTTCTAATGCTTGGGAAAACTGCACTTTTAGAAGACTCTGGTGTCTGAATTCATGAAAATATTTACCTTATGGCCAGGTATGGGATGTGGGTTTTAAGGTCTCAGTGTTTTCAAGTTAGCCAGGTCAGGGATGAGGAGGAGCGAGACCCGGGCACTTGGCCCAAGCTGCCAACAGTGTTATTTCATACCATGAACTCCTGCCCATTTCTGTATTCGCTTTGCAGCACGATTTTAATGAAACCGATGGAAATACTGAAGGGGACCCCACCCAGGGGGCACAGAAGGGCGCAGGCACCCAAGGGTACATTGGAGCTGCTCTCCACCACCGACCCCATGTGTTGAACCTGCTTGGAAGTAACCCCTGCAGTGACCCCAAGAATTAGGGAGCATCCCGTCTGCAGGACGGGAGGAGAACGGTATAAAGGTCTGACGGGGAGGAGGAGCGTGTGACAGCACCGGACCCGCCGCCATCCTGGGCACCGCAACCCACGGCTCCGGCGCCAGCAAACAGCAAAGGCAGCGCCAGCAGGGCTCCTTTGGGTCTTCCACGTTGTAACTGTGGGTGCAATAAGCAGGTTTAATGTCTTTTTTGCAGCTCTCTCGCTGCTTTGGCTTTCCTCCTAAGATACTGTGCCCCCTCTCCCAGGCCAGAGACACCCGCTCCCACCTGCAGGAACACCGAAGTGCCTGTCGCTGATGGAGCAGGGCCATGGCTGACACCCAGTAACACGATCCTACAAAGGAAATCCTGATTTATCGAGGGAAAAATTAACAAGGGATTACTTGATGATCAGATTTCGCTTCCCCTTAGGACTGTGAGACCAACTCTTGCGTGTGGAGACGGGAGTGGATAACAATGAATCTTCTCTTATTAAGGAGAAGCTTTATTTTGAAAACGTGCCCCTGCATTTATCTCAACACTGTAAAGCAAAAGGCACACAACCAGGAGAGCAATTTCTTACAAGTCATGGGCTGCAATTAAAAAAAATAATCCCCTTTAGTGATATTTCTAATAAATACTGCTCTTATATGCTGAATAGAATGACTGGAAAATAGTGCATGTACTTTATTGGCTTCCTAAAGCAAACGCCTCGATGCATATCCCACAGCAAGACGTGTATCTGAGGTTACATATCCCTGCACTAAGATCGCAATAATCCTTTTTGCATTAAAAAATAATGAGCTTCATCTCATTTGCAGATTCTTAAGAGCATAGAATCCTATGGTCACTTGGCAATATGAATGCACATCTCATAAATAGTAAATGAAAACAGACCTCTCTTACCTTCCCACAGAAGCAGGACTGAAAGCTGGGTATTCCCACAGGGAAAGATATTTCTTTCCGGAACCTTTCATTCCAGAACAGCTAAAAATTCTGCCCATGTAGGCTTGTTCTGGGGGAAGAGAGAGGATTAAACTGGACATTTAAAATGTTTGTTTCACTACCCCCATCTTGAAAAATCTTTCTAAAAAAGGTAATCCTTTCTTACAATGGAGAAGTGCCAGAGTTCTTGGTAAAACCCAAATCAGTCATTTTTATGGGGGAACCTGCACAAATGCCTGTTTCACCAAAGAGAAAATTTGGGAAGCATCTACACTTAAGCATAATGTAGCAGCTCGCTGAAATGGGTGCCTAAAGGCAGCTGCAACCAGAGAAATGAGATCTGTAATACAAAGCTTTGCCAAAAAAGTAGTCTTCTCTATTTTCCCTCTTTCTTCCTAATATACTTGTTCATTTTCTTTTGTAATAAAAACTCCACAGAACACATAGTTCCTCATTACGGATATGTGTGTTCTGCCAAAGTTGTGGTCCAAGGATGAGGTTACTGCAATAATGTGCCCAAGGCATCAAGAATAAATCTATTATTTGATTATTTTTTTTAAAAAACCCCACAACTTTAAATAAAGGCCTTTAGAATTTAATAGATATGAAACCAATTAGATTTTATAGGAGCAGGGTCTACAGAAGCCATCTTATCGTTCTTTGGCGAGAGAAATAATGCTCTATTAAGTTCTATTAAATGCTTAAAAAAATCCACAGGAAAGTCAGCCTTTTCACTTATATTTTACTATTCTATCGGATTTCACCTTGGCCTGCGCTCCAGCATCCCTCATGGGCAAGCAGGCGGCTGTCAGGGTTCTTGTGCAGATGTTCAAAGCAAAGGAACGGGGTTTTGGTGCAGCCCTCGGCTGGATTTTGAGAAGGACACAAGAGCTGATGTGCGGTACCCGACGGCGGGTACCCGACGACTCTCCTGGGGACGACGGGCTGCCACACCGTGCGGCACAGCACATGGACACGGCACGGGGCTGTGGCCAGCAGTCGGCTCTGCTGGGCTTACAGGGTCTCGGACAACCAGCCAGCGCAGACAGAGCCAGCTCTGCTCGTCTGCCACTGACAGCATGGTTCCACACTACCATCTTAGACCTAAAAAAACCTTCAGACGTATTTTAAAGCCTAGCCTGGGTGATTAACCAGTCCCGGATTGGCACTCAAAAACACTGGGTTCAACTCTCAGCCCCACCACAAACTTCTGGGCTGAAGCTGGCCAAATACCTGCTCCGCTCTGGATGTGTTTGCTCCCCGTAAACGAAACGGGGGTAATATCACAGCCCTTAGAATCACAGAATCATAGAATCACTCAGGTTGGAAAAGACCCTTGGGATCACTAAGTCCAATCATCAACCCCACTCTACAAAGTTCTCCCCTACACCATATCCCCCAACCCCACATCTAAACGACTCTTAAAACACATTCAGGGATGGTGACTCCACCACCTCCCTGGGCAGCCCATTCCAGTGTCTGACCACTCCTTCTGGGAAGAATTTTTTCCTAATGTCCAGTCTAAACCTCCCCTGTTGCAGCTTGAAGCCATTCCCTCTTGTTCTGTCGCTAATTACCTGTGAGAAGAGACCAGCACCAACCTCTCTACAACGTCCTTTCGAGTAGTCGTAGAGAGTGATGAGGTCTCCCCTCAGCCTCCTCTTCCTCAAACTAAACAGTCCCAGCTCCCTCAATCGCTCTTCATCAGATTTATTCTCCAGGCCCTTCACCAGCTCCGTCGCCCTCCTCTGCACTGGCTCCAGCCCCTCGATATGTCTCTTGTATTGGGGTGCCCAAAACTGGACACAATATTCAAGGTGTGGCCTCACCAGTGCTGAGTACAGGGGGACAGTCACCTCCCTGCTTCTGCTGGTCACACTATTTCTAATACAAGCCAGGGTGCCACTGGCTTTCTTGGCCACCCGGGCACACGGCTGGCTCATATTCAGCCGCTTGTCAATGAGAACCCCCAGGTCCTTTTCTGCCAGGCAGCTCTCCAGCCACACTTCCCCCAGCCTGTAGCGATGCACGGGGTTGTTGTGGCCCAAGGGCAGGACCTGGCACTTGGCCTTGTTGAAGCTCAGGCCGTTAGCGTTGGCTGATCGATCCAGTCTATCCAAGTCTCTCTGTAGAGCCTCCCTTGTCTCTAATGCACACGGTGGGATGCTGAAACGCAAACAGGAGTCACCAGTGGAGTGTAAGCTGTCTCTATGCCTTTAAATAAAAAGCAAAAACTTCAATCAAACTTGAAGAAGTGCAGCTGCAGGAGGCTGCCGCAGCGGCCAGGCGGCACAGGGAGAGCCGGGGCCGGGGTGGCAGGTCGGGGCTCACTGGGCTCCCCCCGCTCCGGGTTTCAGCATCGCAGCTCTTGAGCCCCGCTCTTTGCATTTATTCCTGGAACACTTATCTAAAAGCAGCACATTCTCTTTGATTGACTTCACCTTATGGGAAAATATTCTTCTAAGACTAGCAGCCGTTTTTACAGAATACTTGCATTTGTTTAGTAAAATAATTGGAAAACTGCTCATAGATTAGGTACAAAATCATTTCCGAAGGCAGACTTTTTAAAGTCGGCTGAGAGCAGCCCAAGAACCTGTCACTCTCCTGCGATTTCTACTGAATGTCAGAACAGCAGAAAAACGAACCATTGTTTTACATTATTATGGCTGAAAGAACCCATATTTTTGTTGTCAAAACCTTAAATTGATGCTGCCTTGATGTTCCAGATGTTGTCTTGCCCTAGATCAAAAGATCCCATATATTCCAATTTATCCATTTGGGGTTATGTCCCTACGGACAGCACTTTGGAAGACCCGTGCTCCAGCCTGCGAGCTGCCCTGGCAAAGCTGCCACGAAAATCATCCGGCATTTTAACAGGGCAAGGAAGGAAGAAGGGGGTTCAGAAGGCTTTGTTCCTCTGCGGTTAATAACACAGGGAAGAGTGGTGTGCATGCATTAATTAGCCACACTTTGCAGCCCTGAACTGCATAAATAAATAGTAACAACCTTGTTGAGCGACCGAGGAGCGGTGGGGAGCAGGAGGGCGGGTGTGCGGGTGTCCTGCAGCGGGGAGGATGGACTGGGGGATGCTGAGTGCACAAGGACCGGGCTGTCCCGCTCCAAACTAATGGGCCTCGAGGTGCCAAGTCACGGAATCACAGAATCACGGAATGGCAGGAGTTGGCAGGGACCTCTGGAGATCATCTTGTCCAACCCCCTGCCAGAGCAGGGTCACCCAGAGCAGGTGGCACAGGAACGCGTCCAGGCGGGTTTGGGATGTCTCCGGAGACGGAGACTCCACCACCTCTCTGGGCAGCCTGTGCCAGTGCTCTGCCACCCTCACAGCAAAGAAGTTCCTCCTCATGTTGAGATGGAACATCCTATGGTCAAGTTTGTGCCCGTTACCTCTTGTCCTGTCCCTGGGCACCACTGAAAAGAGCCTGGACCCACCCTCCTGACACCCACCCTGTAAGGATTTATAAGCATTGATAAGATCCCCCCTCAATCATCTTTTTTCCAGACTAAAAAGACCCAAGTCCCTCAGCCTTTCTTCATAAGAGAGACGTTCTAGTCCCCTACGTTAAGCAAAGCTCAGGCCTTGCTGTACTTGTCCTCAGCAGACGATAAAACTTGTGATTCCAAGAGGAACCGAAGCACGACCAGCATGTTGGAAAAGCCCATCAGTCCAGCTTCCTCCCTTGTGAGACGGCAGGAGAGAAACACACAGTTTTGGAGCTTTATAATTCAACACTTTATAATTCAAAGGATTGGGGGTGCCTCTAGTTCCACCCTGAAGCACTGGAAAGGTGGCTGGGTGTTTTGCAGAGGTTCCGCCCTTCCTCGCTATCAGCCAGGCGGGATGACCTGAAATCGGTAACATTTACTGTGGGAGAAATCTGTTGCTGTTGCTGCTCACAAATCTTTCAGAGACGGCACTGCACCTACTGCCAAGTTCAGCTTTCCCTGTTCCCTTTCAAAATGCACACGTAAGATACGTATAAGAAATTCTTATACAGCATTCCCCCTTCCCCGAACACTAGGCACACTGCAACGCCTTTCCCTCCAGCTGCCGTAAGCCCTTCTCGTGCACTTTAACTAAATCCATTCTCACCCTTGTAGCACAAACAGTCTAAGACTGTGCCAGGACGAGCCAACTTCCCGGGCTCCCGGACCTTTCCGTGTAAGAGGATGTAGCTCTGCTGATTAAATTTGTACTGCAGGCAGGAGGATGCTTTAATGCGAAGATCAAGGAAGCAATCATGCACCTGAACATTTCTAGATGCCCTCCGGACAGTTGAGCTCAATTCTACTGTCTAAGCATGTTTTCAGTGTTTATGCAGGGAAAAAATAATGAAAAAAAAAAAATAAATTAAAGGCTTGAGATGAGGTGCCGTGCAGCGTGCAGTACACGACTCATTTTTGTACCCAGGCAGCCACTTGGGTGGTACCCGCTTTTCGTAACCCAGTCCAGTTCCACTCCTCAGTCTAACTCTAATGAGAAGATTAGTCATTGATATCAAGACTAACATAACAAGGTCAGCCTGAAGATGTATAATACTTGGTTGAGTATTGGTAAGTTATTTTTATTGTTATTTAGGTAGGACATATAGCACTAACATTGACATTTATAACGTGTTTGGAGTATTATACAAACAGAAGGATTTTTGCCTGCTTAGCATTACATACTATGCGTCTGTCCTACACTGTGCCAGCCTTCCCTGCCACTGGATTTTCACAGTGGTAGGAAATAACAGGGATAAAGGGATTAAAAAGCAATGATTTTCTGTAAAGCCTTATAGGACATGTCTGCTATGATCTCAGCTTACTTGCCTCATCTACACCAGTAAAACACTATTGTAGTAGACAGATTTATGGATTAAATGCAGACAAGTGTGTAAAATAAATATTTTGCTTATAGCTTCTACACACTTTAAAATATTCTCTGTGATTATAATAGCTTCTGAAGTCTCTTTCCAATGGGGTGAATTGCAGTTCAGGAGTTAAAATCAGGGACCTCCTCTGGCTTCGGTGCAATCTGAAGGTCATGACTGAAGTATGGTGTTTAGCAATTCCAAATAATTGTTTCCAGACCGCAAACATGCCACGCTTTGTCACAGCTGCCACTTAAGGTCAAACTGAATTTAAATTTTATTTATCTTTGTATTAATAGAGCTACAGTTCAGGCTAGGCCATGCGAAGTGCAGTTCTCAGACTGCTCTCTGTGTCTCCTCCCAGCCCGCGGGGACAGCAACCACAGCGGACGAGAGGGAAATTTGAAGTTTGGGAATCCTCATTTCACGGAAGAGGAACAGTTTAACAGCTCGGCCGGGGCCATGCAGATGTCGGTAACAGACCCAGCAATTGAACCGATGCTTTATACTCCATACCTCTCTGCCTTTCCTGTGCATGTTTTCCAGAGTGGTGATACAACCGCAGCACCTTCGCAGCATCGTCTCCGGAGGAGCACTCTCTTCATTTTGACAGGCAAGGTCGAACCGTAAGCGCTCTTCTCTGCAGCAGCTCAGAATCACAGTCTGGTTTTGGGGGAAGCGGAATCTCCAGGATCTAGTTGGTTTAGTCAACGTACGCTTAACCAAAAACAACGCAGCATCTTTATTTCTACCTTTCTCCTCTCCTTTCGTCATAAAGAACATACAGTCTTACACCATACTTGTAATCAGGTCTTTTGACATTAAAACCAGATGATATTTGAATTTTAAATTATTTCTATTAAAAGGAGAAATATCACTGTACCTGCTATAAAAGAATGCTGCCCACCTCCCCAACACATACACAAAAGAGCATAATTCATTAATATGGTGTATAGGTCCCAAAATTCCCATTGTATCGGTTGACAATGAGTACAAGATTGTTGTTGTGGATCACTGATTCATTGAGCAAAATGCAGCCTGTCATTTACAGCAGCTTCGGATCCTTCCCCACACACGGGAAGGATAAAGTGACCTGCTTTACCTTCACGCTTTCCGAGCAGACTGAGCGCTCGGCCTCACTAAAAAGTGCCAGACAGACCGTGCAGCTCCTCCCGGCAGGATGCGACGGCGGCACCGGGCTCAGTCTTCCCCGCACGACCTGCACAGCCCCGGCTCCTCTGCGGCTCTGTCCCACAGCCACCGGCCACCGGCCACCGCACCAGCGCAGCCCTCTGCCCTGGGCACCAACCACAACCAACCGCTTTTTGCTGAACAGAAACCTTTGTCTCAGAGCTAGATCATAGAATCACAGAATCATAGAATTGCCTGGGTTGGAAGGAACCTTTCAGATCACTGAGTCCAACCATCAACCTAACTCTGACAAACCACCACTACCCCATGTCCCTCAGCACCACGTCTGCCCGGCTTTTAAATACCCCCAGGGATGGTGACTCCACCAGTTCCCTGGGCAGCCAGTTCCGATGTTTAATAACTCAGTGTAAAAATTTTTCCTAATATCCATCCTAAACCTCCCCTGGCACAACTTGAGGCTGTTTCCTCTTGTCCCATCGCCTGTTCCTTGGGAGAAGAGCCCGACCCCCCCCGGCTGCCCCCTCCTTTCAGGCAGTTGCAGAGAGCGAGAAGGTCTCCCCTCAGCCTCCTCTTCTCCAGGCTGAACACCCCCAGCTCCCTCAGCCGCTCCTCACCAGACTCATAAGATGCAGAGTAATAAAGGGTGGTGGTGATTTTTTTTCTAAATACACCACTATAGCGCGTACCTGCAGTCACGGTTTTATACCACTACCCACTTGAAAGATCATTCTCCTACAGTTTACATACTGCCCAGTATTTTTATTTATTTCACACAGAAGGGGAACACACTCCCCCCACCAATAACTGAGATGCTCTATTCAGATGGCAATACACAGAAATACTGAGCAAAAAAGATCTTAGTTTTGGACAAGTAACATCGCGTCGGGGATTTCTCTCTAACAGAGCGGGTCTTTAGATCTACAGATGTCAGTTCAATACCTCATCAGGTTCACGAGTTTCAAAGTTAATTTCACACTAAGAAGGTTTTCAACAAAGAAGCCACAGGAAAAAATACACTTAAAAAGAAATATTGAGTTCTTTGACATGGCCGAAATATTCTCAGTAGAGAAGTAGGGGGTAGAAAAAGGGGGGAGAAGATGGTTGTAAGCTGGGCATACCGAAAGCAGCTTATGAACTAGGTGGGAAGGAATACTTAATTATGTCATTTGGTATTGCAAGTGGTTCTGAAATCAACCCAGAAGTTATTTCTGCCATGGCGGTGCTGCAGACAGAGCTGCAAACCCCAAGACAGCGGCACTAACGGGAGCTGGAAGGAGCGCGGGGGTGGCACGTCTCCTCGTGCCTGTAAACCAGCAGCGGCGCAGCCCCGGGTGCAGCAACTGGAGTCAAAGAGTAACATCAGTCCCGTGTGTATTTACCGCACGGGTTGTGGTACTAGTCCTTTAGTGCCTCAGCTACTAGTCTGGGGTTCACACACGGTCCCCTGAGCTTGGTCACTGCCACTCACCCTTTAGAAATGAGTCTCCTGCCCCTGCAGCAGCAGGGCTGCGCGCCGAGCGTCGGCAGGGTCCACACCGCTCCTCCGCTGCCCGTAAAATCTAAGGCAGCTCTTCAGTTTGGTGCTTCTGCAGAGTGCCATAATAGGTTTTTCTATGCGAGTCCTTTTGTAATCATTTTATTATCCTGCTAAAGGAGAACTGTACCTCGAACATAAAACGATATGTCGACCTATTCAGGTCCTCGAGTTAGACGATGAGACTCCAACCCTTCTCCCAGAGACAGAAACAAGGACTTCACACCCTGCTCACAAGGAATTGCAGATTCAACTCTTAAGACCCGAGTTAAGCCTACCTCTCGGAGACCTGCACGCTCAGCCCTGTCTATACGACCTCTGCACCAGGGTAGTTGAGAACAGTGGGTTTTTGACTGACTGAGTGCAGAGCATCGCTTCTCGTAGCAGAAGATGCAAAGAAATGTTTTCGTGGATGTTCATCCCTTAGCACGTGTCGGGAATCCAGTGGACAGGGGTTTTGTGCTCTGCATGTTACCACTTTTACTCTTGGAGTCAATACAAATTATATGCTTGCAGTGAAACTCTTCAATTGTCTTTAAGGCGCTCCAGCTTTCCAAGAAGCTTTGGGGGGGTTCCTGGTAAAATGTTGAAATGAGATGAGAGTCCCTCCTCATGAAACATTCACACGACAGATCATCTGGGAAAAGAGACATCAACGAAAAGGAAAAGCTTCACAATTAATAATACATCAGAGAAGTGAGATGGAATAGTGTGCAAAATGACCGACCTGCTTTAGAAACACTGCCTGGTGTCATTTTAGCTCCTTATTATAGAATTCCCTACATAAAGACATCCAGATGTTCTCATCTGCCTACGTACAGACAACTGTCAGGAAAAGGAAGGGTGAACCGCAATAACCCTTGCTACTGAAGGGCTGGTTTATTTCCCATGAAAAAAATGCAACTCCGACCAGCAGGTAAAAGCATCCTTCTGGGTCACAGCAAAGCCGTGAATGCTGGGGTTTGTACAGCAGCACCATGGCGACTGGTGCAATCGCTCTTCACACCGAGCCGGGGCTTGTAGTCCCTGTGCACGTGATCGCATCCACACTTGTGCACCTGCAATCACTTACACCATTTGTGCATGCAATTATTATATCCGCAATGCATAATTGGGAATGCATTATGCAAATAACCAGTTATTGATGTAATTGGTCATTGGCTTACACAGTTACTGGCTGGCAATTTGCATGCGCAGTGCTGGTACCTTTCTGAATAAATCCAGCATGCTCGTGCAGTTTTGAAAATAAAATCACAGCATCTGACACACCGGGTGAAGGGAAATCCCAGCAGTGTTTCACCTCGCTAACAAGAAGTGTCACCGGAACTAAGAAACTTGTTGGCACAAAACACAAACTGTAATACCTCCTTCTCTACCTAACTCACACCTAAGTCTTCAGCAATAATCATATTTCTCTTCCAAAAAATTCCAGCTAACTGCTGCCTGTGTTTATGGACTTGTTTCAATGCCACGGGGGTTGGGAGCTATTCCTGTTGGGACACAGGGCAACAGATTTTCTCCTGCCCAGGAGCCAGTCTCTTTTCTTTTAGGTGGTGCCCCTTCTACCAGACATTCCCACTTGACATCCCTTCCCAGTTTATACCTCTGTACAGAGAGGCGCGTTAGAGTCCTGCAGCCCAGCTCAGGGTGATGGATTATGCCTCCAGTCGGGACGGTAAGCAGCTTAATGGCAGGATGTTTGCTGCAGAGAAAAAAGGCAGCGACATGCATAACAGGTCACCGAAAGCGGTACTGTTTTATTATTATCCAAGTCAGTTATTTAGGCCCTTTTAAAGGTTTAAAGGCCTGGTCCCCAAAACGCCAGGCACTGTACAGACAGAAACCAGCAGCAGGTCTCTGCCCCAGAGCCGCCGGCGTAAATGGGTATGGGGCAGTAAAGAGGGAGTGAACACGGTGATGGCAGCAAACGTCATACTCCTTTCACAGCACTTCTGGAGATGGAGATGAACCCGGAAAGAGCTGAATGCAAAGCGAACGGAGGAATAAGGGGACGAAGCCAGAGGGCACAGAAAGAGAGAAGATGAGAACAAAGAGGCAATCAAAAGGGACCATGTGCAGCTCAAGTGGTGGGAAATCTCCTATTTTCCTGGGAGCTTCTTTTTTAAGGCCACTTGAGCAGGAGTGTTTGGGAGAGCGCTCAGTTCTGCCTGAAAACTGCTGATGGGAAAGTATTTGCAGGGGTTGTACCTCGAGCCGTTCATGGGAGATGACAGAGAGGAAGATCTGCTCCCCTTCTCCTTCAGCTCAAACCTTCCCCCAAGTCCCAGAGGTCCTGCAGCAGCTCCTCCTGGAGCCGGTCCTACCTTACAGACACCAGCCTGGGGAAAAAACAACTTCTACTACTCTTCACTGCACAAAAATACTCATTTGTGGTCTGTAGGAATGAAAGATTTTTTTAAATCCATCTCAACATTATTCTCCTTCCCAGTGTTTTAATGTGAAAACTGCCTAGAAACGAAGACACCAGCTTAAGAGTGTAAAATTTTAATGCTTACTATATTTTGCCTCCTTTTTGCTTGCATGTAGATTTTAGGTCCATCAGGTTTACGCCTTTCAAGCTTTTCTATGCAATCAGAAGGAATGAGACCTTTTTTCTTTCCTTTTTTTTTTTTTTAATGAAGCTGGCATTTTCTTAGGAAGTATCATTCTAGAAGCTTGAATTTTAAGGGAGACGCGTAGTACCAGTCAGCATCCCTACAAAACTATGAAGTTTTGACGCACTCCGAGAATACCGAGCCCGTCAGGCAGCCTGACAAGGTGGTCAGTGCAGTCATCAGTTAATTACTCCTCCTGCACCTCACCATCCCCAACCAGCCGCCCGGCCAGACAGACGCGCGCTGCGGGAGATGAACCGCACGTGCTTTGGGACTGCGCAGTCCCGTACAGCCCCTGCAGATCCTGCCTCGCTTCTCTACGTAAGGTGAATGTCCCAGCCACGCTGCAAGAAAAACTCTAGAGGTCAAAGATGGGGAATGGGGTTTAACCATTAACGAACAACGCCTGCAACAAGACAAAGTTCCCAGGACGCAGGATCGGAGCTTTGCATCTGGCTTGCGCGGTGATGGGATAATTGTACCTGGAACACTCCTCGTCCCTGGTGCTCTTCCAAACCAGGAAATTCTGTGGTGTTTTGCTCTGGCCACTGTCCGGGCGCAGCTGAACATCCCTGGGGCTGCGGAGCTGCTGGGCTGCGCCTCTGCTCCCCGCCTGTGTCTGCCGGCCGCAGCCGAGGACCAGAGGCTAAAGAGTGACAGTGGGGAATGGGGTCATAGAAACATAGAAGTGTCTGGGTTGGAAGGGACCTTTCAGATCATTGAGTCCAACCATTAACCCAACACTGCCCAAACCACCACTACCCCATGTCCCTCAGCACCACGTCTGCCCGGCTTTTAAATACCTCCAGGGGTGGTGACTCCATCACTGCCCTGGGCAGCCTGTTCCAATGCTTGGCAACATTTTCAGTGAAGAAATTTTTCCTAATATCCATCCTAAACCTCCCCTGGCACAACTTGAGGCTGTTTCCTCTTGTCCCATCACCTGTTCCTTGGGAGAAGAGCCCGACCCCCCCTGGCTGCCCCCTCCTTTCAGGGAGCTGCAGAGAGCGAGAAGGTCTCCCCTCAGCCTCCTTTTCTCCAGGCTGGACACCCCCAGCTCCCTCAGCCGCCCCTCACCAGACTCCTGCTCCAGACCCCGCACCAGCTCCGTTGCCCTTCTCTGGACTCGCTCCAGCCCCTCAGTGTCTGTCTTGTTGTGAGGGCCCAAAACTGGACACAGCACTTGGGTCCCAACCCTCTGCCCATTTCCGTGCAGAACGGATGCTCCACACCGAGCCAGGGGGACTGTTTGCCACGGCACAGCTATAACAGCTTTTCAGCACTTTAAATTCACCTACAGCACTTGCCTCGCTTAGAAAACAATGAGTATTTCAGAGAGCGTAACTCTCTAAGACGTAATTTCCCCTCAACTTCTCATCACACCACCTTATACACTGCAGCCCCACCAGCCACCCCAGGGCTTAACCCTGCACCCACACCACAGCGCCCTGCCCCTGCCACCACACTGCGTCCCCTCGACCCTGCCTGCACCCCACCGTTCAGCAACCCCCTCCCTTCCATCCCCCTGGCCGGGGCGCCCCGAATCTCCTGCACAACGAAGGGAGGTTTCCCTTCTGTGGTTCCGACGAGTTTGGCGAGTTTGGCCAGCAGCGCTGGAGCCACGGCGAGGGCTGAGCTCGCCGCAGGGTGCCCACCGCCCCGCGTGGCTGCCCGGGCGCAGCAGTCCCGCGTGATGCTCATCACCCCAGCACCGCTCTGCAACCACCAAGCACAAGCAGGCACTAACCCTCCCTGCTTGCTTCGGGGTTCGAAGGCGCGAGCTCTGGTTTAGAAGCTTATTTGTGATCGTTTACACAAGTTCCTCATGAATCCTGGCAGAGAGAGGGGCATGTTGTGCGTGTAATTTAAAATAGTGAAAGCCTGGAAGGGAGACGGCATCGCCTGCGATGACAGACAAGCGTTTAGCCGCTCGTGAAAATTAAATACAGAAAACGTTTTTCCTCTAGCAAGCCTCTTACAAACCTACGGCTCTCTTCTGCTGCTGTACGGATACAGGAGGTGTTCAGCAGCCCTCCTAAAAACCCAGGCCTCACGATCAACAACATGGTTAGCATCTGTGAAACATAAAGCACAGACAGTTCCCTCAAAGCACTTACGCCCATTAAAAGGCCTCGAGGGACAAGGCTGCGCGGGGGCTGCCCGTCCTCACTCTCTCTGTGGGGCAAAAGTGATTTTTGCGGAGTGGTGCGGGCTGATGGCGTGCCACTGGTACTACATGAAAAGACGGATCTACTCCGCCGAGGAAGTGAAAATAAATCCCCTGCCCTGAAACAGAGGAGAACCGAAGCTATTCAAAATACAGCTATTACATTACTTCCACATCAGAAATAAGTGATAGATGGGAAAAGTAACATCCGGACTGACGAGAATAGACTCTGTGGAAGGGAAAGCGGCTTTTTGGACGACACTGATGAGTTCCTTCTGAAAATTCAATTTCCTTAAATATGAAAAATTTCACTTTTAATGTTACCCAAACGACCTTTCGAGCTTTCAGAAAAAAATTCATTGCCTCAAGAGAAAATCCGAAGCAATAACTACAGAGAGTATTTGCTGTGTATTCAACTTATTGTTAACACATATTACAGGTCTTCCTCACTATAAATTGTTAAACCAATTTTTAAGATCATTTCCTGAGAAGGCATCACCTTGGTACACCCCCGGAGGAGGCGCTGAGCTCAGCCTGCCGTGGACACCAGCACCTTTTCATCCAGGTTGCGCTCAGCAAACTCTGCCTCTGTGACTGCACCGGCCTCGTGCCGTGCATGAGGGTGGAAACAGTCCCGGGTACTTGCAGGCTGCTTTGTCGGGGTGTTTGTCACTAAAAGCATAAGAGCTGCCTGTTGTGGTATGTAGAATTCCCATTATCTTATGTTAATAAAGGGCAGGAGGGATGAGGCACTACAGCACCCTCCTGTGACAGCTCTCCCTGCCCTTGTCTCACCTCCCTCATGGTAAATTTTGTACAGACTTCATTAAAAGTGACACAAAGGATCTTGCCACGGAGATGCTGGGAGAGCTGGAGCCCCTCTGCTGTGAGGACAGGCTGAGAGAGCTGGGGGGGTTCAGCCTGGAGAAGAGAAGGCTCCGGGGAGACCTTTCCGCCCCTGCCAGTCCC
>VYZM01018431.1:1934375-1974655 GCA_013398915.1 Dromas ardeola
CCTTCAGAAAGCGGCATAAAGGCGCAGTGTGAGCCGGGCCGCCCGCCCCCGCCGCCCCCGCCACCTTCCTCCCGGGGCCGGGGCGATGCCGCGGCCGAGCGGCCGCTTCGCACCTCCCGGCACCGCGGTTCGGTGGCGTTCGCAGCCCGGCGAGTGGCGGAGAGCGGGGCCGGAGCCGCCTCCGGCCGCGGCTCCGTCTGCGCCGGGAGCTGGGTTGTTTGGTTTTTTTTATTATTATTATTTTATTTGTGGAAGCCGGTCGCCTGAAAGATGCGCGGAGCGGGACAAAGGGCGAGCGCCCGGGCGGCCCCGCTGGCCCCCCCTCGGTGGGGGCTGCCGGAGGGGCCGGGGGGTCGCCCCCGCCTCGGGAAGCCCCTTTGGAGGAGGAGGGGGAGAGCTCGCATTGTGCTGGGTCTGACCGGGAGGGACGCAGCAGATGTTGGCCTGCTATTTTACATCCTTCCCTAAGTTATTTAGTGCCGGCTCGGTGCGTTTTCCCCACCAGGCGATGGAAGGCGAAGTAACAGAATCAAACTCAAAGTAGAAAATAACGTTGTCCGAAGGCGGGAGATCGCGCACAGGATGCTGATGGTTTTGTCCTGGAGCTGCGCGATAGTTCCCAAGTCATGAATCTCTTCAATAAAAATAGTTTGTGAACCTTCAAGTCCTTTCCGTACAGACTTAAAGGACCCCTATAAAACGGAGTCGGTATTTCTGAACAAGACTATAAACCTTTTATGGAGAGTAACTTAGATGTACACGAGGCGATCTCGCCGATGCTTCAAATGACCAAAGTCACGTAGGGCATCACTCCCGACTGCTGCCTGAAGGTCCTACCAAAGTACGGCCAAAACTCTTGCGAGTTGGGATTTAAATTCATTTAAAAGACAGGCACACTGAGAGAGAGAAGAAACAAAGCACGAAGCCTGCCAGGTGACACAGTAGCTAAGAGGACCACATTTGTCATGTCCGATCAGGCTGTGGGCTCCGTCACCCCGTGTACCCCCTCCCTGTGCCCCCCGGCCACCCTCCCTGTCCCCCCGCGCTGCGGCAGCATGTCAGAGCACGGCCCCGAAGGGTGAAACCCGCGCTTTGCAAGAGCTGAAGTTTAACTTTTGCATTGACAGTTAAAAGTTACCTGAATAAAATTTTATGTAGTCCCTATAAAATTATATATCCTAGTGGGCACTTTGGACTTTAATAGACCAGTTACTGTGATGACTATAAAGTATTTTCCATTTACCTAGAACAGACATGAATAATACCACTGACTATTACAGGAAATAGGTTTTTGTATCAAGTTGTATAGATTATAAAAGGATACAAACTTTTCAACGTTAACTGTGCAAGCCTTTTTTTTTTTTTTTTTTTTTTTTTAATTACTTCAGGAATAAAANTTTTTTAATTACCATGAATATATTGATGCGGAGTGCATCCAAACTTATGCTGCAAAAAGAAACTTCTGTTCATTCTGATTTATCAGGGCTCAGGCATGGATCCAGCTGGGAGGCTGGGACGCCCTGGTTTAAAACCAGTCGCGTGTGCATGCGATTCCAACCCGCCGAGTAAATGCCACCATTTAAATAGGCATCGGTTAAAGCTTTCGTCATCGTATCATAAGCAAACATTAAGTACCCCTCGGTATTTGAAGAAATGCTAATTGCCGCCGGGATGCGAGGCGCGGTGGCGGAGGATGCAGCCCGTGCGGAGGTGGAGATGCTGCAGCCTTTTGTTTGACTTCGATACAGTATCGTGGCACTGCAGAAGCCAGGGAAAACTTTTGCTAATCGGCGTGCCGTATTCCTGCTGCATCCGGCTGCTGCCAAGGCGGGCGGCAGTACCAGCTCTTCAATATTTTATTTTTTTTGTAGGGACACTTAAAGCACCTTGGATGAATCATAACCCATCAAGTATTACTGGTACTGCAGCTTGCATTGCTTAATATTTACTTAAAAGGTAATTTACTTGCCTTATTGAGTCTCTGGGTATTTTTTGTTGTTAGGGATGATATAAACTCCAAGTTTATTTAAACAGTAACTTTTTATTATTTTTTTTAAATTTCTTGTATGAATTCTTTTGAAGCTTTTATTTCTGTTAATGATATCAATGAATAAAATAAAAAAAAAAAAGGTTTTTTCACTTTGGTAGATGGGTTAGAGCTCTATGCCACGTTATTTCTGCCTCTTTTGGGACTGCTGCTTCCCCAGGCGAACGCCTTGGAGCACGCGTGGTCCCAGGTCCGGCTTTGTGTCAGGCTCAGACTAGGATCAGCCATCAGAAAAAGACAAAACAAAAGACAAAAAGTTAAGTGATGTTTATAGAAGAGCAGGTTGTTAACAGCATTTTATTTTTTTCCCAACCAGAAAAGTAGCATGATGCTGAAAGTGTTTACTGAAGAGCCAAACCTTTTCAGAAATCAAAATCTCTTTTTTTTTTTTTTTTTTTTACTGCGCACTTTTTAACTATGGAGGTGACTGTTCTTTGAAGCCCTGATTAATATAAATGAGTTGTAATTTTCTGACCAAGCCATCCTAGTTCACATGTATTATTCCATTGGCAGACATGTGGTCTCCACAGCTGTCCCCTCATTTGTGTATGAAATGGAAACACTGGTGGCATTTGTAGGTTACCATAGTTACACGAACAATACACGTGTGAGGCTTCATCCTGCCAAGCTCCAGATTTTTTCCTGGCAGACATTTTGTAGACACAGAACTGAAGAAAATCTATGTAAAGTTTTTGGACGCACAGAAATCCTTTTCTCCCTCTCTCTGTTTATATAATGCTAATTGACGGGGAACCTGCATCTCAGCCTCACGACAGCTGATTCTTGCGCCTTCTCCCAGTTGGAAATGCCATCTCGGGAGATGTGGGATGCTCCCAGGAATCGTGAATTCCAGGCTCCACTCAAGAGCAGGGAGGTAATTAGCAGGATCAGGCCTTAAATGCTATGGCAAATACAAAACGCATCTTTCTTAAAAATAAGTTGCAGCACAGCGAGGTCTACACGAGACAGAACTTTTGGGTTGAAACCGTTTTCTCCCAGTTATGTTTCGCGGCTGGCAATGCCTGGGAGGTCCAGGGGGGCAGGAGGAGCCAGCCCCCGACAGCAGCCCGCTCCCGCAGCAGCATCTGCAGGAACCCAAGAAAGCGCACTGAAAAATACTCCCATACTTGGTTTTGCCTCTACAGTTAACATGTGCCCACTACGGGAGGAAGGATGGGCAAGAGTAAAGAAATCGGGGAGCTGGCTTAGAAACGGAGTTTGTTGGTATGTCATAAAGCAGTAAATAACGGTGTTTCTCTAAGCCTCAGAGTGCCTAAATTCTGCCAAGAGAAATCAACGGACTACTTTGATAAGCACATCCTCAGTAGACTGTTTCTTGAGTTAGTGATTTTTCTCCAGTCTTACTCTTTTCCTGTAGCTGAGTAATTAAGTCCTCCACTAATGGACTTCATAAGGTCAGGAACAGCACGTGCCTCCATACAGGTTTAAGAGGCACCCAGATCAAAGTCCTTCTAAACCACATACCCTTATTCATTGCTGCTCAAAGCCCTGCAACTTTATTCAAATTTTGGTTTGCTATTTAGATGTCGTCTTTCATTTTCTTCTACATATGGCACTCAAGGAAAATACTGGATTGGCCTCTTTTGTATTGGCCTAATTCTCCTCCCATTGGAGACGGCAGAACTCTTTGGCACCAGTGGGAAGAGAATTAGTCTGCTCCTAAATTCTACTGCAAAATGTTTTTATAACTTCACTTTCTAATTCACAAGATCTTAATTTGGTGATACAAGCCAGTATTTTCTTGACTTTCCAGCCGGCTGAACTATCAAAAGAACGGGACCTGGTTTTTACCTGGAGCACAGTTTCTAAAGATCAAGTATTTGAGATGGAATAGATACTTATTGCTTTTTTCTTTTCTTTTTAACTTGAAGAACGACAGGGCAAAGCAATCGTAAGTAACGGTCTTGAAATATTTAACAGGATGCTGTATTGAGAATGCACAGCAGTTATAAAAGCGCTGTAGAGAAACAGCTCTTTCCCTTATTTTATTGGGTACGATGGTCTTGCCACGTAACTCTCCCTCCGAAGGTGCCGCCCTTTAGCCCTCTGTGGTGACACAGGACAGTATTTTCCCCGGCCACTTCACAAACCGAAGCAGTCCATTTAACACTGGAGGCAAAGATTACTTATGGGGTTTATTTAGAAATTTTAGAGACTGTCAGCATCTCAATTCCAGGTATTTAATATAACAAACTCTGGTGAATCCCCCAATTTATTCATCTGTCAGCTTTGATTAGAGCAGGAGTCCCAACTGCTTCCTGAAGCCAAGCCCCCTGAAGGTATCTGGCAGGGTTTGCCCCTCGCTGGTTACTCTGGCCTTAGTGAATGCGGGGACCCTGCGGCTGCTCCCCCCATCGGCTCGGGGAGGCCCAGCCCCTCGCCTGCCCCCAGCGACGTCCCATGAAGCTGGGGAGGAGCTGGGGTGGGTAACGCACCGGTGGCCTGCGTGGAGAGGGCTCTTCTTGCATTCGCAGTGCAGGCTGGTGGCAGGGTGGGTGCTCCTCTTCATGCCGTGATGTTCCAGGAGCAGGACTAGGGCAGGATCTACTCACCAGCTTGTTTCTCCACCGCAGTGGGTGGGAGCCATCGCTTCCCCATCCCGCTGGCAGCCTGAGTCCCAGCTGGACAGTGCATCCTCATTTCCCCCAGGACCACCGGTGGGGAGGTCCCAACGGGCCCCCGGGCCTGGCCGGGCACGTCCCGCTTCTGAGACCAGCATCGTCAGCTGGGAGTCACTTGCTTCATCTCAAGAGAGTTGCTTTTGTAGACAAGCAGGAGGTCTGAAAGTCAAGTGCAGGGCTGAAAAATGGCAGAGCTGACACTGGGACAGAGGAGGCTTTTGTAAGGATGCGTCTGGTGCGTCCGTGTGACACTCCTTGTGCCTCTACCGAATATCATCTTCTAGAAGTACCAAGTTCTGGTTTCATATACACATATTCAATACCAAAGACATTATAAGGTTAAGGCTGAGACCAAAATCAGATTCCCCCGTGTTCAATAAATACCTTTCAAACCTGGAGAAACTCCACCACTGACAATGCCGTTAACCCAGATCTCCATCTCTGTAACTGCCATCTTTGTCCCTGTCACTGGAGTTATTTCACCAGAGGTCACTAGTCCTTATTTTATCAGTCAAGTTTTAAAGATAACGTTAATAGTTTGGAGAAGACTAGGGGCTGTTTCAGTTCATCGGGAATGTTCCCTGGGTTCCTCCTCTGTACTGGAGTCGGGAATGTTCCCTGGGTTCCTCCTCTGTACTGGAGTCTGGGGCTGTTCAGCCTGGAGGCTCCAGCAAGACCTTATTGTGGCCTTCCAGTACTTAAAGGGGGCCTACAGGAAAGACGGGGACAGACTTTTTAGCAGGGCCTGTTGCGATAGGACAAGGAGTGATGGCTTTAAACTAAAAGAGGGGAGATTTAGACTAGATATAAGGAAGAAATCTATTATGCTGAGGGTGGTGAAACACTTTCCCAGGTTGCCCAGAGAGGTGGTGGATGCCCCATCCCTGGAAACATTCAAGGCCAGGTTGGACGGGGCTCTGAGCAACCTGGTCTACTTGAAGATGTCCCTGCTTGCGGCAGGGGGTTGGACTAGATGGCCTTTAAGGTCCCTTCCAACCCAAACCATTCTATGATTCTATATATCGTATACTCCTCAATGCCTAATCTTATTTGTTGTATAACTACTTTTCTACAGTCAATATAACCTGAGTCATCAAGCAAAATGCAATCTTTCGAGTTTGGCTTTATGTAAAAACTGGATTCACACTAAACCCCTCGCCAACCCCCAACTGCAGCAGCACGACGAGCCCCGCACAGGGTCCCTCCGCCTCCAGGAGACGCGTCGCGACACCAGCTCAGCTCCCTGGGCACTGCCAGCTCCCGCGGTTGTCCACAGTCCAACAGACTTGGTCCGCTTGGGCCAAGCCCAGGTTTGCTGTAACTTTCAGGGGTTGGTCAGCAACATGGTGAAGAATCAGACCAAGGAACTTCTAAGAAAGGCATAAAAGTTATTCAGAGAGAATTCTTGAGCTTGTCCAAAATTTGGTAGAATAGCATTTAATTTTTTTATAAAATACCAATCAAAGCTTGGATTGTCTTTTTGTAATTTGAAAGTGTTTACCATTGATACAGTGAATCTTGCATTTTCTGTTATTTCATGCATTATATGATTTATTTGATTAATCAAGTCCAAAGATACCTAGTAGATGCATACCCTGCTAATGTGCTGCGTATAATTACTAGGATGCAGATGAGCTACTGATTGGCCTTGCTAAATTTTTAAGTTACAAATGATCCATCACTTTAAGATAAACAGAGTAAATATTGATAGTTACGGAGACCCACCACTCATAATAGGCATCGCAGTGACTTGTAAATGCATTGCAAACCCAACTGATTTTACCCGTAGATGAAGAAGCAGTTGAGCGAACCAGTGGCAAAAAGAAAGGTTTTTAAATAGCTGCTTGAAAACGGGTCTTTGAAATGGTTTTATCATAGTATAAGGCACCAAGTAAAACCAGAGAAGTGTTCTTTATAAATTCATTGGGAAATATGTTTTCCTTTACCTTTGTGCCCCCTTTAAGTGAAATAAGTCTTGTATATACAAATTAAACATTACTGTGCCTGAATTAATCGCCTTAATTAGGTAAAGACTTTATCTATAAAGCATCAATAACTTAAAATTTTGAGAGAAATAACTTCTCCCATCTTTTCTGCAATAGGCAGCAATTTTAGTACCTCTATATTTTGCAAGCACTTATGAAATAAACCCATCTGTGGAAAAACTGCTGACTTTGCCATGACAAGACTGAGAACTAAAGCTAAAGGAACAAGTTATAGGTCTATTCTTAAACATACAAACCCATTAAATATGACTTCTCTCTCTCTGCCTCTCGTGAACTTCTCAAAGCAAGATTATTATCTGTTTTCTGTATGAAACAAAGTTAGTCTCACAATGTAGGTGACGCTTGAGATAAATAGCTAAACACAGGCCACTACTATTTTCACCATTCTCAGTCTGACTGAGCTTTCCTTTCCTGATGACACGGCAGATGACCTGCTCTACGTTCCAAGCAGTACTACTTAAACAATTTTGGGATGCAATAATGATGGTAAAGATACACTCCGTAAAACATGTATCTTCTCAGTACAGCGTAAGGGTATGTTGGGTTATCAGTTGTGAATAGAAGGAGGATGTCTTCAGAAAAATGAAAAAATTTCACATAGAAGCCCATTCAAAAGTGCAGAAAGACTTGTGAAAAGAGGTAGGGAAGGGTCATGTAATACAGCTATCTAACTGGAGAGAAAATACCTTTTTTCTTAGATCAGAGTAGAGCCTGAGTTCAGAGTAGTACCAAAACCCAAATCTGTGGCCACTTCATGGAATTACTTCTATCCCATCTCAACTTGGTTGACTTCCAAATCTTTGTCTTGGTGCTAACAGCCGCTATGTTAGATCTCGGCACCTCCCATGATGGATCCCTTTCTTTCGTTATCGGTATGTTCACAGTCTTGAGTGAACAGTAAGGTGTCTCCGTATTGGTCAATTAATATATGGTTTTATTAACATTTACAGGTAAATGTAGCTCAGAAATGGAAGATTTGATCTTGCAAGCATGTAAGTCCTAGAAAAAAAATCAATAAAAGTCTGTTTTATTCTAAGGGCTGAAGTCTGTGTACGCACCCTACATGTATAAACTGCGTAGATATAGATGTAGGCTAACAGTAAAATACAGTTCAATACTTAATCACTAATAATTGAAAACTAAACACATAGTACAACCTCAGGAAACAGAATTATCAAAGCAGAGTGCAACAAGGACCAGAAAAAGAACTCTCTTTTTTCTTGCTTAAACAGTTGAAGCTATAGCTGGCTGGCTTATTACATATACGCACACACACATGCGTACATACAAGTTTTTAATAAAAAATCTTACACATTTCCTACAGCCAGCACTATTATGTTGATTTTATAAATATATACTGACTCCTTTCAGTTTTTTATTTATTGGCTACCATTTCTAGCACAGGATTTTTTGGCATCCTTTATGGTAGTAACAACTACTGACAGGCCGGGGTCTTTCCCAACTGTGGGGGATCCTCAATGACTCAGAAGTTCGATCTAGAACTGTGTAGGAAGCAAAATAATCACACTGCCAGAAAGCCAGTCAGCAAAAAGAGAGGAAGAGGATTTTCTGTTGCTTTAGGAAAATCCTGTGGAGTTCTGGCATCCATATTTCTCGTGGTTAAATATATTTCTCATGTGTTCCTCGCTTCATCATTATTAACACTTCACTTCCACTAGCCGAGCTGCCGTGGCTCTCAGAGTTGTCAAAAACCAAAAAGGAAATTCTACTCCAAAATCCATCCCAGTCTCTTAATGCCCGCATTCCTTTTTTAAAGGTATTTCTCTTTTTTTTTTTTTTTAATGGATAGTAAGAAGCAGAGATACCCGAGTTGTTCTAGTATGAAATCCTCATGAGGCAGGTGCCCCCAAGGTAACAAGATGTTCAGATCCTTCCATGTGCTTCTGAGATCCCAAGTATGCCAAGACTGAATTCCATTTCTGCTCTTTAAATATGATTAGAAGACGAAGCAGTATTTCTCTCGTCTTGGACCTCTTTCATTCTTCAGCCCGCAGATGCACTAAATGCAAAAAGTAGTTGGAACAGGTCTTCCAAAATTAGTGATGCTCCATAAATTTTAGACACTGTACAAGCTAAAACCAATTAGGTTTAAATTCTCCCTTGCATTTAAAATACCCAGAAGGTTGTGAAAGCATTACAGCGTGTACAGGTGGAAATGGAAGAGTTTTGCCAGCGGTTTGTCCTCCATCAATGCAGAAGGGAAGAGCTGCAAGGAAGGCCTCGTGAAACTGGCTTTTAACCTGACAGCGGAAGTTACTTGGTCGACTGTCAGGAAAGCTAATTTAGTCAAATAATTTTATCTGGTAATTGCGTGGAACGAGGGTAATAATCACACACATGATTCTTCTCCATCAAATGAGATAAAAGCTTTACTACTGCCTTCATATTGAACAGGGGCACATCCTGTGTAGCAGGACATGAAAATTGGAGTTGTGGCAACAAAAGAACGGCCGATATTGTCCCGAGATTAATTTATTTTATTAAAATAAACACAGTAAGAAAGCAGATAAGAAGTTGAGTTTCTAATGTAAGAATATTACTATTGTACAAATATATCTTGCCTTTCAGGTTTTCAAGGCTTTTAAATGGTTTTATGAGGTTTTTTCTTTAGGAAAGAAAAAACCAAACAGACTATATAATTTGACAACCCGCTGTTTAGAAAGCACTTATTATTCCTGATGTTTCTAATATGACTTGTTAATGGTAATTTGCAAGAGATTTTCAAACAGATGACAGAAGCTGGGTTGCAATTCCATGGTTGATTTGCTGGGCCATCACTATACCGTAGCTGTGCTCTGCGTGGTATCTAGCGCCTTGTACTCCAGATCAGAGTATGAATGAAAAGAATTTTTCTCTCTCCTGCAAATTTACTTCAATATTTTAATGAAAAACATTGTATCAGATACAAGCCTTAAGAATAAACCCCAATAAATTACAAATTTTCAAGATTTAATGTGCTGTTTCTGCAGTGCAGACATTATGAATGGGCTGCTCTTTGCATTTCTTCGGTGGAGATAAGACTAGTATTTTTCAAAAGAACACAGATAAAGCATGCTAAGGTTGTCTTGAAATACAGCAAATCACCTTCTCGCCAGAGCTTTCCCTAAAATTAAACGCTGACTTGATTTTGATGGAATGTGTGTACAGAGAAGAAGGAAAAGTAGGCATTATTTGCAGGGAAAAAAACCCCAAACCTTAAATATTATAAAAACCTCAGGATGTGTTTTGAAGCTTTCCTACCATTATTACACGTCCTGTAGGTTGTTTTTGTCTTTGCTTTTAATAACAAGCTCCCACGTTCAGATTTTGGTATGCTCTTTCAGCTGACTCACATCATTTTCAGCTTGACTTTTCTGTATTTTATACAATTCAGGCTTGTAAATAGCTTATTTCCTGATGACATCGGAGACTTTCAAAGCCTCAGTATAAAAGACTTACCATCAGGCTTGATTCCTCAATATTTTTCTAAATAGACAGGATTGCACTTGTAAATTTGATTCCTGGGAAAGGTGCCCATTCCGTAGGATAGCCGTAAATATCCTGGTTGTTAAAGTCCAAGTCCAGCCTTTTTCTCTGGGACGTACAAGGTCATTGATGCTCTTGACTGGAGTGAGCCCTGATTTTAGTAACGCAACATTTTAGAGCAGGTTTTGTGTTGTGCTTACTTTACTTTAATGCCTCCTTTTCCCCTAAAGCACCACCAAAGGTTACGGTTCACCTGCAGTACGGCACCAACAGCTCAGTTCTTCTCTACAGAAGACGGGTAGCTACAGCACTGCAAAGGCCCTGCTGAAGCTCAAAGCAAGACATGTCCCTTATCACCTCCAACATACAATATCCTTTCCTTAAACTTGTCAAACTGTCTTAACCTGACCATAATGAACTCAACCTCAGCTCATTATGGGCCAGCTCATCTCCAGCTTCTAGCCTAAGCAGTTCTTCAGGCTAGATCTTTGCCAGACCAGCCAAGCCAACCTCTTTCAGTGTCCTCTGTCTGAACGGGCTCTTCCCTTCCCTGACTACGGAGTAACACTTTTGTTTTGATCCCAGTCTGAATTCGGTTTTTTTGCTCATCATGTTCTAGCTGGAGTCTCACCAGTTCCTACGCCTTGTCACTACTGGTCATTGCAGCAGGCTCTGGATCCCTGGGCACGGGTGCTGGGATCCACCTGAATCCAGGAGGCAGCAGCCCAGGACAAGTTTTCCCAAAGTGCCTGACGACGGAGGGTGTTTATATGGCAGTAGTTTCCCAAATGATGAGGAGGAGGAAACAAGAAAGCTGCACGAGTCATTAGCAGAACATTAGCACAACAGACAATTTTCCGAAAGACTAGCTCCGTTACTTAGGCTCAATATATGAAAATGTTTCTGTGGAGAGTCGGGAAGGTGCCGGGGATCAGTATGTGCTTCTGGCTCACAGCAAGTGCAAAATAAATTGCTTGTCTTAGCCCGAGGTAATTTTCTTGGTGTATCTGATCCCTCAGACTTTTACCTAGGCACATTTAGTATATATGGCTGCCAACCAAAACCGGTGCTGAGTCTCCCTGCAATAGAAAAGAAATTTTGCAAGAATGAAGCGCTTAACTGTGGAGAGAGAAGATTTTCTGTGGCACTATCGCTGGTTCAAATCAGACATCCAAATATCCGTGTGCAAACTATCATGTTTATTTTTTCAGCAGTTTTTAATAGTGACCGTTAATACAGTTGCCATGGAATTGACAACATTTTGTCTTCTATTACCAAGGAAAAATGTTTAAAATCTTTTTTTCTAGTTAGCAATTTAACTATAAACACTTTTCATGAACAGTTTATTTCACAATTGTCCTTTCATAGTCTCCTCTTTACTGCATTATGGACTTAAACATACTTTTTCTTCGGACCACCTGCACAACCAGACAAACTCGAACAGCCATGAGAAGGCTACGGCTGCCAGCACACACCTCCTTCCACCCCACAGGAAAGCTGAGATGAAGGATCTTCTGCTCCATAACCAAATATTCTCCCCCATCACGATCTCTTGGGCCAAACAAATACCCAATATTAAGCAGTTTTTGCAACCTAGCCGGAAAGGGAAGCCCCAGACAAACCCTCCGCATCGAATTTCCAAGATGGAAGAGGCAGGAGCGATGCTCACGTTTCTGCCTGCAAGAAATGTCAACACGCCAATAGCCCAGTTTGTTTGCTGACAAAAATGTGGTTTCTTAACGCAGTGGGTACTGAGAGGTGCTATGGAAAATGCATTTATTTAGCCCCTAGTAAAATAATTCCCTCTATGATCTCTCTCATAAAATTAACCATTATTTCTGTTGATATCAAGTTAACAGCTGTTATGACTGCAGTAGTGGTTTAGTACACTAGAAAATACAAATTTAATAAATGAGGGGGAAGGTGGAGAATGCTAAAAGCTGTCCGTTACAAGCTCGATATCTCCCAAAAGAAAGGCATTATACCCCCTTAGTGTTTAGGGAAGGTTTCTCTACCCAGTATTTTTAAAAGAAATTTTTAACACAGAATTAAAAGAAGTGCCATCAATCACATCACCCATATCAAATACCATTTTCAGGGGGGGAAAAAGAAGAGTATTTTTTTGTGATATGACTCTGTCCTAAGGGAGGTTTTGAGGACCAGTATTCTTCCTTAACCCAAAAGGCCCAGAGCCACTGCTCTGCCCCTGTTCTACAATGGCTGTTTCTGTAGGAAATGTTCCCTGGCCGCCAGAAGCCAGAATCTTTTGAACCCATCCCCTGACCCCTCTGTGCCTTGGGCTGCACTCGGCTACCAGCGACACAGGAGTAGGTTTATAGGAGAAAAAGAACACGGTAACGCAAAA
Source organism: Dromas ardeola (assembly GCA_013398915.1). Lineage (NCBI taxonomy): Eukaryota > Metazoa > Chordata > Aves > Charadriiformes > Dromadidae > Dromas > Dromas ardeola. Next base: position 1,946,922 of record VYZM01018431.1, read on the forward strand.
GGGATCTCTCTGGGCAAAATGCTGAGGTGTCCCACAGGGAAGGGACACACACTAATGCCCAAATTCCGCTCAATTCCGTCTCACTGATTCCAGTGAGAGCTGGGAACTTTCCCAGGAGCCATCCCTGGTTTATCCATATGGGCTTGGTGAGCATCCATCGGTGGCTATTTGGAACCACATTCTGTCACAGATTTTGGTTTCAAAACTTGGTTGTCCTCCAATTTATCCACCAAAAAAAAGAAGGACTTCCTACATACATATCTTGCCTAGTTTTTATTTGGAAAGATGTGATTATAATTCTAGATAGACACATCTCAGGTTCTGAAGTCCTAACATTTGAGAAATACAGTCTTCCAGTGAAAAACATGATGTTATTTTATTCCTTTGGACACTAAATGTCACAGAGGTGTCTGAGACCAGCCCTGCCAGTGCTGCGAAGGCTGGAAAGCTGGGACATCCAGGGGCAAAGGGACGGCTGTGGGTGACCGCTCAGAGAGCTGGCAGCTTCTCCTTACGAGCATGAGGGCCGGGATGGTGAAACGTGTCATATATAGAGATACAAACTGCAGAGCAAAAGCAGCCGTTGCTATTCAGTTATACAAAACCCTGCAGTGCACTTTTTCGTTGTTAACGGCTGCCTCTTTAGTTTTTATCAGAGCGACGGATGGGGTTTTATAGCTTAAGCAGCAGCTAAAGCAGAAGTCCATGACTTGGCTTTTCCCTCGTGCTGTGGCCTCTGGGCTGCCATCCCCATAAGCACAGCACCGGAACGGGCTGGGGCGTCTGCAGCCCATCAGAATTTACTTTTGATTACACTGGATTTTCATTTATAGCTTCATCCAAGCTGCCCTGGGCTGGGGGAGATTGGAGACAGTAATGTGCAGGTCATTTCTAAAGAACATTTTCCAGTTAAAGAAAATTAAATCCATTTGCAGTAGGAAATAGCTAGAGAAGAGAAAGTGTCACTAGTAACTTGTAAAATCGTATGTCTACAGTGATCATAAACCCAGAACTCTATTCAATAAAACCAGAAATGGCTTCTTACCAAGGATGAACAATAAATGTAATGTGCAAGTAAGAGGATATAAATATTCCACAAAGGAAGGATCGAATTCAAGTTTTTTTCAAAATCTAGATGGGCTCCGACGTATTTTAAAATATGCTTTGAAGTCTTTTTTGGGCAGTTTCATTTTTAAAGCATTACACGATTCGTGTAGTCACATGAGAGCTAACTCAGTACTAAAACATCATTAGGACCCACAGCTTTATAAGGCATGGTCTTCTTTCTCTTCATCTGCTTAGAAAAGAAGTTACAGGCTCCGAAGGCGGGACTGTTTGGAGCAATAATGCCCCTGGTAGTGGCACCTGGCCTGGTGCAGGCTGCTGTCCCCAGACGCGGCCACGGAGCCCAGGATGCCAAGCTGGACCACGACATGTCCCTGCCAAGGGGAGAGCCCGCCTGGAGCAGCAGCTCTAGGCACCTCCGGTACCTGCCTAACATCGCTACTGGGTGAAATCACTGCCTGCGTTATTAACTGGCAAACACTATAATCTGAAAAATCTGCAATTGAATCAATTAAACTTCGGATGTCATCAATATTCCTCAAACTGTCTAGTTGGGGTCAGCTACTGAGAGAAGCAGCCATTAAAGTCAGCGTAACTCAGTTTATGGTGGCCTCCCCAACACTCTGTGTTAATATATTCCATACTATTACCGTGCCATTAGGATTTATTTTTTTTAATGCAGTTAGTGTCTTACTCAGTTCTTCCATCCATTGAAAGTTATTTGAGAAGGGATGTTTGTTCTACATCTGTTTATTTCCCCTTCGGCACGATCTCCTCAGCTCTCATTCAAGTCTCAGACACCAGAAAGAAAATCTTACTCCACAGGGTCAAATGCTTTCTGGCCAACATTCCTCTCTCCCTTCCTCCAGAACACAACCACAGAACACGTAACAGCACGTCAAAATAAAAATGCTATTTGGTGTGTTCTACTTATAGCAGGATAGCATAATCTCAAATAAAATACTGTAATTTTATTATTTAATATGCTGATCAGATTTTGAAGTAAAAGCGTTACGTAATGGCATTCCTGTCACCGCTATCTAGATGACTATTTTAAAACCATTTTTCAAAGCTGTATGTAGTTTTGTTATTTTATATAGTAATACCATTTGTGGGCTTTGACTAGGTTGAGGCTTCACCACGTTCTAATTGAAAATGATGCCATTTCCTGCTTTCTGCTATTACAGGTTATCATTGTAATGTACTCTGTCTCAGGTATAGCACAACTGGATTATTTTAGTTACAGAGAAAGACAAACCTTTCGTTTGAGAAGCCTCAACTGCAGTCATTAGAGCATGAGATTTACAGCGTCGCCTCGAATTTCAAGAGGTCTGCTCTTTAAATCCTTATTCAGATTTGCCACGTGCCTTGCTCGCGTAGCTTTGTGTTTCATTCAAAGCGTGCTGAACACAGCCACTAACCTGTTTAACTTTCCCTGGGAAATCCTGTAAAAGTGTGCTTTATCTGCAAATACCTCTACGCCCAGCGAGCCAGGAGGAGCCGAGCAGGGAATGGGAAATCGCCTCCACAACCACGCGCTGGAGAAGATCAGCGTCGCCGACTCACCAGCCCTCTGCGCTGGAGCAGCCCCAGCCGCTGTGTTGAACAGCCCAGGCCCCAGATTGCACGTTGTTACACAGACACGAAACTCTCAAAACTGTACCCGTGCTTTTTACAGCAGCACTAATAGATAGGTTTGCAGATAACAACAAAGTGAGAGTGAGCACGATTTTACTAAGAGCTTAGATTTTCCTTGAATACGTGTTTAAAGACCCACGACACAACAGATTTTCTGAGGTACACTGGACATTGTTGGGTTACTTTAAACATACTCTTGCATGAATAACTGCAGGCTAAAAAGACAGAAGTTGTGTGGTTTACACAGTAATTTGGCATTTTGGTGAACAGTTCACGTATGATGCACAGCGTAGTACAAACCGCTAAAATAAGGACAGAACATTCATTTAATCAAATTTACCGTTATTGTTTGGTGCTTAGCTGGATTAAATCTAAGCTGTTATCTGGAACCGATTTGATTAACTCGGATGAATTTTGGCAAAGTTCGTATGCGTTTAGCTTGAAACTTATAAACCAAAACCTTCCTGAGCCTTAATTCCACACTCCTGGAATCCGAGCCTCGGGGCCTGCTCTGGCACCCCGGCTCCCAGCAGGATTTCACTCTGATCACTCTGATCGATCTTTAGCATTTCTCAAGCCATTTAAATAAATATCGCATAGTAAAACTGAAAGATATCTGAAAGTTTTATTTTCCGATGACTGCATACATTGTTAGAGTAACTTGGGAACTATCGGAGAGTTTTCTCATGTAAATCCCAAGTAGAAGAGGGTTCCAAACCCTACATAACTTAACTATACCAGAGCAGGGGTTTCGTAAGAGATGAATGTTAAAATGATGATTGTTTTCAAATATTTTTCTTTAAAGGATGACAAAAATAAATAATATATGAACTGTATATGAGGTGAGCATAACATATACCCTCATCTGTTTTCAGGAACCTCTTCAGACACTGATTTGCAGAAGATTGTGGAACACAGAGGAGCAGCTGAGAGCCTTCAGAGCATTTCTTGTCTTCTCTAAACTCAGAAAATCATCTTTCACCTTCTGGATGTCCAAGCCTTTCACCCTGAACTTTCAACTTTCCATTTTCTGCCTGATAACAAATTACCCTCGCGATCTGCTGTTATTCTGAGGGGCTGGGGAGCTGAGCTCGCTAGCTGACCAGCATGGCGAAGCTTAGAGTTGTTTTAACTGTTTGCCAGTTGGTGCTAGAATTGTTAATGAATTCATTAACTGAGTCTTCCATACAGAGCAACGAATGTCCGCAGCTTTGTGTATGTGAAATCAGGCCGTGGTTTACACCCCAGTCTACGTACAGGGAAGCCACAACAGTTGACTGCAATGACCTTCGATTAACAAAAATCCCCAGCAATCTTTCCAGTGACACTCAAGTCCTTCTGTTACAAAGCAACAACATTGCAAAGACCACAGATGAACTCCAACAGCTGTTCAATTTAACAGAATTGGATTTTTCACAAAATAACTTCACAAGTATCAAAGATGTGGGGCTCTCGAATCTCACTCAACTTACTACTTTGCACCTGGAGGAAAACCAGATAACGCAGATGACTGACTACTGCTTGCAAGACCTTTGCAACCTTCAGGAGCTATATATAAATCACAACCAGATCAGCAGCATTTCTGCAAATGCATTCTCCGGCCTGAAGAATCTTTTGAGATTACATCTCAACTCCAACAAATTAAAGGTTATTGACAGCCGCTGGTTTGATTCTACTCCTAACTTAGAGATTCTCATGATTGGAGAAAATCCAGTGATTGGAATACTAGATATGAATTTTAAACCGCTCTCAAATTTAAGGAGTCTAGTTTTGGCAGGTATGTATCTCACAGACATTCCTGGCAACGCCTTGGTAGGCTTGGATAGTCTTGAAAGTCTTTCCTTCTATGACAACAAGTTGGTAAAAGTTCCTCAGCTTGCACTTGAGAAAGTTCCAAATTTAAAATTCCTGGATCTCAACAAAAATCCGATTCATAAAATTCAAGAAGGTGATTTTAAAAACATGCTCAGATTGAAAGAGCTTGGAATCAATAATATGGGAGAACTCGTTTCTGTTGATAGGTATGCGCTGGACAACCTGCCTGAACTTACAAAGCTTGAAGCCACCAACAATCCAAAGCTGTCTTACATCCATCGTTTGGCATTTCGCAACGTTCCTGCCCTGGAGAGCTTGATGCTGAACAACAATGCCTTGAATGCAGTCTACCAAAAGACGGTGGAATCCCTTCCAAACCTGCGTGAGATCAGTATCCACAGTAACCCGCTCAGGTGCGACTGTGTCATTCACTGGATCAACTCCAACAAAACCAATATCCGTTTCATGGAACCTCTATCCATGTTTTGCGCTATGCCTCCAGAATACAGGGGACAGCAGGTGAAGGAAGTCTTAATACAGGATTCAAACGAACAGTGTCTTCCAATGATCTCTCATGAGACCTTTCCAAATCACTTAAACTTGGACATCGGCATGACGGTGTTTTTAGATTGTCGGGCCATGGCAGAACCTGAGCCAGAAATTTACTGGGTCACTCCTCTGGGCAATAAAGTAACTGTTGAAAGTCTGTCTGATAAATACAAGCTGAGTAGTGAAGGCACCTTGGAAATCTCTAACATCCAGGTTGAAGACTCCGGGAGATATACCTGTGTTGCCCAAAACATAGAAGGGGCTGACACGAGGGTCGCTACTATCCGGGTGAACGGAACGCTCCTGGATGGTACCCAGGTTCTGAAAATCTACGTTAAGCAAGCCGAATCGCATTCCATCTTAGTTTCTTGGAAAGTTAATTCCAACGTCATGACTTCCAATTTAAAATGGTCATCGGCCACTATGAAGATTGACAACCCTCACATTACGTACACTGCCAGGGTCCCGGTTGATGTACATGAATATAACCTCACGCATTTACAACCATCTACAGATTACGAAGTGTGTCTAACCGTCTCCAATATCCATCAGCAAACACAGAAGTCCTGCGTCAACGTTACAACAAAAAACGCAGCTTTCGCGCTAGATATTTCGGACCAAGAAACCAGCACTGCCCTCGCAGCAGTAATGGGATCCATGTTTGCCGTCATTAGCCTCGCCTCCATTTCTGTTTATATTGCGAAAAGATTTAAGAGGAAAAACTACCACCACTCATTGAAAAAATATATGCAAAAGACCTCTTCTATCCCACTGAATGAGCTCTACCCTCCACTAATTAATCTCTGGGAAGGTGACAGTGACAAAGACAAGGATGGTTCTGCAGAGACCAAGCCAACCCAAGTCGACACATCCAGAAGCTATTACATGTGGTAACTCAGAGGATATTTTGCTTCTGGTAGTAAGGAGCACAAAGACTTTTTTGCTTTATTCTGCAAAAATGAGAAGTTGAAGACTTTTGTATTTTTGACTTTGCTAGTTTGTGGCAGAGCGGTGAGGACAGGTGGATATTTCAGAATTTTTTAGTATAGCGTATCGCAATTGTTTGACACAAATGGCAGCTTCACCTAGCTTCCAGTTCCTTTTTTCTTTTTTTTTTTCTTCCTTTTTTTTAGTTATTGTGCTAAACTTAATGCTGTTCTAACTACAGTGCTGAATAAAATTAACGAGAGGCTGGGGTTCCCCTGGGATTCAAAAGTAGCACAACCCCGTTCTTCCGAAGCCATGAGTCCAGTCCAGTGTCTCGCAGAGCTAACACCCGGGTTTGAACCGGCATGGAACTGGGTTGGTAACGCTGGGCTGAGGACGCGCGCGCTGAGAAAAGGAGACCTTGAATGATGTTAGTTGACTGTACCGTAACGTTGTATCAACTGATTCGAATGGTTTTGACTTTGAACAATGAATATTCTTTCTTCCTGTTTTATTTTTGGAGTAGTTGAAAAGGCTTAGGTAAAGCTAACAGGCAATAGGAATATGTACATCCAATTTTTTAATGTAACAGACTAAATGTTAATTGTTCTCTTATTCTTTTTATTATATTTAGTAGACACTTTTGCAGAATACTAGAGTTTTGTTGTGTTTAAATCACCAACACATGGTGTTTAATGAAGGCAGAGCTATAATAAATTTAGTTTCCTTCTGATTTTTTATTTTAGAAGTCACAATAATGTATTGGGCTTAGATGTCACTAGTTTGACTGGTGATCATGTTTTGACATAAAAATATATCCAAAACGTTATATAAAAATATTGTGGTTTCTTCCTTGATGGAATTACGTTTCAACAAAGTTCCAATTTTTTTCTGTATGCATTTATTTTAATAGCAGTGTTTTCTCTGCACGAGATGCAAAACACTGAAAATAATTTAATCAGAAAAATGCATCTGTATGGCTTTTGGACTGTAAGTCACATGCAGAATCAAAACTGTTTGGCACAAGATACACAGCAAAAATAATTCACAGAGTGTGTAACAAACCATTTTCCTTTCTGTATACTTTTCTGTTTATATTCTGAGCTGAGATATAAATGAAGCTGACATTTAGCTGTCATTATGATCCGTTAGGGCAAAAAAGAAACAACTCAGTGCTACCAAACTGCAATAAAACAGTTGAATCCTGGCATATACTTTAAAAAAAATAATCAATTGGATTAACTTCCCTTCAAAAGCAGAATTCAGATAGTTGAAACTAACAAGAAAGTGGTATGTTTGGGTCCAATACTGAATTGTATTTTTTTTACAGGCTTAAAATTAACCAGTACTCTAAGTATTTTACTGAATTAATATGGTAAAAGCGCAAAACCTCAGAAGCAGCGGTGTTTCTATGTGTGCACTGAGTATAATATAAATGCATCATTTCCAGTTGAACCTACAGAAGCTTTGTACGTTGTCTTTTCTGACTCCGCGGAGTTCTCTGCAGGGACCGCACCCGAGGAGGGGGTCTGGTGCAGGACGTGCTGACACTGACACTAGATACCGAATCAGCCAGCACAGAATTTTCCACACTTTATGACCGCTATCAATGTGCAACTTTTTACGTGTTTTTACATACAAAATACGTTCTTGGTAAGTAAAAGTTAATTGTTAAAATAATGGCTGTGCCTGGGTTTTGGGGTTGTCTGAAGTTTTTTAACTCGCTGGCTTCGCAAATATATTGAAGACGCCCCACCCCAAATTTACAGATAGCTTCAGACTTCTTTTTCCCCTTCAGCCAACTGTCTAGAAGTGAAACAGTTCTCAGCATAAGCTGCTTTGGTGCAAAAACTTCAGTACATCTCTTGGACCCATGCCTTGTTGATCTTGCGTTTCAACATAAAGCTGTGTGAAGCTTTTAATTATGCATTTAAATCAAGTACTTATGCTGCTTTACACAATCTTTTGTATGTTCATAAGATCTCATACATTTTTAATCATGTGACAATTAGATGTTGAGATGAGGCAAGTGTCTTTTGATCATGGAGAAGTAGCGTGGTGGAAGCATTTATTCATCACCTTCTCCTGTATTTGTTTTTAATGTTAATGGAAAATTTCCTTCTGCCGCCTTCTCCAGAGAAGCTTCAGAGCAATAATTATCATCTTGTCTATTAGTTATTCTAACCTTAAAACTGCCTCTATTATTATAGCAGACATGATAAATTAAAGCTGAGATCTCTTCTGCAGCGAAGATTCACTCTACTTTTTCCAGACAAAAGGACACAGTGAGAACAAGGCTGACAATGAAATTACAGCTTCCAACTTGCATGACATCATAAAATTGTCTTTAGAAAATAATTAATTGAACAGGTGTCAGATGGTGCAGAGCAAGCGCCTTTCTCCATCACCTCCTCAGCTTCCAGCAGCACGTGGACATAAACAGGAACGAAGACCGCGCAAAAAACAGCGATCCTGCTCTTCCTCCTCCCTGTCCCCACCTCCCATCCTGGATTCCACCCACCGTTGAGGTCTCCTTGCCTTCTGAACATGCTCATATCCACCAGTCCCTGCTGGTGGTGACAGACCACACTGAGAACTGTGTGCGTGTGGTGGGATTTGTTTCCGCCGGGCTCTCTCTTCCGCAGTTTGAGCAGTCTCAGACACGGAATGACTGGCAAAAGGGAGGGTGGTGGGGACACGTGGCCATGGAGCAGGGCCAAGCAGCACTCAGCAGTTTGACCAGCAATCGCCAACAGCAGCTGGGAAGTAAAGCAATATTTAACATGGTACTTTCCACCAGGGAAATAACAGACCTTTTGTTCCCTGCAGACCTATTTGGCGGGTTTATGCCATTTGTTATCTTTTTAGAGCAATGCTGTTGAAGAACAGCAGGAGAAAACGCCCTCGTGACAGCCATACACTTCTCCGGGATGTGCTGATCTGCAGTATTTCAGGGCAGCTGATGGTGCTGGGACTCTGGGAGGGAGATGCAGGTTCCCTGAGAGCAGCTCAGCAGCAAGAAGCACCTAGTTAACACGCTGTATTCCGCACACACAGCCACCAGCCCTAAGTATTTCCAGCCTTGTAATTTGACCCCTTAGAATTCTCTACAGATCCCCTGGAAATTTAAAATTTCACTAATAAGAGAAAAGAAGTGGGTAAGAGATTAATCTCATGTGGCATATAATCTTAGTAAATAACCTTCAACCTTGTGCTAGCAATTTTGTGCTTGCAGTTTATTGTGAGCAAAAATAAAAATACTCCACCTAATTGCCTTCAAAACGTATTTGCATCTACTGTTCACTGAGGACAAAAAACCACCCCCAGTTTGCTCGGACTCAGAGATTGAGACTGGCCACTTTAAAAACAGTATGGGAAAAAACATTGTTATCTTTCATTTGGCTAACGGTTTCAAAATGCTGCGTAAGAGTAGGTAGTTCATACCCAACTAAACTTCTGCAGTGTTACCTCCACTTGGTTGCCAAATAATAAAATATTTCAGGCCCCTGAAGAGTAAATAGCTCACTCAAGTGTGTACAGTATTCCAGCTAAATCCACTTTTCATTTCCTCATCTAAATCATAGTTTCCTATTGGATTGAGAGAGGTTATTTTCGCCCTTGAGCCGAGACTCACACTGGACGTGGTCTTGGAATAAGTGCACAAATACACACAATGAGCTACGATCTGCCCTCCAGCCCCACCTCATGAACATGTACTTTAGTTACTAAAAGGTTACAAAGAGAAAAGGCCAACAGTTTGGACCACTGGTTTCATAAATGGGTTAAAACTGGAAATAGGTCATACGGCGAGGAGTGCATAAACTTGCCCTAATGCCACCGACAAGCTGGGACGTACGTGATAAAATGAGCATCTTTCTGAGTTCAAAATAGGCATCTCCTTTTGCTTTGTGCTGGCAACCTTGAAAACAAGGCTGAGGACAACCCACTGCAAGGAAATTCCTAAAATTAAGTGGGATAAGCAGCTGGGGGCTGCTTCTGCAACATCTGCACCGCAGCCGATGCGCTCTGTGTGGGAAGAGGACAATTCACTGGGGGCATCTCTTCCTAATCATCGCACCACCCCGCGAAGCATCGCGATGGACGCATGCCAAGGGGCGAGTCGTGGTGGAAAAGCACACGGGCATATGGGACCGGTGCCGGAAGAGCTGTTTCCCACTCCACCCACCACACTGGGAGTAGCCAGCTGTTAACACGGTGATCCTGCTCCACGACCCACCACCGAAATGAATGCCATGAATTTCTGCTGCCACTGGAACTTGCCTCCTCACACTCACCGCGCCGACGGCACGATCGCTGCAGCCCTGGCGCCCACAGCCACGGAAACCCCGAGACCGAAGAGCACGGTGACCGTGCCACCACAGAACTTCTTTCCTCAGGAAAACCCGGAGTGCCTGACCTGGAGACGGCAAGCGCTGTTACACACCCCCCTTGTTAAAGTACCAGCACTCTATCCCTGAACAAAAAATACTACCGCTACCAAACCCCCTAGGTAACATTTCTTTGCAGTGTCCTACAGAAGTGAATGTTTTGTGTTTGCCCTGAACTGTCAATCTTTTAATCTTCTCCTTTTCTGCTCTTTCCAATTATCGCAATTTTTTACATTTGAGAACTTTTACGCACCCACTCTGGTACGTTTGCTCCGCAGTCGGCCTTTCCCTGGGCTCATCCTGCCCGGCGCCCTGCTGCCTTTGCCTGCCAAGGGCAAATCCTGTACAGCCTCGGTCATCACGAGATCTCAAGAGATTACACTAAAGCATTTTTAATTTGGATTTAACTTTGCAGCTACCTGTTTTCCTCGCCAACCTTTCTGCCTTCACCTAATTCTTACCCTGTTTTTCTTTCAGCCGTTTCTGTTTGGAGCCCTCAATTGCTGTTGCCGGTCAGTCAGAGTCAGATGACGGATGCGATGGCATCCCCCCTTATTCGTGAGCACATTATGACCCTCTTACGTTTTCTACTGGTATAAAAGCAACAAAAGACCCATTTTTCTATCTAGGAAGGTAAAGGACATTTACCATAAGATTTGTACTATTGTATATTTATGTCAAGTAGACCAAAGGAATGCCGAATCCTAATAAAAGAGTCAGAACACCAGTTTTTGAAATACATGAAAATAAATACTTTGGAAAAGCTGGAACTTATCATTAAGTAAAATTTTCAAAAGCAATTAAATGACTTCAGAGCTTACATCTCACTAACTTCAGTGGTACGTTAGGCGCAAAATCAGGTAAATGAGATTTTTCTCAAGTGCATCTGGAAGTATTAACTTTCCTTAAATTCTGAGCAGCTGTGAAACATTTTCCGTGGAATTTTATAACATGGATTTTTTTCAAAAATCACTTGAAACTGTAGTTTTGATCTCAGTTATGGGGGCAGGGCGGATGGAATTCAAATCCTGTCATCCTCAGTGGTGTTACCGATTGCAGTGATCTAAATAAGGTCTACACCTTTAAAAACTGCAGTTCCAGGTTTCTGCTCACAGTCGGAGTAGAGGTTCTTGGCAAATTTTTTAAAAGGCAGCTTTTCCTACTGCAGCCTATTCTGCTGGACTAGATTCCAAGCAAGAATTCATATATCAGAAAAGATCAGGGTGGGGAAGGAAGAGGAGAGATCACCGGAGTATTGACTACTTTTCAGTTTTGAACAGATTATTTAAGGTGAACAACCCCAAAGACTCCTCGGAGTGTTTAAGGACTACGTGTAACCTAATAATGCAGGTCATTTACAAATCCATTGCTCCAAAACATGAGCAAGAGGAAGTGTTCATACCTCATTTTTTTGGTTTCAGGTACGAAATTACCCTTTTATCCTTCACATTCCATTTGAAGAGTTATGTATAATAATAATAATAAAAAAAAGGATTCTACATCCTATACGCAATTAAATGTTTGTCTTTCCCTGCAAACCAAAGCACCCGCAGAGAATAGGGAGGATGTGCGCCAGCTGCGGCAGCCTGGGATGAACGCTCGCAGTGGGACCGGGAAGAAACAACCCCAATCCACGCGTCTGAGGTTTAAATGGCGACACGTCATTCCCATGGCTACATCCCGTGGCTGCCATGCCAGGCACCTCTGGAAGTCACAGTAACCAGTAACAGATTAGGGACGTATGTTACCCTTTTGCTAAAAAATAAACACGTTGTCAGCTGTTTCTGTCAAAAGGTACGGCAGCTTTTGTTGGGGTGGCTCTTAGAGATCCGTGCTGTGCCCAGATGCCAAATACTCTGGTAACGGCTACAAATCCCAGTGGCAGAAAATGAAGCAGTCCTGCAAAGCAGTGCCTCGACTCCGAGCGTTCCCACAGGAGGGAAGAGACCTTGCTCCTAACCGAGCAACACGAACATCCTCAGCCTTCGCCTCTGTTGTCGTACCACCAAAACAGAAGAATTACCCAATTTCCCCTGAATTTGATCAGGAGCACACTAATACAGCCAGTCCGTCCCCTGGGAATAGGGCTGGATGCAGCCACACTGCGAACAGCGTCTGTTGAGTGGTGGTGGGGGCTCTGGTCACGTATGTCCTTGGTGTGGCATCATCCCCTTGGCCTGGCATCCCCTCGGCCTTCAATAAACCTGCATGTACCTGCTGCATCCACGTGCCGACACAGTCCTCAGCTGACATCTTCCAGAGGACAAGCGCTCCCTTCCCGTGCCGGGGAGCTCCAGGCCACTTCAGGAGTCAAGTGCTCAATATCTGGTTCTTTCCTTGCTGCACGGCAGAACTCTCTGGTGCCTCATTTGCGGCAAACCATCCCTCGGGGGGCTGGTGCTCTTCAGTATACACTATTAAAACACTCTGCAAACATGCAACTGAATCCAGCTTCAAAATATTACTGCAGGAAAAGGAGAACTATATAAGCAGATTAAGGCCAAGAGGTCTGGGTGCCTAATTTAATTTCTCTGGACCCTGAGCTTTCCGGAGTATTTTATGTTCAAATGCAGCTGCCCTGAAACCTCTACGTAGCCAATGAGAAGAATGTAATTCATATTGTTCAGAAATACAGACCTAGTTTTTCTGACTTGCCTCACATCCCTGAGGAGCTCTTGTCAGTGGGAGGCCAGGATCCATGTCTGGAGGGCGGCACTCACCCGCCTGAAACCTGAAAACATCCTTGTCCCACGCTTTCCAGCCCCGCTCCCTGTGCACCTTTCAGCTTTGAGACAGGAAGCAGAGAGCCAGCAGACAACGAGAGCAGAGCCTTTTCCATGCAGACTCGATTTATACCTCGGGCAGGTCTACTGGGAACAAACCCATCTGGAAAAGCTGCGATGCAATGCTGTAATGAGATGATGACATACAACGCTCATGCATTAGCGAACGGTAGAGAAATGATGCTTACACAGCCTGCCACTAGCATTTGCTTCCAATGCAACTTTGATAATTTAATAATTTTCCTTTTTTGTTTGATTTTTTGTTTATATCTAATATACACAGACAAGCGCTGAAGAGAGATGGGGCACTGGTCGGCGGTTTCACAGACAAAAATGGCAGAAAACCAGCAACATGCAGCACTTGACAAGTATGCTGTAGGGACCAGTCTTACACACTCTCCCACCCTGGCCACAGTCCACTCCTGTCCTTTCTGAGCCTTTCCCATTCTTCTCTCCAAGTCACAGTCCACCAGCAGCCAGGTCCACTCTCCTTACCCAGCACATTGTTTTCCGTCCAAGTCTTCTCAGGCCACCATCCACCATTTCCCCTTCTCTGTCCTCCCTCCTGCACGCCAGGCACTCTCTCTTGAGGATGATCCACAGCAACAGAAATATTTCTCTTGTTTAAAGGAGGGTGGGACGGGAATACTCCTAACATCACCCTGTTGATGTAGACAGAAGGATGTAGCTCCTGCACCGCAAGTAATAAGCTAGGGAGCCTGGGAATAAGCTGAAGATTAAGGCACAAAATGTGGACATAACATTTAACGTTCCATAAATGGAATAACAAAATACTTCTGACTTCTAGGAAGAAAATGTCTCTAAAAGAAATTTTCCTCAATCTCTACAAAGATACTCTAGATATTCCCAGTAAGTTTGTTAAGGGAAAGAACTGTTAAAGGAGCGGGTCCTAACCCGGAACAGTATCTACAGCAATACCTTGGTACATCAGAGCCATTTGTGACAGCCAGGTGTAACACTGGGTTGTAACTACTTTATACAGCCCCTTAGGATTGATCTTGGCGTGTGTAGGCAAGGCTCCATTCCGATGGGAATAAACAGAAACTAAAAAATGCACAGCAGTGGCAACAGAGATGTCTTCCACCACGTAGTCACTGGCAGGAAAAACAAAAAGCAGGTGGGGGTACCTCCCTGCTCTCACTCTGCCTTTCCTGTTTCCATCTCCCCAGAATGGATTACACACATACAGCAGATCATCATCAATTTTTCTCTTTCTCTCTCCTTTGCTTAAACAAAACCATGGTTCTTCTGACACGGCTTTGCAGAAAAAGGTCTGAATTAATCTCACTGGTTTGACTCACCTCACCAGTTTACCAAACTTCTGCCGGTTTTTGTAGGAAACAGTGTCATAATCTATCTAACTGCAGGCTAAACCATCGCCTAATAGTCTGCCGATCAAAATACACAAGAAAGGAGGAAAATCACAGTATGAGCATCTGCACAGCCTCGTATTTGTACAATTATTGAACCTGCGAGCGAAGGCCGGGAGAGCACACAGCTGTTCCTCCCCTACTCCTCTGCTGCCGAAGGGGGAGCAGAAACATCAGACACAGCAACTTCTCAAGACTGACCTAAACATATCTCGGAGAACAATTACACGAAGGTGCAGATGTTTAAGTGCGCTGCTGAGCAGCGCTTCCAATGAGCTTCTTCAATGGCAAGAGCTATTTAAGGCCATTTGCAAGTCCCCAAACAGCAGATTAAAATTGGTTTTATGGAAAATGATGTCGTTAGCAGTTATTGTGCCGCTCCCTATCCTCCCCTAGTGTGAAGTTTTGCTGTCACACATCACATGGGAGTAATATTAGAGAAGTGGCTTCCCTGGCTTCCAAGCTCTTTCATGTCAAGGCTGAGGCTGATAGTGGAACTACGAACGTTCAAGGTTATCAACCACAATGAACTTTTCCTGAACCAAGTTTATCAGAAAAGACTGGGAGTTATGCTCCAGCTTCAGTTATGTTTTAATGGAGTCTTGACACCTAATTTCCTTTGGAACAATTTGAAAATCTCATCTCAAAAGAGTTTTCAGTGCATTTGCTTTCCCCAGTGATTCATTCTCCTTCATGTAATTGGACGAATTGAACTTACGCAAGGTCTCAGATCCTTATCTTCTTCAAGTCAATAAGAACTGTACTAGTTCTATAGGTAATGGTTCATTTCCACAGCCTTCTTGAACTGCCTTTGAGAATTTATACAGGAGACTGCCTTGATAGACAGAGACTAGGGAAAATGCAGCGGAAAACGTAACAAAACAAGACATTACAGACCATGTACAAGTGCACATTCTTTCTTTCTAATCCTTTCCTGTTGTCCTCTCACGTTTCTTTCTTCTCTTTTCAAAATTTTTTTAAAAACTTTATTTATTCTATTTTTCCTGGGAAGTACCACTGCCAAAGTTGTCCTGCCGTAGGCCTTAGGCCAAAGGCCTAAGCTGACCTTTAGCTAGCAAACAGAAATAAAAAACTAAATGAAAACATTATCCATACTTCACTCATGCCGATAGCCCTTTTTGTTAATGTAATTACAATAAAAATTCATACTCTGAGCAAAGAAATTCTATAAAAGCATTCTGAATATATGTCTTAGACAAAGGTTGTGTGAACAAATTTTTTTATATCATTCCCTAATTCTGTTCATTGCCCCATTCCCTGTGTTTGATCAAAATATACTTTGACTACAGGACAGCTACTGCACGTTGACTCTGATTCCCTGTAAAAGACGGCACATAATTCTACTTCAAAGTAAAGCCGGCGCTGGTGAGCGTCAGGCTGAAGGCACAGCTCTGTCCTTCCTCGCTCTGCTGCGGTAAAAACGACTGTATCTTGTCTCTATTAAAGATCCGCAGCAAGACAAACACTCTACTTATCCCAGCATAAAGAACATGACCTTATGTCAATAAAGGCAAGGAGCCTTTTTCTCCTCTGACACACTGAGAACAGAGAAGCTTCGCAAATCTTTCACTTGATTCTACACACACATTTATCCAGTAAGCAAACACAAGCCTAATAGCACAGGTCAAACGATCATCACAGATAAAATACATACTTTGACTGTTTTGCCTACAGCAAATCATCAAAAATCTACTCAATAATTCATATCATATGCAAACCAAGACTACTCTAGTATTTAATATCAAGTTTGCTTATCAAGATATTGAAGTCTGCATAGAAACTATATCAGCATTGGGTGGCAGAAGTCACTGAATAAATGGTATTAAAGCATTAATAGTATTTTAGGTCTCCTTGTCTGAAAAGCCCTAATATTCTTCTGCTGCATGTACTTTTCCGTGACCCCAGAGGCAACCATGCGCGCTTCTTGTCCTTCTGAAGCTCCTAAAACACGACCATTTCAAATTCTCCCAGTACAAGTTGATGCAGACCCTCAGTTCTTCTGGAATCCATCTCCATTCTTCTTTTAAAGAGAGACAGGCAAGACCTCCGAGGTCTCACTTCCTCAAAGAGAAGAGCTTCTTCATTTTCTTAGCCCTTAATGTTCTGAGTGGGGAGAAACAGTTTACACATAAAGCCATTCATCTTAATATTTTTCAAATAGTTCTATGTGATTGTTCTAACCTCTGCCATGAATGAAAGCAATTGCTGTCAAGAAATAAAAGGTCAAATAAATCCACAACAATTCATCCAGAAGATGAAGTCTGGAAAACCTCCAGCCTCTCAATCTTCAGCAGGTGCATACACATCCCTGATTTACTCCAGCCACAGTGAGCTAAACAGATTTCTTATCATTTCATTTGAAAAGCTAACTGATTGATAGATGAGGGGCATGAGCTTATATTATTCATGATCCAAAGTCTCGTAACGACGACTACCTCTCCATTTAGTAGAAATAAGAGTTTTCCAAACACACAAAGCAAATAGGCTCAGTGTGGATAAAAAGAGGAGTCAAGCTACTACGAGGGAGCAAAGTTGCACCGTCTTATCAAAAATTAGTGACAATTTCCAGATTGATTAAATACAGGAAGGAGTCAATAACAGTGACATGGAAAAATGGCAGCGCTATTGTTTAAGCATCTTGGACAATGGGCTTTAGCCCTGTGGATGTAAAGTGACTGCATCACTGCTCCCTTGTCCTTGGAATCCCAAAGCAGGCTCTGGTGTGCCCTTCTCTTCCATCTCACGCCTCAAGTATAAACCACCAGGGTGTCACAACCACTTCAGGGGCATCTTCTCTGCCCCTCTGCAGGTGCCCTCGGCAGCGATCCACAGTCCGTGGCTCGGGCCGTGAGGATGTCGCGCAAGAGACATGCGGCTGTTTGGGCAACACTCGCTGAAGACAGAGCGTGTCATTCGGGTGGTGGCCTTCTGACCTGAGACAAAGAAGCACCACACTTAACCCTCTGCTCATCGCCCCTGTGCCCACAGCTCTAACTCAGTTTTGTTTGAACCCTGTCATTGAAAGTACCCAGGCTTGACCAGAAGATACCAAAAAAATGGAGAATTTCCCACATTCCTTGGCAATTTGTTTCAGTTATTCATCATTCCACCATTAAAACTTGTGTCTTCGTTCAATGATAGCGGCTTTAACTGCAGCCACTCTGTACACTGATTTATACTTTTCTCCTCTAGATTAAAGCGCCCTTTAGTATCAATACTCTCTCCTGTGCAGTCATACACTGCGATCGAATCGCATCTTGATCTTTTTGTTAAATTAGACAGACTGCGTTCTTCAACGGTTTTGCTTCCCTAGTGCTCACCTTTCTTTTCTTTAATCTCTCCAGATAAGCAGCTGGCACACAAACAAAAGACAAAGCTGATTTCAGTTGTTTTTCTGCGGAGGATTTGCCACATCTATGCAGACAGAGTTTTAGGAAAAAACATAGTCTTTTCATGGCAAGGTTTATACAACATGACATGCTCTACAGCAAAACCAATTAATGCTGACCCGGGGTTTGGTAACGCTACCCAAATTGGCCAATACACAAGGAAAACAATCTCCTTGTTTATCTACCAATGAATACATAAACAGGAGGGTATTTCTGCCTGAATCATTCACCATCCCAGAATAATGTGGCTACTGATGAGACATTTCCTGTAGCTAAATTCTGAATGAGCAGAAACTACATCTCTAAACAGCGTAATTCTTTGAAGATTCAGTACATGCCGCATCTATTAGAGATGGGATCACAAAGAAAATGAAATGCAGATACTGGCTTAAGGGGTGACACCAGTCTATACAGAGCCCAAGGGGAGGAAGACACATTCCTGTGACTAAGGCAGGTAACAAAAAGCACTGGCGCCGGTGGCTTGGCACGTCCCAGTAAGGGCGACGAAAACAAACGAAACGACAAAAAGCTCAGGAGTTATCAAAACTGTCTTTACTGATCCTGTGGTCCTGGAACTGATCACACGTGAGGATTACAGGGCGTCTCACGAGAGCGGACTCAAGAATAAACCACTGGCCTAATTCCTGACCCGCTCCAGTCATAGCCAACGTAATTGAGACATCTAAAAGCTTTTCAAATCCCACTCATATATTAGTATTATTTAAGGTAAAATAAAATTTAGTGTTTCATGGTATAATCCCCAGACACCCTTGATAAATTTCAAAAATACCAGAGCATTTAGGAAAGACTGCTACAAAATGCTGTGTATTTGATACAAGGAACTTCAGAGACAAACGCAGTCATGGAAATAGAACCGCAGGTGACGGTGAATAAAAAAAGCCAGCGTGAGCTCTCAGGAGGATGTTACATTTCAGCAACCCGTATCTATCCCTGCATATGTACCTGGAGTCCTCCGCAGTTTTGATCCCCCAAGCAAAAAATACATAAGCCAATTTAACCTCTTTGTTGTAAAGAAAAGGAACCAAAGCAAGCAAAGGAGCAGAGAATACGATCAGACAGAAAGGCCTGGGAAGGGGAATGTACTCAGGCCAAAGACATTCAAGTGGGGTTGTGTTAACTGTAGTTCAATACTAAGAGTAACAGCATTTTTTTCTGGGCATTAACAGCAAACTGAAGAACAGATTAATATATATTGATGGAAGTTAGGGCCAGAAGGGCTAGGAACCTTATTGCCTGTCTGCCTGCACAGCAGCAGGAATGAATTTCAGCCACTCCTTCCTCTATTAGGTTCAACTAAGCAAGGCTTGAAGAAACTTTAGAAAGATATAAAACCTGGATTAGAAAGTACGTGTGACAGACGAATGCTGGTGTCCTTGGCAAAACTGCTCCAGTCGTGTATTTTATTTTTTTTTTATGTCCATGAATAATAAATCTCATTTGTAATTTGAATTTTCCTAAGTTTTTCCCATTGTTCAGACTTTTATTAATATAAATTCAATGTGACAAACTCACGGTGGAGTGGGCTGCACACTTGTATGAGCAGAATACCAACATGCTTGCTACGAATTAAACAAACACCCACCCAAATCATGCTGATGCCAGTCCTACTGTGACAGCCTCTACCCTAATATGGCACCCCATTAGAATTAGCAACTGTGCAATTAACTCCTTACTCAGACACAATTTGCACCGTGACAAAGGACAATTTTGCTTAAATAAAGATTTCAGTGTTTGACTTGCAAGTTGTACATGTCATGGAAACATGGCTGGATGACTGATGAGATTCCTTCTGCTTTAATTGCCATTCCACACAGGAAGACGGTGTTCTTCCATGCAAAATAGCAATAAATCACATATATGTATTCCTGTTATGTGAGGCAGGAGGAAAAGTGCTCTCAGTACAATAATACCAGTTTGACTTTGCATATTTTTCTTCCTCTCCTCTCTTGTATGTGCCACTTACAGCATGACAGAATGGAAGAGAAAAATGGAGAAAGCTGGCGTGTTTGCTTATTAAACAGCACTTGCAGAAACGAGAATGACAGCATTAGCCACCAGCTGATATGCAGAAATTAATAAGCATTCATTCCTTCCCATTTCTAGACTTCTTCATCCTTCCTTTCTATTCCCGTCACAGCTGAAGCCTAAGTGAGGAGCCGCAGCCCTGCGCTGCCCCGTGCCACGCGAGGCGCAGCCAGGAGCGGTCCCTGCCCTGCAGAGCTCACTCCCCCTTTAGAGACAGCCGAAGAGGGGAATAATGGCACAAACGAGGCAGAAACAAAACTGGAAACCGACATCCCAAGATGAAGTTATATTCGAAGTTACAAAAAAAAATTATTAACAAAATTATTAACAACACATTAGTTGAATTAATTTCTAGCAATACCCTTCCCCTATATTAAAACATACAAATACTGAGGAGGAAGAAGTACTAATGCCATCAGAGAAGCAGGGGGAACCCGACTGTCACCCGTCACTCCCAACTGCTGGTGTAGCGCCCTGAGCCCCAAACCCGCGCGTGGCTGAAGCAGTGGCTGTATCAGGACCGGTCACCCTGACCGACAGGGTGTTGGATGCACCAGGAGCCAGCTCTCCCCCCGCAGTCGTTTGTTCCTATCATCTATAAAGCGTTTTAGAAATGCTGAGAGCCACATTTTTCTGTGAAGCCCTGACAGAAGTATTTACAGGGGCTCCATAACATTTTGTGAAGACATCCACTGACATTATCCACACATCTTCCATAAAATTGCTTTCCTTTTAAATCTCTCTCCAGAGGAAAAAAAAATTACAGTTGTCACAGCCTTTTTTATCAGCTACAGAGGTCTCTCCTTTCAGCTAAATCTATGCAGAGGGAAAGTCTCTCCACGTGTGATACGCTCCTGCGTGGTGTCTCCAGTCCGTTACCTCATTTTATTTCCTGTGATCGTGTATCACCCGCAGCCTCAGAGCTACGGGGTCTGAAGATGCTCAGGCAGATTTCCTTCCTACCCAGTGCCCTCTTATTTGTATAGGCGTGTGCAGTGACAAGGCAGCAGGACATCACTGAAGTTTATGGTATACAGTCTGCAGAACGTGGTCATATAAATGATATACCATGTGTATTTTTTATATAGAATATATAACGCTTAGTACTACACACACACACACACACTATATATAGCACTATGTACTTATGCTACACATAGTATATAGTGCTACAGAATATATAACCAGGGTATTACTGAAGTCTGATTTAATAGATAGCCTGGGCAAAGACAAAGCAGCCACCAAAGGCACATACTAGGGGACAAGCAGATGCAATGGCATCTTCAAGTGTTTAATGATCAACGGGTAAAAAAAATTCACAATCTGAGAAGACAAACAACTCTATAGACATATATTTATCTGTGTGTATATACTCTAAGTATCACACACACAAAAAATACAGGAACACATTGCTGTTTCTATACGAGCTTTCTATGCAATATTTTTATTGGATTTCCTATTAAATAACATCTAAAAATCACAAAAAGAATTAAAAATTATATATAGAGTTGGCATTTTAAAAAAAGAGCTAGAATGTATAAACACCATTAAGCTTCAGTGCCCTAGGTACAAAATGACTTTTTATGAAAAAAAAAAAACACATTACAATTGTACAGCAAAAAAGGGAATAAAAATGAGTCTCCACTGGAACCAAGACAAATAATAGACAGGATGTTACTTAACTGGAAATCACATCAGCAATTAAAATCTCTTGGAGAGAAATGACCGGTAAGTCCCCCAGCTGAAGGGAGTTATAAAGTTTCATTATATCACTTACAAGAGATTTAACTACACCACAAATGAAAAACATTTTCACCCTCATAAACGTATAAGTAAAAAAAAAAAACCCTAGAGACAAATAAAAAATACGGAAAAATTCCTGCAGATCCCCAAAATTTGGAATTCCACACTTACACAAAGAATTAGCGGAGCTGCACAGTTCTGGGTACACAGCCTAAACTGGGATTTATACACACACACCAACGGTCAGATTTTTCAGCTGACTGAGGTACGGAGCCAGTACATTTTGATGGTGATGGATCTTCAAGGAAAATTTCACAGACAGATTTGCAATCTGCTGGATTTCTTGTATTTATAGAAGTGGGGACAACAACTCAACCTGCCGGCAGGCACGAGCGCTCCAGTGCCTGGCTACCAAAACACCAGGCGTAATTCAAGGGCAGCCTGTACCTAACGAGCCTGAATTCTGATGTGCAGCGCTGCCCGCTATCTCAGCCACGGTCTCGCACAATTCAGCCCTTGCCATTTCCAAGAAAATGTCATTTTAGAGATACAGAAAAAAATATTCACTTGAGGCTAAGTTAATGCCAGCAAACCAGCCGCTGCCTGGAATGGCATTTGTCCACAGATCTGCAGACAAAGCCAAGCAAATAATTGTATCGAGTGTGTTGGAGCAGATCCACTCGGCTCTCACTTCATCCCCCTCTTCTGCAGCACGTTCTTCTTACCTTTCGCTTCTCGCTGACAAAAGAAAAATCGTTCTGCTTTCGGCTGCTAAAAATATTAACACTACAAGAAAGTGAATTAAAAACGTGCCAAGTGGCAAATAACTCCTAATTCAATAACTGCAACCAGAAAGGAAGGGACAAGTCTAAAATTAACACAGCTGGGAGAAAGGGGGTGACCAAACGTTCAACGCAGTCGAGTGACAGAGTCAGGACGTTCCGTACCATCCCATGGCACAGGTCCACGTGCCCAGGGAGAGCGGGTCTCAACAGTGACCGAGGCTCCTGCGGGCTCCTGAGCCACTCCAGAGCTCAACTTTTATTAAAATTAGTATGCAACTAGGAGTACATTTAAGTTTATACCAAATTTACACTGAAACCTCTGACAAACGTCTGTCAGCTCACCCAGGAGGTGGACAGGACCCAACTTTAATGTACTTTTGCATATTGCCTTTCTACAGTTTTTAGGTCACTGCAAAACAGACTGCAAGTCATTATCTTTTCAATAAATATAAAATGATATAAAAGTTTGTAAGTGGTTCCAGTATGTCCAATTATCTGTCCCCGGCATCCCCTCCTGGAAGTGAAAAAGTATCTGCTGCCATTAGAGCCACTGCCGCCCCAGAGCAGTCGCCCTGGCAGGAATGATCCAACAAACCACTTTTCCATGAGAAACCACCCCGATTTTCCATAGGCGATGCCATACACTGACCCCCCAGGCGCAGCTGAGCTCCAGGACAGCAGAAGCTGCTGCCCACTGTGGTCCCAGGCTGGCCACTGGCATACTCAATGGACAACAAAATTTATCCTTAGTTGTGGGCGAGAAAACGCAAACCCCAGTGCATCCTGGTGCAAGGACAGCCCAGGGATCCACCGCATTTCCGTGTTCCTGGATATAAAGCCCAACCAACTGAAGAAGTCTGTAAGATAGGCACCGTGAGCAGCCAGGATGGAAAGACAGCACGGAATGAGAGAGGCAGGAAACACCAGCCCTGACACCGCAGAGCCACCCCAGTGCCACCAGCGCCGCTCAGCATCCGCAGGAACCTCACACAGCGACCGCACTTCGCAGTGTCGGCAGAACAGACTTCGTGTTTCAGATGGCAATTAATTATTCTTATGGAGCTGAGGGACAAGCCATGCTGACCTGTAAAACCCACCGCTTCGGAGTAGGCACTACAGGAATTACTTTCACAAAAATATGATAACAAATGCTTCATAATTGAAATAAGGAGCTCCGGTCTTTCTGTTGGGTCATAGTTTTAGTCAAGGTATTACAAAGTATTATTGAATGCTCTTGACTTTTTTTTGTTTGTTTTTGTATTACTTGTGATTGCATCATAACCTTGTAAAAAATTATTTGAATTGCTCTTTTTCTGACATGGTACCATACGAACCAGCAGAACTATTTCGTGAAACTGGTTACAGGATGAACAAAACCACTTGCATTTACTTCAGTCACCCAGACACTTACCAATTCTGTGATTACCAACATGCAGAATTTGAAGGCAACATACCCACACCAGAAGTCACATTGCCCTGCTCTGAACGGTTGTGGTTTTAAACTGAGTTTCCATAAGCCTCCAGAGTTATCAAAACTACATGAATTAGTTAAAAAAGGTAAAAGATGTTACGCATTAATTAGAAAAATGCGGTTGTTGCAAGCATGGCAACATGCAGAAGGAGGGAAGTTAGGGAGGAAAACGAAACAACACTTGCTGTAACACCTGGGGGAGGGGGATTTGTCCCCTTTATCTGGTTTTCCCGAGCCCAGGGTGGCACTCGGGGCAGGCAGGCTCACCGCAGGTTATTAGTGCTGCTCCACAGCACTTGAGATAAAAGCTTTCCTCTCTTCCACAAAGAACGAAGGTACAATACGGGACACAAACAACCGACGTTAAGCATTACAGTTTCAGGTCTCCCTAGGTGTAACTGCAATTTAATGTGCAACCATAAAGTTTATTTTGTGACAGAAGCCATAAATCCGCAGAGCTGCACGCCGTGGTGCCTGGGCCGAGGACGGGGAGGGGGGAACCAGCCCCCCGATGCCTGCGGTCCTGAGCAGGTCCCTGTCTCCCCGGCCACCAAGGTGCGGCCGCCGCTTCGCTCCCTCCGCCCTGAGGGACTCCGGAGACCCTCAGCATCACAGCCCCAACCCTGCAAACACACAGACCTGATTTAAGTCCTACACAGTGATGCTGAGCCAAGGGCAAACAGGGTGGAAATGGAAATCGGCACCAGTTCACAGACCGCCGTCCACCAGCGTTCACTGGTCCCCGTGACAACATACAGGAACAACCTGTGCTGCTCTTGGGACAATACAATAAAATCCTGCTGCTCTCCGCAGTCAAGCTGACACATTTTCAGTCTCTCCTGAATCACTTTTGAACATCTAAATGAAACTCTGTATTGAATATACATGGGAAATAGTGCTTGCTTAGCTCAAATATGTATTTTTATTTAATCTTGGTGTGGGGGTGGGTATGGGAAAAATCTTTTTAGGACAATACAAATGGGTAAGGTGGTATCCTGCAAACTGAGGTTCTGCAAAACTTCCTCCAGACTTCAAGGAATTCAAATTCCTAATTAGCTTCAAACACAAGAGAGTGAATCTAACTGGGTTAAGAGAAATGCGAGCAAATGGTAGAGACCCCCCCCATTTCTTATAAATAAGCAAACAGATCCAGTCAGGAAACTTACTGGTGCTCAGATCAAACCACAGAAGGGCAGAAAGCACCAACACGGAGGCACCACCATCGCCAGTACTATTTTTCCAGTTTTCTCCAGTTAAATATGCCTCAGCAGACTGTAGCTTACATCGTAGGTCGTACATAATACAAAATACACACTGTGTTCAGCACCACCAAGTTGATACTGCTTTGGGTGTATAAGCAATTGCAATTCCTTATTTTGTGTGCTTTTAGCTGTAGAAACCTAGTGTTATGTTCTCTTTTTCAGTTAACAATACCTTAAAGCTTCTGCTAACTAGTTGAGCGGTCTCTACGATACCAAACCTTTTATGGTATTTTCACAAGACATATATTGTAGTAACAGCCTGAACTTACGTGGGACAATCTTTGTACAATCTCACTTTAAAAACAGTCACCACAAAATGACATTTGCTTCTGCTCTGTAGCTGCAATCAGTATATACTACACATATTTGTTAAATTTGTTGAAATGCAGTTGACTGAATGAGAATACCATGCAAAGTGAGTTGCTTTCCCTCCAGGCATTAATTATCAGTGCATCTCCACTGTTCTCCTCCACCCTTTACATTCTCTGATGTTTCATCTCTTCCTTGATTGGGAGCAACCATCCTATAAATAGATTTTTTTGGCAGTAATTGGGAATAAAACTGACTAGCATGGCCTGTAACCATTTGGAAAATTTAGCCTCCAACTCAATAATTGTACAGGTTTTGGATGCTTGATACACTCCCTTGCTGCCTCTAAAGGTTATTTTGCATTTAATGAGTCTTTGTAGGTTTAAGGTAAGGAAAAGAAAATGTTAAAAAGCTGTATTGTTACGAAGTAGCAAGACTTTGGACAAGATGTGCTGGTTTACTGCTCCAGTATTCTGGAGCCTCTGTGACTGCTATAGAAATGAATGAAACGTTAGAGTATGACTGGGATAAACAGAATAATAGAATCATAGAATTGCCTGGGTTGGAAGGGACCTTTCAGACCATCGAGTCCAACCATCAACCCAACACTGACAAACCACCACTACCCCATGTCCCTCAGCACCACGTCTGCCCGGCTTTTAAATACCCCCAGGGATGGTGATTCCACCACTGCCCTGGGCAGCCTCTTCCAAGGCTTGACAGCCCTTTCAGTGAAGAAATCTTTCCTAATACCACTCTAAACCTCCCCTGGTGCAACTTGAGGTTGTTTGCTCTCATCCCATCACCTGTTGCTTGGGAGAAGAGACCGACTCCCCCGGCTACCCCCTCCTTTCAGGGAGCTGCAGAGAGCGAGAAGGTCTCCCCTCAGCCCCCTCTTCTCCAGGCTGAACACCCCCAGCTCCCTCAGCCGCCCCTCACCAGACTCCTGCTCCAGACCCCTCACCAGCTCCTCACCAGACTTGTGCTCCAGACCCCTCACCAGCTCCGTTGCCCTTCTCTGGACACAAGGATGCTCCCGTGGAGCAGGAGGGAGCAGGGCTCACCCTCTCGCACAACTGTCACGAGTGGCGAAGGCTGTGTGCGAGGCAGGGGCAGAGATGAGCTGTTTGCACGGCTCTGGGTATCCCACCTAACTGCAACTCTCAGAAGGGCTCCTCAAGGTATAAAAAAAATATAAGGGGTTAAAATAATCTGCTGTAAGATCAAACGCATTACATGAATGTCTAAGGAGACATTGCTAACGTTAGCAATGCAGCGTTTCCGAACTCAAGGTACATTCTGCTCCCTGGTATGACAATAAAGTCCAAGAACAACTTTATACCTCCTAAACTCAGGTTACCATCCACATTCCATTCACCCAAGGTAAGCTTGGCACATGCACCAATTCTTTTTAAGAAATATCCTTTCATAAGAATCTTATTTTAGATACAAAATTCATTTAAATGATGACAACCAAAGTATACTATAGTCATTTTAAAGCCCAAATAAGTGATGTTTTAATTTAAATACAACCTCTTTTTTTATAACAAGGGAACTTTGGTATAGAAGATGCAACCAATATATTTAATATTGCACAGTCTCTTATTTACTGGGAAGGAAATGCCAGTTACTGAGAAGTGACGCACAGTCCAATCAAATAAACCAATCTACATTATCACCCCTAGCAGCAGCACCCCCAGACCACGTACCACTCGGTGCTCTAGTCACTGAACCAGTTTCTTGCAGAGTGCTGCAAGGAACTCAAAGGTTGAAGTTAATTCTGCAAAAGAACAGACCATGCCAAAGGATCTCTGACAGCATGGTGTCAGGGCTGAAAATCAGCCTGAAACCAGCCTGGATAATCTTACTGGCTGGGTCCCAGACACATTAGACCTACCGAGCAAACTCACACTCATCTGGGCGTGAGCCAGTAGCCTCTCCCTTACTTTTTTTCTGTTTAAATTTTAAAGACAGCAACCTTACATGACCAAGTCTGCTTTCAAAACACCTCTCCTCACAAATATGTAGCGATGAACTTCAAGGCTGAAGCTTCCAAGAGCACAAATCCCTTTCTTCTGGAACAGGCTGCTAAACTTGGTGCCAGACAACGCTGGGATGATCACAGATCTCCTGGAGGGTGCTTTTCCCTTCC
>VYZM01018431.1:1974682-2003669 GCA_013398915.1 Dromas ardeola
GGTTTTTTCCCCCCCCCCCCCCCCCCCACCAGTGACATGCAGCAAAGGAAGAAGAAAGATGAGACAGAAAAAGATGTTAAAGTGAAAAGTGAGCAGATATAGGAGAAAAACAGAAAAAGAACAGGAAAGGAAGGTAAAAGAACTAATTTAGAGTCAGCCAGCTCAAAAGAGCCCCCAGACAGTGGGTGTAAGCTGAGCGACGGAGTGAAAGACAAGGAACAGAGGGGAAGGCAAGGGCCACACTTACTGCCCAGGCCCTTCTGCACGAATTTGCTGGAAACACTCCGCAAACTCGGGTAAGATTAGAGTGAGCAGAGAAATGCCACAGCTGAGGCAGCAAAGCCTTAGTTAAGAGAAGAGGCGTAATTTCCATTTCAGCATTTGCCTTCATAAAAAGCTCCAGGAACAGTAGATGGTAAGAACAGTTTTTTGCCAATATTCTCTAAAAGAAGTTTTCCAGTATCTAGGTAATTGTTCTGATCCCTTTTTCAAAGCCAATTCAAGATCCCAAGTTCCAAAAATCACTGGAAAGGTGCTGGCAAGTCACTCAGACACTTTTGCCTATGTAATGTAATCTCTCCAATAAAAACTTACCAGCAGCATGACCTGCCACAAAGAAAACAAACTTCCAGTGAGGAGACAAATTGTCAGACTAAGCAAGCACATCTTCTTCACGCAAGTCAATCACTAAGAGTATATTTTGAAAGTCCCATTACATTTTGTCTTTTAGGGTCCACAGTATTATTGCCTTTGGACTAGAAAAGAATTATCTCCCTTTCAAGCCCCATATGAAGATGAGCAGTGATTAATCCTGGAGAAATGGGCTTTTTTAAAATTGTTTCGTAAAAAAGATAAATACAACAGAATCTATCAGGAGTTCAATATTTCACCATCTCCTTCATTCCCCATCTGTACCAGAGCTATTCTGCACATTGCTCTCCATGAAAGAAAAGGATTTATAGATACTAATTTCTTAGTCTAGCAAAGCAATAATCCAAGCGGGAAAATAAGTGCAAATCCCAGCATATGTTGGCCTCAATTTTTTCAGACATTTTAAAGTCAGGAATAACATTGCAGAAATCATCCCAACCTGTCCCAGCAGAAGATCATCTGCATAAGAAAAACAGCCCGTCGGAGCTGGGGGCTCTTACAAATATTCATAAATACTAAATATTACATACCACTCCTGAAAAGGCTTAATCTACTACAGGATTATAGTAAGAGCTGGAAAAACACTAAGAGACCTTGACGTAACTAAACCACAGTCCAAGAATGAGCATTACAAAGCGGTTCCCAGTGCACGCGTGGGGCCGAGCAGTGCCCACAGGGATACCTGGAGCAGGCAGAGCCTACCCCGATTTCTTTATCCTTAACAAGTTTCAGGTTTTTGTTTGATTTTACTCCTTGAACCCTCTGCAACGAGCCACTGCACCACTCACCGCATCCCAAAGTGTCTTCCGGAGCCGGCCTGCGCCGATGGCCACTGCCCAGAGAGCTCACAAACACGATGCACACGTGTGGATTTGTGTCGCAGCAAGCTCAGTCCTTTAATTAACCTGCAACGAGAGGGAAATCTTCCCATGTCTCACCCCTTGTGCAAGGAAAACCTATGGAAAAAGCTGCAACAACACATACTTCACAGCCAACAGTATGGGAAAGGCAGGAGTAAAATCAAAATGCTCAGGCATGTAAGATTGCACTTGTTTATTTTGAAGATACAGCCTAGCCGCATTTTCAGCAAAATCTCTAGAAGACCCAATACATATGCCCACATTTTAATTATGATGATGTACAGCATCACTTCTGTGTCAGATTCCTGTGACATTTAATATCCAAATTAATAAAAAAATTCTGACTATTCATCGGTTCCACAGAGCCAATCAAACAGAGACCTGGTAATTCTTGTAGTCCTGCAGAAGACGTAATTTGCCCAAAAAACTGTTCCTAATCACATTGTTTTGAATAATTAGTTCATTGACATTCCTGTGCTAAAGAAAATATCATTAGTAATTTATAGAAGTTGCATGAAGAGTAATAGTTCAGAAAAGCCCAGTATGAGATAAATTAAGGCTACACCTTCATGAAAATCATTAAAAGGTAGCTATAATGATATGCCCACGAATTATCATTCAGATCGGCTGAGCAGGAACCCTGCCAGATGTCAAGCCACCCTTAGCTCAAATACTTAATACCACAGCACTGTGTAAGGCTTGTGCTTGGCTTTTGGAGAGATGCCAGCAAGTCTGCTGGGACTACTGGTTTTGAGAGTCTGCTGGAATTCAGAATAACGGGGAAAAGCAAAGCCTGAAACTCCTGCAGAAAAGGAACACTGTGATTTCCTTTACCAGAGGCACCTTTGTGCTTGTCTCTCATGCTGCCTTCCATCCCCGGCTGCAGATCCTTAGCATTGTCCTTAAATCGGCGCAGGGATACTGCCCTGATACAGGGGCTGCACAAAAGCCACCCGGCTCCTCTGAGCCCTGCTCCGTATTCCCCACCACCTTCTCTACAGGGTCTTTTTTCACCCACCTTCCATCTCCCCAGGTGAACCTGTCTCCCGCCTCCATTCACCTTCAGATGACGAATGTATCCACACAAGCCTGTACATTAACAAGGGCTGATGCTTTCGCTATCCTTCAGCCTCCAAATTCTTTCCTATTTCAGATCCTTCCACATTATCTCACACCTCAGAGACACGACCTTGCACCATGATGCACCATTTACTTCATCTGTTCGCTTTCATCACTCAATTTGCATATCCTTATCCTATTATTTATTATTCCACACAGAGTTCCGCAGCCAAGAAATGTATAAATTAAGTAACATACATGAAAGAGCGTTATGAAACGAAGGCGCATCATCCTCTGTTGCTTGTATTAGCAACACAAATGACGGGGGGAAGTGGGGCAGCCTAATTAATTTCCTGCTACCTTTCAACCAATTACTAGGTATTTGGGGCTTTTTTAGAGTTTGATAATAGAAAGCAATATTATTTGTAGATTTACTTAGTGGGGAAAAAGTAAGCGGTGTAAGTTTGAGTGAAGAACTTAAAACGACACACATTTTACCCACAACTTCAGCCACCTGCAAGAGTACTGATTAAACACCCACCAATTCCAAATTAAATTTCTTTTCAAAATATTTAAATATAAAAATAAAGGAGGCCTGTATAATGTGTGGCAGTCTATGCTCATACCTAACTGGGTTTCATATTGAAAAACATTGAAGTAGCACTCCTATATCAAGATGAGGATTCCAGAAAACAGCTACTGCCTTATGTCCTTTTTTCCAAAATAGAAAGATAACATGGTTAGGAGAAGAACGATGGTATCAGTCATAAAATATTCCAGTTTATTTTTAATCCTGGTGATAGTAAATGTGAAAGGATTTGTGAAAACAAGCTCTAGCAATCAGCTATTTTTATAGGAGTTTTGTGCCACGTGGTAACGCGACTTGGCTGTGGTTTACTATCAAACTGACAGCCACCTCCTGAGGATCTTCGCTGGCGTTATGAGGATTTATATTCTTCGCACTGGTTTAATTAACTTGAATCCAAAACTGAGACAACCTTTTTTGATCTGATCTGTTTGTTGCATTGCTCTGTTCTTAGTTTACAGTGACAGCAGATGAACGCTGAGGATGTTTTTCTTAACTTGTTTTGGTGTGTGACTGTAATTTATGAAGAAGATTGCAAGGCGCGGACCAGGTAATTGGGAATTCTCAGTAAAAAGGAGGCGGCTGCAGAGGGATATTGACACCCAAGTAGGGCATTAGTCAAGAAAGTTCTTTGAAGATCATTTCCTCGGTGCCCAACATCAAGCGCTGTTTCTATTTACTGAATATAAAAGTTATAAGAACACACACTAAGATCCTAGCAAAGCTCCTCCCCTGCGAGGCAGCCTTCTGGGGAGGGCGGAGGGGAGGCAGGGCCACGGCCTCAGCACAGCCCTCCTGCCCCGGCCCCAAATGGTACCGGCAGAACCGGCTTTGAATTCAAACGCTCGTCATCATTTAAACTGTATCTGCCTTCAGGCTTTGCCCTCGCAAAGCCTTGACACTCTGGAGAGAGAAGTGGTCAGTTGACCCTTGCGCATCGCTGGCTTCTGTCTCTAGTAGCCAGCAGCGCAGGCCAGGAGCTGTGCAGAGCGGTATGGTTGGTGCTGAGGTCCTGCCAACCCCTAACACACACATTTCAAAGGGATTTCTCTTCAAAATAGTGCTATCTTTGAGCTGCAGACTGAATGGCCGTAAGTTGTTACAGCACAGATCCCAGTCACCTCATCCGAAAGGACCTCGGTCCACTTGCCCCCGACGCCTCCTGCACACCCGCCGCAGCGGCAGCAGCCAGGGCTGAGACTCATTCCAGCAGCACGCTCCTGCCCCAGACTGCAGCGCTAATGCAGATGTATCAACTCAAAAATAAAACCCTGGCCGAGCTGGTTTTAATTACCAAAGCAGTCTATCGAGAACGGGAGCCCTGAACAGCAAAACTTGAGCTCTCAGAGTGCTTTAGCAGCCACGCTGCCGAGCGTGGTTTAATTGCGACAGTTTCAGCATGAGCAGGAGCTGACTTTCTGAGCAGCCGTCAGGAGCATCTCCCATCTCTCGCCCAGCCAGGCAGGCTGCCAAACCCACCGCTGCCTCCCTCCGTCCTCCTGCCAGGCTCCCGTCCCCCTCCACTGCCCGCTGCAGCACCAGCCCTCGGCGTTCCCTCTCCCTTCCCCACTCCCCTGTCCTGAAGCCAAGGTTACTCACTTCACTTGCTCAGAACACCGCAGTTCCCAATACAAATACATGTGCAGCATCTTTTGAACTTTTCCTTTTTCCACCTGAAACAGATTGGTATTTATCTCCTTTTCAAAAAAAAAAAAAAANNNNAAAAAAAAGGATGCTACAGATATTTGGTAAGAGAGTGAGAGAGTGAGAAATTCCACTTAAAATTCAATTACTTTCCATGGATGTAACAGCAAATAAGTTGGATTTCTGTCTTCATCCTGTTTTCTGTAAGCTTTTTTTGCATACTTGTTGGAACTTTTTATCTGATCAATAAAATAGTATTTAACCAGTTGAAGATTTGGAGCTACTGTTGCTCGGGTTTTCCTGCCAAAGCTCTTAGTTACCGACAAACATGAAGGGGAAAAAGACTCACACTTGCTGCTCTGGAAAACTGCCAAGCTCCCAACAAAACCTCGCACGTGCTCCTCAATTCCCCAGCACTCTCGCCGCTGTGCGGGCAGTTGGCCACCCAGTTATATTTAAGTGGCAGAGAGCTCAAAAGAAGCTGAAAGAAGAGATGTATAAAAGGAATACGGCCTTGCACAGCCCCCAACATCATGTAACCCCCAAAAACCCCAACTGGAATTTGAGCAGAGAAACCCCATTTCCTTTCTTTATCTGGAAACATGTCCTTCGCAGCACCGCTAGCGGATTGACAAAGCATGCACTATTGTAGCAACATGAACAAATAAACCTTCTCATATATTAAGGAATTTTATGTCGTATCCTAAGAATCGAGTGGGTTTTGCCAAAGGAGAAAACAATTAGTAGCCTCAGTGCATAAATATACAATATACACACAAGGCAGCGGCATGGGGATGCACAGACCTCCCGTCCACAATCCATGGGATGCACAAACCCAAGCGCTGCCCGTCACCCGTCCCTGGCACTGAAGGCATGGGCTCAGGTAACCCTCAAACCAAACCACCGCTTGTGACAGGACAAGGGTTTGAAGATCAGCCATTAACAGAAGGCAGCCGCCTCCCAGCTCACTGAATCCCAAAGCGACCACACCGAGCTCCCTGGATGCTGCTTACAAACTTTTGAGTGACGGTGAAGATGGTGGTGCAGAGGTATCAGAGGTATCAGTATCTATAGGTACCTCCCAGCCAGCCAAAGGGGCCATTAACCAGCTCTGTCATTAGTAACAATCCAATAATAAAAGCAAAATGGGATGGGTGAAAACCAGACAGGATCTGTTACCTGCAAAGTAAAATCAAAACTCTGTTGTCAAAACACGCAGAGGATGTTTACGTGGCATTTTCCAAGGTCTCACATCTCCATCCTGTATTTGGTGCTTTCTTGTTTTGGCTCTTCCAACAGTGATGGGAAGTTGGTGCGTCATAAAGATCCAAAACTATCCAACAGAAGAAACATTTACTTTTGTGTCACCACCACTATTTCATTCATAATGGCATTCATCTTCTGTTTATACAACAAGAGGCAGGTTTCCCTGCTATGGCTGTGAATCAGGACAATACATTGCTTGTTTCCATGCAAGAAATCCGCAGGGAAAAGCACTTCACACTCACGTCGCTGTTTGCTTAATGCGTGGGAGTCGGGCTCGGCACACCACAGGAACAGGTGCCGGGATAACTTTCTAATTAAAGGGATGCTCATGCTGACAGGTTCTTTAGGCTTCACTCTTTTATTGTTTTATTACCTTAAAGATAATAATACGTGATAGACATGGGCATACAGATTGCGTTACGGGACCGATGTCGTAATTCTGCTGCGCTGCCCCTTCGAAGGAGCGCTATGTTGACCCATGAGCTCCACACACCTCCAGCGCGGCAAACCCACTGCAATTCAGAGAGACTGCTCCACCCCAATGGTTATTAAAACAATCTGAACACAAAAGAGAGAGATCATGGGGAGGGGCTGGGGGCAAGGAGAAAGAGCTTTGTTTAAAGCTGGGTGCATCTAATGTAATTTTCACAAAATCATGATTTTTTTTTGGTATAATAGTATTTCATTACCTTCTCTTTAGCTCAGGACCTTACAGGATCAGGCTGTTTGGGAAGGAGGCCTGGATTCCGAGACATCTGTTTTCACATCAAGTGAGAATTATGCCAAATCAATTGATTTTTAGCAATTAAAGGCCTACAGGAAAATGTAGAGACGCAACTTGGTCTTCACTCACTGACTCATGGAGTTTGGGCCTCGGTAAAACAGACCGTAGTAAATGAACACAAGGCTTCGTTAAACTCGGGGCTTTCTAACGAAGGAGCGACAACCTTTTGTTTGTCCACTGGATCCGTGGCTTAATGGAACAGCAGACTGGAAACTGCTCAAAACACCAGAAATTCCCACAGGAAATTCTTTTTAGTCTGAACTGTTCTATAAATAATTTGGTATAATTGAC
The DNA here is from genome assembly GCA_013398915.1 of Dromas ardeola. Lineage (NCBI taxonomy): Eukaryota > Metazoa > Chordata > Aves > Charadriiformes > Dromadidae > Dromas > Dromas ardeola. The sequence goes on from VYZM01018431.1 coordinate 1,981,824, forward strand.
AAGAATCCTATTAAAAAATAGTGAAGTCACCTTAAACATTTAGTTAGAATTTAAAGTAAAAAATTCTACCTGATCTGATGCAATCAATACAAAAGTCACTCCCAATACAGAGCAAATACAGAACAAAAGAAAAAGGCAGCTGAAAAGGAGCAGCTGGTTGCCTGAGATCGGTGAACTGTGAAACTAAGCGTTTAAATGTTTACAGCTGTAATGGGTTTTGCTCTGAAGTTTTCTGCGTCGTCTCCAACACGCTGAAGGCCGATTTCAGCTCCAAGCAAACGAGCTCCGGAAGTGGCTGAAAGTCAATCATCAAAACTCGGTACGCAATCCCCGGCAATGCATACGGCAAGTTTTTAGCCTCTGCTGGTCGTGACAAAGCTGGTGCCACTGGGAGCATCTGGCCATCATTAAAATGAAAGCCTAGAGAAGGGCCTGGGTAAATTTAATCCTACTCATTACCAGAGAAGGCTACTACAGACAACACAACTGCTTCACATTTCTGTTTGACTGCAGAGCCCATTCACCAGTTTTTAATCTTTTTACTTTTACTTGAAACGATCGGATCAATCTAACCCTGAAAATCAACAGCCCTTTATCTCCAGCATCCCCAGAGATCACAAACAGCTCCGTGTCCTTGGGAGAATACGAGCAGCTAACGATTCACCATTCCTGGGGTGCAAAGCAGCTTAATTAACAAAAAGCAATGTTTTTACAGAAGTTGCAAGTTAATGGTGCACAGTATTACAAGCCGATCCTGCACACCAGCCCCGTGGACTGAATCCCCCCCAGTGCTCTCTTCCCGTCTCAGCGGAGCAACCAATTCCACTGGTAAAACGCACCAATTCCGTTGTTCAGCTCTTTGTTGCTATTTCATCTCTCTCTGATCTTATCCAACACATTCACCCTCTGCTGCGTTGAGCAGCAACATTTCCCCCTTTTAATAATCTTGTAGGTTTGTAACAGAAGTTTTAATGTATATATACATACAGAAAATGAACCGGGAAACCTAAGACACGCTTTCATCATAGTATCCTTGGGACTCACCTAGGTGACTCTAGGTTCTATTTTATCTATTCAAGTTGCTTTGTTTGATGATGTAGAAATACATTCAACAGCAACCAGTTTCTGCATCTACAGCAAGTGAAATCCTGTGGCATACATGAATCATTTTAATGTAAAATTTAGCAGAATAAAGTTAATTGAAGGTCATCTGTTTTCTTCTCTTTTTTTTTTTTTAATTTTTAATAATTTGAAGTGCCTCCACTGTCTCCCAGCACGGAGAAAATAAGATAAGTTTTTTAAAGAAGATGGAATTAGCATGAGATAAGTAAAGGTTAAATGTCACGATGGAGACTGGAGGCTTAATCTTCCTCCAACATGCATCAGACCAGCAAAAAGAAGTGAAAAGCGGTATATTTAATCAAAAAGGCGGCAAAAAAAAAGAACTTTTGCATCAAAAATACGCTTGTAAATTAAAATAGATTGAGATCTTGATCAAAGATTATTAGGTTTCCAGTTATTATGACTATTCAGAGATAAGACTTTTTTGCAACGGGTTAAGCCAATGAGATGACACAAAATCAGTAATTCTGATTATTCTGCGCAACAGCCAAGTTGTGCTGCGTGAATAGGTGGGCGCAGGGAGGAGTGGAGAGCCGGTGGTGCTGGGGCTGGGCTGCTGTGGCACTGGATGGGAAGCACTCCCAAAACCAGCCAATAAATCACACAATCACAGAATGGTTTGGGTCGGAAGGGACCTTTAAAAGCCATCCAGTCCACCCCCTGCCTTGGGCAGGGACATCTTCCACTAGACCAGGTTGCTCAAAGCCCCGTCCAACCTGGCCTTGAATTTAACTTCAGTTTTGAATGGCATCTTTCACAGAGAGCAATCTGCAAATATTTCAGATTACAGTAAGTTACTGTTAGTATAAAGAAAGCATGGAAGAAGCTTTATATAAAACAAGGGAACAATTTTTCCAGATAAGATCTTAAGTGAAGCATAGTTAATGAAGCTGAGAAATATAAATAGGTTACTCTGGATCACAGAGGAGAACAGTTCTTCAATAAGCAGATCGAAAATGTCAGAAGAAAAGAGTACAACAATGTAACATTTCTAAATAAATACAAATGGAATCTAAGTTTCATTATTGCATTTCCTTTTTGATGATAAAAATAGGCTGTGAAGAAGAAGAATAGCCTCACCGTTACACTGGCAGCTTTTCTCTCAAAGAGTAGGCACCAAGATTTTATCATATGCATTTAATATTTTTCATAATTTCAGTATTATCTGTATGAGCAGCCGCTCATCCTATCGTTGTTACTCCCTGGAGGCACCTGCAATTGTGCGAGTGGAATAATTTACCATCCCATATGTAAGGTAAACACCTGGGGATGTGGCACTTGTGGCAACAGCATCACTACACAGGCTGCAGCTCTGCTCGGAGACAGACGGTGCGAGCTGTGTGTTACTTCCCTCAATGACACTCCTCAATTCCACTATTAACTAATATTTATTTCTTGTTTTAGAAACGTAAGAGACTGAGGCAGTGCGCATAGAAGCCCAAACCAATAGCACCTGCTGCAAAAATAGCCTGGCATAAGTAAGGAGAAAGCTAGTGGGCTACGCAGGAGCTACTTTTAAATCGTAACGTAAGAAGGAATAATGTCTTTTTTTAATACTTTCAATAATGCTACAACGGAGAGCTTTTCTGTTATCAAATTTCATTAACAATGATTAGAAACACAAGCATGGATAGAAATTAATGTGGTATTATAAACTGACAAAAGTTTTCAAGAAGAAAAAATACTTTAAATTCAAGTGTTTCCATTCCATCAATATACCTTTTCTGGACTAAAGCAGATCAGATCACCAGCACTGCTTGGCCAGTGCTTGGCAAGACATACAAATATCCTACCAATCCGTATTTTCATATTCAAATAAGAGTTATTTACATGTGCAAATGATATATAAAAGTACGCACAAAGAAATTCCCGTGTCATCAACTTGTATTTCATATTCCTCTAAAAGGGAAAGTTTTTATAGACTTCCCAATACAGAGAATTGCTGGAATCCCAGGACAACTGTCTGTCCTATCTGTTTCACACTAACCTTAAATAGTATTTTATTTGGTATACCATATGTTTCAATCTCTCTGTCTGCCACCTTCAGATTTTACTCTCTGAGCTGCAGAAAATAGTATGCTAAGTGGCAAGAAGTCTGGTGGTAAAATCATGTTAGATTTCTCTCCCTGGAGCAGAGTGATGTTGGATTAAAAGTATACCTCAAAGAGCCTTCATTTTAAAGAGTATTAAACAAACCCACCCATCGCAGGGTAAACACATTAAGCCTCATTACACTGATGTCCTTCAAAGCCAAAGGGGTGTAAATGGAGGCTAAAAACCACGCTCTCGTTACTGATACTCGGTTTTTCGTGCTGCCAAGCAGAGGGGCAGGAGCGGGCAGGTTGGACGCTGCAGCTCAGACGTCACCCAGGGCATGTGGTGCTGTGTCCATCTGCCGGCTCTTCATCGGGGCCTGTCATTCACGGACAGCCACCCACCACCCGGCTGTGTTACTCTGGATTTAGGCCAAGGGAGCGATGTTTTCATCCTTTACCATCTGGGAATTCATCTTCTAACGCCAAAGATGGATTGGGCTGAATTTCTCCAAACTATCAAGTTCAAAAAGAGAAGATGACAGGTAGGCTTCGTTAAATCAATGTGCTCTGGATAAGAAACACGCCAAGAGGAAAGCATTCATGTTGCCAAACAGCATGCCAGCTCTGAAATCCTTCATGTGCGGCAATGGAAAGGCCAACATTCTCCACACCTCACCTTCTATTCTCCCCGGTATGCATGGCCAGGCACTATGGAATGAAACAACTTCCAAGTCAGGAAAACTGTATTCCTTTAGATCCTCTGATTACGAAAAGACGTTTACCTCCCAGCCCCAGGCCTTCACATTCAAGCACCCTACATTGCTCCAAATTGTTATTAGAGCTCTGATATTGACCGAGGTAACTCTCTCATCTTCTGCTGGAGTGACATGAATTGCACCAGTGCTGCATCGCTGCCTTCAGGAAAGGTGACCGTGACCCAGAGACAGCCACCAGACCAACACCAGCTTCACCACGGTCTCGCAGCAAGGAAAGATCATGCAGTTTAAATCAGTAATTGGGAAAACATGACTAAACTTAGCACTGTCTCTTTCTCAGCAATACAGTATAAATCTCTCCACAGTAAGAGAAGTTTTTTCAAAAGCTTCATCAGAAGAGAAAGGAGTTACCTTACGCTCAGCTCTCTTACCACCTTATCTGCCTCTGCAAAGCACAGATTAGGCGGATGCATTTCCAAGAGCACATCCAGCTTTGGTGCAGCCGTGTTTATGGAGGAGTCGGGACCCTGTGGACTCAACACTACATTACATCCCCCCAGGACAAAGCATGTAAGACTGGCCATTGACCACCACTCCCAGAAGGGTCAGACACTGTTCTGCTGCAGGCTGGGTTCCAGTTTTGCAGCCACCGTCAGTCCCAACCACGCACAGGAGCACGGCCACGAGTCACCCGCTGGTGCTGTTCCTTGCTGTAATATCTCCAGATACCGCAGCCCGACCCAAAATGCACTGAGGCCAGCAGAAATCTTTGGATTTCATCACTGGAGTTGGCATCCAGTTTGGGATTAGGTTTCACCTCCAGAAATAGTTCTTGCAGCTCAGGCAGTTCATTTGCTTCCCAAGTTGTTTGGCAGCTGATCCACTACTGCTGCTATTAAAAGCAAGCACTTGGTGATGGATGAACTAAGAGCTGGTTAATTGGACAGGGAAATAGTGGAAGCACCATATTGCTTTGCATTAAGACTAACTGAAAATCTGCAGTTCCATCTCTCTTGTCACCTGTGACATTAAAGGATGGGCTCAGCCCACGGGGGGAGCACCCCCATCCCAAAGGCACCGTCGAGACTGACCCGCCTTCCTCCGCGACACCCCTGGGGACACCATGGGACCTCGTGGGGAAGCTCGAAGCCCTCCACATCGATGCATTTGCTCTATAAATACAGAGAGACCTTCAGCCTTCTGGGCTGTCTGGAATTTGTCATCCACACAGTAATTCACTCTGTTTTAACAAAAGCCTAGGATATGAATAACCTCTCCTTCATATCCCCTGAAAATGAGAAAGACTCTCTTTTTAAATTATTCATGACATTATTATTATTAAAAGTCAAAGTGCCATTTAATGAAATAACATTTTAAAAGTATGATTGCATTAAAAAGAGAATGCCACAGATTTATAAAAACATCTGTCTCTCTCAGTCTGTGCTGAATTACAAGAGAAATGAGTCTGAAATCGTGCTTGTAGCTCAAGACAAAACTCCTTTCTGATACACAAATCAATACATGATTTAATTGTGTTTTATTGCTTCTTTTGCTTCAGTCCGGGGTCAAGAAAGACCCTGAGAACATTCTATTTGCTATTTTCCCAAGTCATATTCACTCAACATGCACCTGTTTTTTTAATTCCAACCTTCAAGCTTTCTCCAGCTGTGGGCAACGGGGAGGCCAAAAGAGCAAGTGTGAAACAAGAACAAGCTATTTATTCTCTTTCTGGACTGCAGCTTCTTGAGAGGTTTTTCCTCCAGGACTGTCTTCTGAAGATGCCAACAAAATCACAACGGAAACAGTAGAACTAAAATGCTTATTATGTGAAAGTGGTCTGTGTGAGCAAGGTGGCTCCGGTGACACACTGCAGTGTCTCGGCGCACAGCCCAACTCACCTTTTGGCTAGAAATGCTATTTTGTATGCAGCATGGCTTCGGACGATTATTCTAAGTTTTAGGAAAAAAATAGAATAAAAATGCAGTATTTCATCAATACTAGACTAAGAATTTATTTACTTTTTTTTTTTACTGTCTTTACTCAACATGCTTTGAGATTCATGAAACATTGTTTTGGGGTTGAGCAGTCCTTTTTCTCATAGACCAATAACAGACAGATTTCCAGATACATGATACTGGCTGATGTCCAAAGTTACACGCGCTAATCCCAGTGGATAAATTCTCGTGCAGTATATACGGACCCATTTAATCCCCTGCCTTCTTCCAACAGTGGATTAATTTCTGAAAATTCTCAGCCTCAAGACAGAAATCTAGGTTCATGCTCTCTATCCAATCTCTGTCTTCTGCTCTACCATTTTAACCTTTCTCTAATATCAACACGTGGAGTTGATGGCTCTGTTTTGACTTGTACTCCGGAAAATAGCTATAGTTCAATTAGAATCAGTAAGAATTTTAAAACTAGATGCTAACACATTATTTGAAAATGAACTGCTGATTTTTATTCTCCATGGGTCTCTAAGGAGACATTCAATTTTCAGAGTATATTTAAAATTTTTAAAAAGATGAAATGGATTTTATCTTGTAGGTTGGAAATGCAGTTTAAAGCTCGATTAAAAGAACTAATGGAAAACTGTGTTTTAGCTTGAGGTTATGCATTATTCCGCCATCCTTCCCCCAAAAGTCTGGAGGCACAGAGCTGAACACAGACCCTTGCTCCTCTCTGTCCTTCACTGCTGCTCCCATTTGTTCTGCAGTACGAAGACCAACTGCTCTGTATTGCCTTCTAATGGCACCGCTTTGGGTCTGGGACGGGTACGTTCATCATTAAATCTACTCACCAACAGTTTTAATGACTTATAGGGAAAATCTGTCTTGGATGCACCCAGCCCCTCCTCCTGAGTCTGGTTAAAATAAGCACTGATTTGCCATTTCTTACTACTTTTCACTGGTGATTAAATCTGTCCGTTGCAGAACTTGTAGACAGGCATTTATTTTTCAGGATACATAAACAGAAAGATTTTAGGAATTAAGTAAAGATATCAGAAGATCCCTATTATATAAATAAAATTGGCACCTGGAGAATTGTACGGCAAAATAAACCTACCCAGAAGTGTTTATTATTTCTTAGTAAACAGACATGCTGGAAGCAAAATTACTGCTTTCTGCAAACAACCAAAGGATTTGTTTAGTAAGCTGAACGCAAAATACACAAATCTGCTTCAGTTCGGTTTATATGAAAGCTTACTCAAGTCCTAGTGTGAATCTCACAAAGGCACATCAGGGTTTACTTGCACAGCCAGAATAACAGCGTCTCCTGACAACAGGCTTAGGTCCTACCATCTTCTTGAACAGAACTGAAGATACACCCCCAAGGCACAAAAATTGCGTTTTGCACTTTCTTTTCTTGCTTAATGGCCATAAAAAAAACTCCCTGTATTTCAAGAAGCATTTTCCTCCATTATGCACCAATGGTTAATTCACCACACTGAGAAAAGCACTACTTAAAGATCAATTTTACAGTTGGAATTGAAAGGACCATGAAGAACAATCACTCTATTCAAGGCGTTACTGCAGAATGAGGAGCTTGATTTTAAAAAGTCCCAAATTCAAAAGATTATACCATCTATCAGAAGAAAACCCCACCATTCCGTAAGTTCAAGAAATTCTATACTGGAAATATATGGACTTGAATACACAGTCATCCCCAACACCATCACCAAACCACTTCCTCTCAGAGGCTTAGCTACCAGTGCAAAAAAAAAAATTGGAAAAAAAAAACATCAATCAATCGATCAATGGTATTACTAATACTCGCCTTGCTCCATTTCCAACAACTAACTTTTTGAGTAAGTCACGGGTATGATAAATCTTCCCAGTGCCACTCATGAATATGTAAGCCAGCACGCATCAATACACTTACTCCAGTGTGCATCCCTGGAGGGATTTTGTACGTTACTGTGATGATGGGAAGCGTACTGTGACATCCCCCAAAAAAGCATGTCTCTCGCCCTCCGATTCCTTGTACTGACAGACGGGAGAGCTCCTGCACTTGCTGGATGCTGGGTGACCTCTCCTGTCTCCTGCCGGCAGAGTCCCCAGCAGCTCCCACTCCACGGACTCACCGGCACCGCCGTGTCCCTGCAGAGTGGACGGCATCTTTGCTACACAGGATAAATGAAATGTCTTCTACCTAAGAACTGTCAGACTGATGACAAACTCCAGAGTATGAAGAATTAGGAAAGCCCCACAGAGCTGGACATTACACAGCCAACAAAAGAAACAGACAGGAAAACGCAGGTTGTCAGGAAGAGATGGAGTGTGAGAAACACATCCAATGTGCTCCAACCATCCATCATGGGAACATCACCAAATCACTCATTTTTTTGTACCAGTACTGAGATGAATAAGAGAAAATACCAACAAAGTAAAATGTTCTTGCAGAGCCACATACCTTTTGGTCCTAGTTTCCATCTTGGCGGATCAGGCTTAACAAAGTGTGCCCACCCAGCAAAAGCCAGAGAGTATCTTGCGTTCCTTCTAGCTTTATTTCAAATATTTGCTGTTTCCACATTTCCCAAATCAGTTATTTTTTCTGACATACCTCAATATGCGATACTTTCATACAGGATAAACAAAGTCCTTTGCATATTTGTAAACATAGTTTGGATTTTACTCTCAGTCATGAGCATGAAGTCACAGAAGCTTCCTAGAGAATTACTGTATTCGCAGCAAAGAAAGTGAATTGAGGTCTACCCACTATTTTTCTAACGATAATTCACCAGAAAACAACATCACCACCAAGCATCACCATTAATGCACAATTCTGTAATAAACCATGTACTTTTCACTGCTGCTTTCACAGAGCCAACCTTCGGAGCAGAGAGAAGAACACCGAACAACCACCAGTCTCGCTCGGAGAACTGGCCTTACTTATGGGCAATTTCATGGTACTGCCCACTACAGTATCTGAGCTCACTACTACCGTCACCAGTGGGTGCAGTCATACACAAATACAGAACACAATGCTGCGGTGATCCGTGATCCAGAACACGGGGGATGGCGGGGGGGAGGCAGAAATATCGATGTCTGTCAGATGGAGAAGGATGAGAACAGAAAGGGACTACGGGGTATTTCCAAGATGCGATACCAAAATGATTCATAAAGGGACGGAACAGAACAAATGACAAGAAACTGGGTTATTCCAATATTTTCCTTCAGTTTTGACTAGAATGTATTTCTACAAGCATATTTATTCTATATTTTCCTCAAATTAAAATAGTCTTACTAAAGATGTATGACAAGGAAGTCTTACTAGAACTCAATGACGGAGCTTGCGAATTGCAATATTCCGAGCAGAAGCTTCACCTTTTAGCCAAAGCACAGGGCAAGGTGTCAAGAAACTAAAATTCTTATCTTGGCTCTTCCACAAAGCTCTTTCAATGTCTCTGCTTCAGTTCCCCACCTGTGCGAAGGAAGACGTCACACCTACTTCCCCAGCTCTCTGAGCCTCGGTTCGCCGCAGTGGGACGTGCCGAGGGCGAGGTACCAGCCATTGCATCACTGTGGGTACCACTGCCCGAGCCCAGCCTTGGCTGCGGAACGGGACAGAGGGCAGGGTCAGCATCGCATCACACAAACCTGAAAAACTCACAGGGAAAGAATTTTCTTGCGGTTTTCTTTCAGGGCATTTGAATAACAGTTTCCAGCCCAGCTACTGACTTGTACCTCAGCAATGATGATAAACCACAGCAGACCTGTAACTTACACCAGGCGTTATCACAGCAGATACTGCATTGAACGTTGCATGGAAATTTATTCTGGACACCACCAATTTTGCCTGAATTGCTTCCTAAAAGTTTCCAGTCTACAACTATCTTAGCCCAATTAACTGAAGAGCAAATTAACTGACGCAGAGGCTAGCTAAACACTGGCTCCTGGGGATTTTTTGAAGTATCACCAACCTACCTGGAATACTCCTTCACGTATAATACTGCATCTAAGACCTATTTTCAGCGAGCAGAAGGTTTTAGTGCTGCACTCAGCAGACAGGTAGAGTGTTTTAATAGCTAGTTACTGAGAACTTCGGCTGCAGTTACAATCTGCTACGATATTAATCTCACCCCATAATTATCTGCCTGGGGAAAATGCATATTATTCAGAGGACCTAGGTGGGAAAAAAAAAAAACATAGTTCCACAGGTATGAAACTCATGATTTATCTCCCTTCCAAAACAGGGAGGTGAAGCAAGGGGCATCTCTTGCTCCGTTATACATTTGACCATTTTGCTCTGCACGTTGCAAAGTGCAGTACTGAAAGATGAACAAAAATAGTACTGCAGAAAATCAAAACTACTTATTTCCGATACGAGAGAACAGCATGAAAACCCCTGCACTTCAAGATCTCCCCCCGCAAGTTATAAAGAGGCTGCAAGGTACTGTACAATATTTATGAGTATGAGATATAGACTATAGATTAATTCATAAACTCTCCATACATAATTTATAGTCTATTTACAGAGTAAAACAGTCATCACACAGCAACCACCACAAATGCATTCACTTAAACGTAAGGGCATCTGGAATGGCTGCTCAGAAATAAGGGGGCCATAACAAACCAGTTACAGTCACTGACGAGCTGACTGAAACGCACGGGACTGGACAGAAAGGAAATGCATTTTTAAGGCAGCTGATGTGCTATAAATTTTTAATGCTCTACAAAATCTTTCATTTAGTTAGAAACATTTATATAGTATTAAGTACGTTATTCCAATTCAGAATAAGAAGTTAGTCTCAACTTGTTTTACAGAGCATTTAGATTTTCTTTCCTAAATGTTATCCTCACACTAACATGCTACAAATTGTGGCTCAACAAATTTGTACCAGAGCAGCATAATTTCTCCACTTCCTCAAAAGTCCTCCCCGAATATTACTTTTTCTCTAGTTACCAATACAAAGCGGTTGTACATTAGTTTTTTAGGCATCACGTGCAGTAAATTTGATGACCAAAGTCTGAACAGTTGGGTAATACACGCAGGTGCAAGGCACAGTCCACACATCTGGGTGTAACTGAAGACCCCTAGTAAATAACATGCTTAGGTACGTGTTTGCAGCCTTGAAATAAAAGCAGAATTTGCTGCTCTAAGAGGAAGAAAGCAGCTCGCTGTGACTGCTGCAGTTCTCACGCACTGGAGGGAGACAGAATTTATCCGGCTCTAGCTTGAGGCATCAGCGCTGCACAGCAATTAAAACAATCAGTCCTTTAGTTACACATCATTCCACTGTTTCCCCATAAATTAGCTGCGAATCAAAGCCTTAAACGCTATGCTATCCGACGTGCATACATATTTATTTCCTTACATATATTCTGAAATTCCATAAAAGGAATGGGGAACACCTCTTAAGGAATGTGTATGATGTGCTCCCCCCTTCACCAGTTGGTTTAAGGAACAAACTGTGAAAGGATCTTGTTACCGACAGCATGTTTCCCATTAGAAAAAGAACAGACTAAAAAGTGGTAGAGTTACCGTGAACCACAAGGCCCAAGACACACAATTAGCTCTTCGGATCTGGGTTGAATTACCGCAATAAAGGATGCTGTATGCCATGGCACAAAGCCAACAGATCTCACTCCTTGCCCGAGCAAGTTTGTTGATACAAAGTACGTTATCCTCATTTTGATGATGTTTTTTGTTCTTTAAATGTCTTCGTGTTCCCCCGCATACATACGATTTTTAATTGCTATTTAATATTAATGCAGTTTTCAGAATTGGAGAAGAAGTTTGGGGTTTGTTTTGTTTGATCTTTAAAAAAAAGAAAGTCCACATCATCTTCAAAGTTACAGCTGTAAATTTGAGAGTCAGAGCTGGACATACCCAGGAGCTCTTCAAGGGTGTAGTTCATCCTGTACACGAGACCGTAAATCACTGAATACCTAAGGTGCCCCATTTTTAGTACGGGCTCCTCAGAAATCTGTCACGACCCCACAAAACCTGCGAGTGCTGCCTGGTTCTACTGGTGACACCGTCACTCCCTTGACGAGCTCCGTTATTTACATTTTCTGTTAAAAAGTTACGGTTAATTAGTGAGCTAAAACTTATTAAACTCATTTGTATTTCAATCATTTTAACTGTCATTTTGGACACGTTTGACAGCAGATCAATTGCTTATGTTTCTAATACTAAATTTGCTGAGATAATAAATCTTCCGCCGTGGCATTTTTCTTTCTCCTAGTGACGTTTTAATTGACTTCTATGGACAAAGCTCATTTTATTTATTTCAGCTTCTTTAATTGCTGATCGCTTTCCCGGTTTTCTTTAACACAATCATATTAAGTATTAGGTTATAAGAAGATTAGCGAGTCTTACCACTGAGAACCATGCTCGCAGTTACAACTGAAATACACTGTGGTTTAGAAACTGGTTGAGCAAGAACTTTGAAACTAATTTTGAACGTGATCCCTAAGTCTGTTTCACATAGTTTCATAGATGGGAGCCTAAGGATTATGTGAAAGAGTAAATCTGACACTGCTTAATGTATCAAAAGGACTACCCTCCACCTACAAGACCTGTAATTATGTGTGATTTGCATTAATCCTTAAAAAGAAATAGAAATCCCTAAAAGAAGCAGAAAAAGCAGATTAGGAGTAATATTCTGTTGACAGTACCTCAAATGATTTATGTCAATTAAGATTATTCCCATGCTCTTGTGAAAGCACCTTTCACTCCATCACTCAAGAAGAGGGGGCTGTTGGCTGCTAGGACACCTCAGCACTAACACGAAGCAGCACAATTCCGTTTCCCAGAGAAAGAACCACCTGTCTGAAAGTTTATCCAGTGAAAAGTCTATTACCTTCAACACAGCTTCAAAATGCAGCCTTCAAAGCTATCAAACAGCACCAAGAGAAAAGTAGTTTTTCATTATACTTTCAAGATGGTGCTGAGATAAAAGCTATTAAACTGAGTGCCTGATACATGCAAAAGGTTGAACTATTCCAAAGCAGAGCCAGGCACAGCTCCTGCACTGCTGCTGCAACCATCAAAGGTCACTGATGACGACAGGAGTCAGAAATTGTGCTATTTTCTTTTGAGAGAGCTCGAAAGCATGTACACCGATAAAACCGATAAAACTTCAAGCCACATTCTTAATCTAACGGTAACATCTTCAGGAATATTTCTGGCAATTGATGAATCATTTTGCAATTCAAGGCAGAAAAACTGTCATTACAACGCCCTTACCATTACTTCAGCAGGCTGCCTTATTAAGAGACCCGCTTCAGCTCTCATTTTCCAATTCATGGTGGGTGACTTCGGAGCAAAAATCTTCCCACCCATCGGAGGCTTTATTTGCCCCTGGATATCAGCAGAGCTTAATGCTGATCTACAAAACACGTGTTAGAAGAAGTATCTGTGCCATCGGAAAATATCCCGTATCTGGATACATTAAAAGATGGGATAACGTCTCCAAAAGCAAGAACAGACTCGTGAGCAAGACACGACTATACGTGTATGAACCTCACACGGATCACCTCTGTACTCGTGAAAACTGCACTGTAATGTTTGTATTCAAGGAAAACTGACTAAGAGAAATGACTAATAAAATGCAAGAATATTTAATTGGCACAATGTTAGGCGAAGATTGTTAATTGCCAAATATAATACACTGAATAAATTAGCACAGCCAACAAGCCGAGGACTGACACGCATTATCATGTACTTCACACTGGCTTTTTAATTATTCAGAAAGCAAATAAATTATTTTCAAGCTTGCATTTTCTTCTGTTTCATGTTGTCCTTGTGGCTTTTAAATACACTTCAAAAATTTTTCCTTTTATATTTAAGTGTACCAAGCATCAGTAATTCAGCCTTTTTTTTTTTTCTTCTACAGAAGTATTAGATGGGAACAGAAATCGCTCTCTCACCTGTAAGATCTGCAAGACTTTAGTCATATTTGTAAAACCTGAAACTTTGAGGCCTTCAACAACACAACCACCACCTTTCCAGAGGAGGAGGAAGAGCCTGCTGTCAGCTTAAGGCTTAGCGATGTATTAAAATATGGCACATTTAATGCTTCTTTTAAGCTCCTCTACCCAAACAAGATGTTAGCTGTATTTAAATCTAAATAAACATAATGTGGCTTGGATCCATTTAATTACATTTTAAAATGCCTTTTTTTTTTTGAACGACCAACGCTTTGAACTTCACGAACAGCCCATCGCTGCAAGTAGCTTTGTTTCTCAGATACCTCCACACTCTTCCCTTACCTGTATTTCATGAGCGTGTGCACATCCGTATCTAGTTCCCCCTTTCAGTCCCACTTATAAAGACTATTTTTAGCCAGAGCAAATGTCAGTGTACAAATAAAATTAAAAATGCAATTAACATTACCAGATATAATGAGATGTTTAATTACCCTTGAAACTAGGCCTTCTGAAGATCCAATAAACTTTAAAGTGCTTTTGTTACCAATCAAATTAATCATCATAAAGAATATCAGATGTTTGCATTGACCACGTACAAGGGTCTGCTAGTCGGGACACCAGAGCAAGGAGAAGATTTTGCCATTAACTTAGGGGAGAATGTTAAAGAAATTTCACTTTTTCTCCCGTTGTCCCCTACCTGCCAGAAGCAAAGCCCTTCAGAGAGGACATTGTCCCCCGTGGGCCTGGCAGCACCGAGCACACCATGTCCCACTCTCTGCTGAACCTGCTGCCCACGACCACAGTGCTCCAACATAGGTGAGGGGAACCTGTTCCCAAAAAACCCCAGGGCTTTTTGGGGCAAATAACCACGTTTGCTAGAGCTCTGAAGCTGTCACCTCAGAAGGCAATTGCACGCCAACCCACTCGCCTCATTTCAGAATGCAAAAAGCCCTGAAGACACTGGAAGTTTCTCCCTATCCCACCAAAAAAACACAGCTGCAGTTTTTCACTTGTGGAGCCACACCAGAAAGCAGTGAAGTAATCCACCACAGGCCCCACGACAAGGTAAGATATCAAAAGCCAAGATAGGAATCCACCTCTCTAACCTCCAGTCTGCGTCCCTGTGGTCCTGTCCCCTGCCCAGGGAGTTGTTCCACCACTCAAGAAGAAAAAGTGGTACCCCCTCTCCAGGTACCCCCTGGAGTACCCCCCTCCAGGCCGATGGAGATGTGATCCAACCAACTTCCCTTCCATTTCTCCTCTGTTCCCTTTGCGGCTCCCGGCTGGCCAGGAGAAGCTCTCGCGCTCCAAGGCTCTTTGCTTAGCACCTTGCACCCAACAGCAGCGGGAAGTGCTGAAGATGTTATTGAAGCTGTTTTCAGTCCCAACTCTGACAAGAGATGAGAAAAGCTTGATAAACTGTAAAATACATAAAATAGTTCTTCTCTACTGTTCTGTGTGCCAAAGTGCTGAACCAAAATACTCCGTATTGAACCGTAAACCACGGGAGTGCAAGAGAGCAGAAGCAATGCTGCCAGATCCACGAACCTTCATCATCCTCCTGAACCAAAATTCCAGTTCACAGCACAAACCTCTGCTGCTGTGAGGAAAGTAAGTTTGCGTTTTAAAAAACAAAGGATTGTAGAGTATTATCTTTATAAACACCATGATCTTTGTATAGTGCAAAATCTTGAGGCATTAGGACTAGCAAGTATCAATCCATACAAGATTTTTGAATTTTGCGCACATTTGGAAAAGAACCAGATGCAACAGGGGCTGAAATCTAAATTGTTTTTAAAAAATAACTTTTTTTTTATCACAAGCTATTTCTTCCAAGTAAATTTTGAATGTCTGGGTTGGATTTTTTTAACACTTCCTAAATATTGAGACACTTAAAGTGGCAGACTGGGGAAGGAAACTCTGCACCACGCTGTAGTTACACAGTACCAGGAATGTCCTCTGTGAGCAGGAACGTATCTCATCACCACGCGTATTTAGCATGGGGCTTGTCTGCTAGACCGCTGACAACAGAAAATGGTAACTGCAATTACAGCAGTGACTCTTGTGACATAAATACACCCCATTTTAAGAGAACTTATTTCTAACAGAGCTACGAAGCATCCATCAAACACTAACTCCTGTCGTTTCTTTCATTCTGGGCTGCATTTTGCTTAAGTGGCCTGAAGTAAGTTCATATAAAAATATCAATGAAAGGCTCAAGAGCTTATCCATTCACTAGAATAAAATAAAAAAGTTCACCAGAACATAGAACAGAACAGCTTTGTGCTGGCTCTACCAGATTTTAATTCCAAGCAGGTATCTGTCACGTAAGGTTAAGATTAGCCTTTGTAACCGTGTTTGTCGTAACAGAGATCCTGACAGGCTCTTGTCTATAGTGGCAAGAAATGGCAGCAAATAAATTACTTTTCATCTTTGTTAAGATAATCTTCTTGCAATTGTGAAGCTTTTAGCACAGGATAAAATGATAGCCTTGAGTAATTCTCAGTTACAACATAGCCTAGCATCTTTCTGTCATTTCACTGGGTATTTCCACTTACTTTATTATTTGATAGCATCACTGGATCCCTGAGACGGGGAGGGAGGATGACCCCTGGAGATCATCTCCTCCAACCCTCTGCTCAGAGCAGGGTCAGCCGCAGAAGGCTGCTCAGGACCACGTCCAGCCAGGTTCTGAATTTGTTCCTGGCAGACATGGAGGCTCTCACCAAGATCAGTTCTTCCCCACTGGAAGAGCAGCTCTTTTTATGCTTTGGAGAGAGGAGTGTAGACTGAGAAGCACCGAACCTGCTTTGACAAATGGAGGTGTGATGCGCAGGCCACATGAACTGCCCTCCTCACTTCGAACTTGTCCTGCTTTCACCTGGGATACAGTTAATTTTCTTTCTAGTGGTTGATGCTTTTTCAGATTTGCTATGGAAAGAATGTCAATAATGCATACTGGTTTAGTTGTTGCTAGGTGATGTTTATACCAGTCAAGGACTTTTTTCAGCTTCCCATAGAAGCTGAGAAGGAGTAGAGTCGGAACAATGGAATGGCCAAGGGAATAGTCCGTACCGTAAATGTCACAGAAATGGGGGTTGGCTGGGGGGTGGGAGTCCGTGACCACAGCTCAGGTCAGGCTGGGCAACCAATTCACCAGGCAGTGAGTGACTTGCATCTTGTATATTTTTTTACCATTATTATTATTTTCCTTTTCCATTATTGCTCTATTAAATTGTCTGTATCTCAATCCATGAGGGCTTTTTTCCCCTTTCCCTCCTTAAGGGCAGCTCATTAACCACTTACTTACATTCTTTAATTCATAGCAAATACTTTAAAAAACAACTAGCAGATATAAGACCAAATCTCCTTAATTGGTTTTAATTAAGTGCCCTATTTACAATTAACTTCTCCTCATCGTGGCACATATTTCAAAGGCAGGCCTTCGGCTAGCCATTGTTTCAGAGAAGAGGCCAGGCTGGCACCCTGGCACCTCTGCAGCACATTTCCCGTTCTCACCTAAGGGCAACGTTGTGATCAAAGTTTAGTTAACACACCAATTACAAAGCAAACTAATTACTGACATGCAAAACAATCTTCATTGAATTAGGAAAAGTGATATTTCTGATTGACGTATCAACTTAATCGAACTGCCCATCCAGCCACGTAGGAAAAAACCAGCAAATGAGAAGATGGCCAGTACAGCAGCTGATAGGAATCCTTTAAAGCCCCAACCCTAATCATAACTTGCTTTTCTGACACTCTTACTGATTTTGGAAATTGCAAAGGTAACATAGTTGGGTTTAGGTAATTTTAAAGACCTGCCACTATACCGAAGGTTTTTCTAATGAATACTTTCTCTTTAAGCACATGTTGGAAACAATGACCATACGTTTCCTTCATAGAGCATGTCAGCTGTATACCACTTTTTTTGCTTAATGCTGCATTTTTTTTCACATTTCACAGATCAGCATGCCATCAGACATGTAAAATTCTGTAAAACATTTGTCAAAATTTGATACTTATCTAGACTCAGTGTAGCCAGGGAGTCTGTAGGTTACCACACAGTCTAGTGTCAAGCAGCACTTGTTCCCCACGCTGCCACAGCCTCTTTCAGCTCTAACCAAAACATCAATAACAGTAACAAAATACAAAAGCAATCCTGAACTCCGAAAGTGCTTCAGGAAACAGCATCTAATTCAGAACCATAGTGACCCAGAAGAGTATATATTAACCGGTACCAAACACTGCACTCGTAGAACTCAACGGGTCATTTGTCACCGGGCTCAACAGGAACAGAATTTGATCCATCAAATTTTGATGCTGGGAACGGACCACAGTTCAAGAAAGTCAGTACTATTTTTACTCACATTTACTTCTACGTGCATTTCCAGATTAAAGCCCTCACATCAGGTTTAGTTTTATTTACACTGGTGAAACTCTAACGGACTCAGAGGAGTTGCTTTGAATTCGTGGATTAACTCGATAGCAGAATTTTGTGTTCAACTCTTTGTTAATAATATCTTCTGAAGGTTAAAGACAGTGAAAACTGTTTCTCCTACAGCTGCTCTTTCAGATAGTTACTTAACTTTTTAAAAAAACCCAAACCCTGTATGGACTTTTTGACCAAGTTCACGTGATGATTTTCCATACAGGGGAAGCTATTTATGTCATTATTATTTTTTTCTGGACAAAATCAACCCTTAGAAATTTTTGATTAATTTGAAGCTTGATGCATAAAAAGTGAGCTTGTGAAATTACCAGAAGAGGTAAATAAATGATTCATGCGGGTTGGTTTTGCATGAATAAATTATTTGTTCCTTCTCTGTGTTTCATTTGATAGAAGAATGCAAAATTAATGCTACTCTATGCAAATAGAAAGCCTTTTATAAAATTCTGACCTAATTATAGGTGTTTGCTAAGAAACACATACTTGAGTTTTCAGGGAAAATAATTTCTTGGTGCCATATGAGTGTCATGGAAGAAAAGAGTCGAACAATAAAATATGCCATTTCAGGATCTTCAGCAGAGAGAAGTACACATTATTAATATTTCTGTCTTCCTGATTATTAATATTTCTGTCTTCCTAAACCATTTTCACCCTTTTGGAGAGGTGATTAGATTGGTAGCCAAAATACTACAACCCTACAGCTAGTGTTTTAACACAGCCTATGATTCCAATGAAATCCCTGCATATCATGCAAAGATGTGTATCCCAGAAGATTTTCATTAATGCCAATAAAATAGACAGCATTTAAATTATCTTGTAGCCAAGGAAACAGAGAAGCACCTGACAAGTATCACCTCGGCTTTCTCCTTCAGAGGCAGCCGATATGAACAGTTCGGTCCAATCCTGCAAGAGGTGATGGCCAAATTAATTCTTAATACATTAGGGCTTCAATCACAATGGTGCCTGCTGGCTTGCAACGAGCTTTTAGTGAGGAGAATTGTTCATAAAAATAATGATTAAAATGCTGACTTATTTCTTGATAACTACCATTTGAAACAATGGAAAACATCTTCCTTCGGAGCAGTCTCTGGCAGTCCCAGAAAGGGAATAATACAGCTTTTTACCCCCAAGCACACAAGAAATCTTCCAGAGGAGGGTAATGATCTAGAGCCGGTATCAGCTGGTATCAGAGAGCAAAGGGCCATCCCAGCCACGGCAACAGGAGCTTCCCCCATTTCCCACTCTCCAACTCCCACAGCCCCTCTCTACGGACAGGTTTCACTTCAACAATGGTTTGCTTTTAAGTTTTCTCAACACCCAACTAAGTTTTCATTCATACCCCGGCTCACGTCACAGCACACAGCTGCCGCCTAGTACCTGCCCACGTGTAGGTATGCTCCCATCCCTCAGGCTTCGTAATGCCCTGTCGCTGATTTCAATGTGAATTTATACCATTGCCAACAAGAGCTGAATTAATTTAGATTTTACAGCTTTCCATCTTTACCTGCTAACCGCTAAGAAATTCCTTTAACAGGATTTCATCAGAGTAACTGCCCAACAATTTTGGAAAAAAAATAATCCATCAAACAACTCAAGGAGTGAGACATAACTAGAAATAATCAAACTGAAAATTATTCATCTGCGAATGTGAAGATACCAAAACATTCCAAATTTAAAGATTACCTTTAATTTGCATGTTAGAAAGTGAAAGGAAACATTACTACATAATGCTGACAAGAAGAGAGGTAGGAGCCACAATAACTAAAGAAAATTTGTCTGTCAACCACAGTATTTTCTACAGCAGTATTTCCTGAGACATTCTAATTAAAGTACACAAAGCCCTTCAAGAATGTACTTAAAAACGTACTTCAGATAAGTCAGAATGAATATTTTCTGTTCGAGCAGTAGTGCATATTTTAGGTATGTCCATGCAGCAGCTTTGGCATATTTGCAGGTATTTTCCCCCAAGGCAATTCCCCTGCTCTCACGCTAACTCCAACAACACTGTTTGTACCCGGGATAGACAGACAGACTGACTGACTCAATCACTCTGAGGGTTGCAAGGAGTGTTTTGCAACAGAATCGCCCAAGAAGTTTCCATTAACAGACTCGTCTGCTCCTACCTCTGCAGCTGCTGGTTCCTCAGGCACCGTCTCTCCTCTCCAGTTACAGCCTTCGCTCCTTCGTCTCCCTCCTGCTGTATTACAACACACATTACTGAACGATCCCAGGTCACCAGATGATTTAACCTACTCTACATATTAAATATGGGCGAGGATGTAATAATTACTCTATCAGTCTTTCTGTCAACTGCAAATTTAAACAGCAATAACTCATATTCGTTACTGAATAGCAACCTAGACACCACTCCCCAGCAGCGACTCCTCTCTGACAACGGCCTCCCTGCAGCTACACCGAAGGATGGAATTCCATCTTAAATGTGTGTTACATATTTAATTCAAGTTCATGGGAAATAATTATTGGGAAGGTCTGTCTGTCCTCACAAAGCACTGAGACACCTCCCAAGCTCCAGGCATCTCTTGCCGGCCGTACGCTCCTCGCCAGCAGCACAGGCAGGATCCCGCGCCCAGGTGCTGGCCCAGTGCAAGATGCACCAGGCATCTCATCCCCCAGGGGCTGGCGGCGAAGCCAGAGCTGACTGACTTACATCTAGAGAAATCTGGCAGGTTTTCCAAGTAATGCGGGTAATTAGCAAGCTAGAGGTTGAACAATCACAACGCTCTGGTACTTTATTCCGAGCTTGAATGCCCTTGATAGAAATCAGTGAGGTATCTACTCCAAAACATTTTTGGTTTTGTACACAATGTGGCTGCTACAATTCAAAACAGACAATCTAGTGGGTGGATCTGTAATTAAATTATTATGGCTCATATCTAATTAAAACAGATTTCAAGGCACATTTCAAGCTGTGGTTGGATGTCAGTTTTAAGTTGCCTCACACGGCTTGGCAAGCAATCACGCTGAAGGAGGGCAGAGGGAAACTGCATCCAAGACTAAGAAAAGGAGGATCTAAAAATAAAAATGTTTTGGAATGACTGCCTTTCATTCTGAACCCAGCATTTCGTTATTGGCACCATAGCATCCCACACCACAGTTCTCTCGAACAGGCCTTGAGACTCACAGAAAGAAATAAGGAACAACTGAAAATGCACAGACCATGGCTGTTTCTGGGTTTTATACAGACTTTAACAAAATGTATCTGAACATAAGCCTTCCTGCTTGATGAGAAAACAGTTTCAGAGTGAATACGTGATTACAAGCCAGCCAAGAGAGAAAGGTACAGACAGCCTAGTGAGACACACTACACAACCCATGATCTTGTAATATTAAAGAAGTATGAGGTTTGCCCTGGCAGAGATCATCCCAGCTGCTTTTGCTGGTGTGTAGGACGGGCACAGGGACACCCCGTGGCACCAGGGAACAAACGCCAGCTCGGCTGCCGCCCATCGCACGCCCGCAGCAACCAATTCCAGACACACGGGGTCTTGGTGCGGCAAGACAAGAGAAACCATTTCAATTCTCTGCAGACAGACTTACCTTGTGGAAGGTAACTGAACACGTCTAGTTGCTCTGCACCACGCTGTCCTGCAGCTCTAAAAGGGGGGGGGGGGGGGGGGGGGCAACAA
>VYZM01018431.1:2003704-2069600 GCA_013398915.1 Dromas ardeola
GGGGGGGGGGGTGGAACCAACTTAGATTTACAATTAAGAAATCTATGCTCACTAAGATTTTGGGTCCATGAGTACACTAAGATTTTGGGTCCACAAGTAACGCGGCTGAAAAGCAGTGGTGTTTTCATATTGCCACAAAACATGCATTCAAATTTTAAAAGCATTCTAAAGTTGAGTGTCAGTATAATTCCTGTTCTGACAACCGTTCATGGCTACTTTGCCCTTACCGATACGTTACTCCAAAACATTGATTCTATTTCTATTGACTCAAGCCTTTGAAACGATCAGGGAAAAAGGCAGGGTCTGACTCAACAAACAAGTACTAATCTAAGGGAACTTTGAATTTAGCCCAATGGAACAAACTGCTGGCCACCAAAACTATACAGCCTTTTTAAATTGTTGCTCTTCATTTAAAATCATTGTTCTACCTACAACTGTAAAACTAGCAAAGGCAGAGCTATTTGTTAAGATGAACATTCACCTTGGGTTTTAGCTTTGAATTCAGAGAATTGGACAGGGAACTGCTGGAGAGGGGACAGCAAAGGGCTACGAAGATGATGAGGGGACTGGAACATCTCTCTGATGAGGAAAGGCTGAGGGATTTGGGTCTGTTTAGTCTGGAAAAGAGACGACTGAGGGGGGATCTTATCAACGCTTATAAATCCTTTCAGGGTGGGTGTCAGGAGGATGGGGCCAGGCTCTTCTCAGTGGTGCCCAGGGACAGGACAAGGAGTAACGGGCACAAACTTGACCATAGGAAGTTCCATCTCAACATGAGGAGGAACTTCTTTCCTGTGAGGGTGGCAGAGCCCCGGCACAGGCTGCCCAGAGAGGTGGGGGAGTCTCCGTCTCCGGAGACATCCCAAACCCGCCTGGACGCGTTCCTGTGCCACCTGCTCTGGGTGACCCTGCTCTGGCAGGGGGTTGGACTAGATGATCTCCAGAGGTCCCTGCCAACCCCTGCCATTCCGTGATTCTGTGAATTCAGCCAAGAAACAAGAACAGGAGTTTGATGACCACCTTTTACAAAATATATAGAAGGGTTTTGAAACATTAAAGTTGCTAAATTGTGTTTTTTTCTTTCATTTTCTTCCCTTCACCCAAGCGAGATTTTATTTCTACATAAAATTTAATGCTAAATAAATAGATATTTTCAGAAGACCTCAAGGTTCTGAAGCCACCATGGGACTGAGCCCACGAGAAGAACAAGCAGGAACTGAAACCCCAGCTCTGGCCTCCTTTGGGACCTCCCCAGCATCCTGCTCGCTAATTACTTCACCTCCCTCTTTTCCTTATGCGCTTAAACACATTTGAAATGGAATTGCATAAAAAATTGCCTGGTTCACCCAGGAACTAATAAGTCCATGTAACTGCTATTACAAAACCTCGAATCAAAGGCACTGAATGCTGCCATTGCAAAGTAATTAAGCCAGTAAAACTATCGGTGACTTAAAGTGCTCTTTCATTAGTAAGGAGAATGCAATTATTTTTCTGCCACCTTCTCTTATTCTATTAGTCTGACACAGAGGAACAGACGTACTAAGCAGGCTGATTTCTCACAAGGCTCCCTGCCCCTCGAAGCACAGTTACGCACCCGGCTGTCCCCAGTGGAAGCCCTTCTTCACGCCCAACTGCACCACTGATGGCCAACACTTGGCCTCCACCGTCAGGACTGAACACACAGCTACCGAGCTTAAACATCTCCTGCCAGCTAACCCCGGCAGCAGCCTTAAAGCCTGTAGCTTTCACTGAGCATTAAATAAAATCCAAAACGGTTAGGGAGGGAGCACACATAGCATGAGATATTTGTAGGAAAAAATCATATAGCATTTTTTGCTTGCTTTGGTTTTGGTTTTTTTTTGTGGGGGGGTTTTGTTGTGGTTTTTTTTTTTTTTTTTTTTTTTTTTTGTTTTTTTTGTGTTTTTTTTTTTTTTTTTTTTTTTTTTTTTTTTTTGGTTTTTTTTTTTTACTAAGGGCCCGATATCTTCAGCAACAAGAATAAATGTATTGCTGAAACATTGCTGCTCGCAGCAGTGACACACTTGCATAATATCATTCCAGGAATTCTTTCTGAAACCATGTGTTGCTATGTAGAATATCACTATCTCAGCTTTCTTTTTTTTAACCTAATTCTGAATATATTTTTATGACAATAGTGTGCGAAAATGTAATTTTGTAATTTCTAGATATATTGTAGGCTCTTGCCTCATCACAGCTCCTAAGCTAAGCAGTATCAATTGACAGTGCTATTTGTGTTGATAACCTTCAAAAGAAAATCAAGACCCTACACAGTGACATGAATAATTCATTAAGCCACCCAAATGCTACTGTAGCAAGGAGATGAGCAAGTTTGAACCTAGTATGAGGGGTCTCAAAACAAATAGATGAGCTGCCTTTTAAATTATTCAAAAAGCTGACGTCTCGCCGCTCGACCATGAGCCTTCCCAGAGCATGTTCAGGCACAGCCAGGCCCAGGACCAGACTCCAGGTCACAAGTGGGAAGGGGTTTGGTGGAAGTGTCATCCTCTCCTGGACAGTCCTCGTGTCCTTCACCGCCTCACTGCTGCAGCTGGAACACAGACTTTTCTCAAACCCAGAGATGGAACAGCTCGTTTCTGACAATCTTCCCAGGTTTAACTTGGCCCTGTCCATCCGTCAGAGACCCAGGCAGAAAGGACCAGCCGATGCTGGGAACTGGAGGGGTGTCCGCACGGGGAGGAGCGGTCAGGGTGCGAGGGGACAGGGAGGAGCACAGCAGGGTGTCGAACCCAAGCTCAATGGCGGAATAACTCCATCCAAAGTATCTGCTGGTGTACAAGACTGGCAGGCGACCAACTACAGAAAGCTTTGATTTCACACAGTCAAAGGAGTTTTGTTCTAAGGAAAATAATGACAGTATAGTATTCCCGTCCACTCTCTGGTAAGCGCAAGCGCAGCTGGACCTAGCGAAGTGCCGAACAAGAGGGACTCAACTCATCACACCTCACTCCCAAACTGCAGCGCCGCGCGGGCACCGCGCCACGCTTGAACACCTACCCAGGAAAGGAGTTAAAATTTTCAAAGCTGTGGGGGTTTCTCTCCTCATAAATGTCTCGTGGCATAAGAAGGAAAACTAAATCCTGACATATGGATCATTAAAGAGAATTCAACTCTAATGACAGGCTTCTGACTGACAAGGGTGAAATTACAATGTAATTAAGGATATTAATTGAAGAAAAACTGACCAATGGGTTAGCTATAGATTTGCTCTAGCAAGCAGAAGCAGAACTTAAATGAAGATGGAAACACAAGTTAATGTATTTTTCCCTTAAAAAAAAAGCAGAAAGGGTAACTCTCCTTAATTCCCAACTGCAGAGAACTTCCCAGAGCAGTTTGCATGAAGCGCCAGTAACTAAAGAACCCCGCCAATGAGGCTCACTTCTGCTGAACTTTAATGCTGGTTGTTCACCTATTAGTTCTGAAGTAGTATTTGAAATATTCTCGTCCCTTACAATAATAAATATTTGCAGTTCTGCTGCTGTTACCTGGATAGCTATTATCTTCCACTGAGGCACCCTGGCAAACTTCATCATTCCATGAGCCTGCCATTAGGGGAAGAGGTGGCCAGAGGCTGCCGTTTCTTTTTTCCCCCCCCTTCCTTTGGTAACAACCGAAATGAATGACTGACAGCACAGAATGTTATTGCCCTGTACCATGAGCAACACGTAACAACTCAAACGAGCCATCACCTAGAGCAGGACTAGGCTGACCGGGACAGCCACAGAGGCAGTCCAGGCTGAAACAACCCTGTATCATTTTTGACATTTAAACCCGCCGTGCACAGCACCCTCCAAACCAAGGGCTTACACCGCCAGTGCCAAGGCTGCTGGAAGTCTTACAAGAGTCATACAGCAGCGTGGGCCAGAAATACAAGTAACTAGATTAGACAGTGAAATCCATTTGAGATTAATTGGTGAGTAATCATCCTGACAAAGTTTATGAGCCTTGAACTAAGAGTAATACAAAGGTACAATGTCAACAATAAAGTGATAACAGCTGATGAGAGTACCCTTCTGTGAAGAAAACAAAATCCCTTTTTCTTTGGCTGAAGGCAAAGTGAGCATCAGACAATTTCGAAAGCGACAAGTGCACTTTCTCTTGAATGGTTCTAAAACATTCCCTTAAATAATGCCTTTGCTCTTTGAGTAACCTTTGGTAATTGTTGGGGAAAAAAATATTTGTGATGCTTTTCGACTTGAGTGGAGCACGTATCAAAATTTATATCGAGACATTGGAGCAGTAATGGGAACATCTTGCAGGAGAAAATGAGTTTATTTACAAAGGCATAGAAACTATATTTAAGGTAACATTAGGGAAGCAGAACAAGACATGAAAAAACTATGGTGGAAGATTCCCTCATAATTCCTTCTCCCCCCCAAAAAAAAACCCAGAAAAACCCTTCACCTGAAAAGTGTCAGACTTAAAATCCACAGAATTTGAAACAGATTCATTCTAATATAAATAAGAAGCAAAGCTTAACTCGGCTCTAGGGTCAAAGGTGCAATTTCCAATATAGAAATTAAGTTCTCCCCAACTTAGATGCATTCTGATTTAGTAAATCTCCTGTTCCTTTGTTTTTCATTTCATAGGCTTTGTTTCAATGAAATGTCAGCAAACATTAAACACTGTAGTCCTTTAGAAGGATTAACCCTTGAAATACTGTGGAGGACGAGGCAACTTGCCAGCATTCCTCTCCACCCAGGAACGGCAGAAAAGCTGCTGCAGTCCTTGAATTCAACAGTCAGGCTGACCTGGGGCTGTTCACGATCTGGCTCATGGCATCAGACTTCCTTCCTTGCAATTACTGATTTGGGACAAAAAAATTTCGAAGCCATAAAGAGCCACTAGAAATCACAAAGCGGGAGTATTCTGTGGGTGCCTTTGAAAATCCCACCTGCGTTTCCCTTGCCCAGCACTGCAGAGAACCCTCCGAGCCTTTTTATGAGCAGAGAGAGGACCTGGGGAGGGTCTATTCAAGCACTTCAGAGACAGACCAGCATCCGTCCTGGTATTATTCTGACAATCACAGGAAATGCCAATTTACTTCTCCCTAATGTCCCAATTTCCCTGTCCAACTTACAACTTGTCCGAACAAAACACCAGAGCTCACCAAGCTGCTAAGCAATTCTTTAAGATCATTACTGCATTCAATTTTTTGTACGTTTAGATTTTTCTAGATGTTCCCCAACCAATTTCTCTTCCTTGCTGTGCTCCGTCTCACTGGGACCTGCACTCATTTCTTTTAAAGCACTTTGTTATTTCATTGCCATCTTATTTGACATCCACCTGACCTGTGCAAAAGCACAGCTACCATGTTTATAGTTTGATTCTGTCTGGAAAAAGAGCTTTCTTTTTTAACAAAAACAAAAAAAAAGGCACTATATGAGGAAATTAATCAGTAGAAAAAAAAAATCAGTGCTTTCTATTATTGTTAGTCAAGTCTTCAGTACTGAAAATATTGATGACCGCCCTCCTACACAGAAAAATAGATCTCCCCTCACAGCACAAGGTGGGGAAAACTTGGAGAATGATTTCATTTCGCTCTTCCCTCACCGGTTACAGGAAAATGGATTGAGTCATCTGGTCCCTACCAGTCATATGTCTTGTCCTGGGAGGAGAACATGCTAAGGAAGAAATACATTCAAAACGCTTAATAAAGAGAAGCTTCAATAAAAGCCAAAGAAAAACACAAGCTACTGAAGGAAAGAAATCTCTTGCTGGGGAATGAGGAAAATGCATTTTATGGTGTCCATCACCAGCATGAAACTAGTAAAGCAAAACGTTGAAGTAGAAGGTGTACAGCTTGGAGCAAAAATCGAGCCTTTCTTATCATTGATTTGTACGTGGTGCTATTCACACATGAAGAACTTTTCCCGACATTCCTAAGAAACAGCAGGAGGTGCCACTTCTTATAAAAACTCTTCTCTTAGCTGCTAATCTCAGGAAACCCTTTAAAGATTATCCTCACCTCCTCAGCAACATGATGTCAGACAGAATTCAAGTCTGCCCATCTGCCACCAGCGCTGCTTCCCCACAAACCTCACTGCTCAGCACGACAGCGCACAGGACCAGATCCAACCCTCTTCCTCTTCTCTCTTTTTACCATAACTGTGTCTCCTCCACAAAAGCCCATCTCAAGACCCAGTTATTTTCCCTTCACCAAGGCTGCTGCCTTGCTTCAGAATTACTCATCTTTTACTTAACCTGAGATTAACGGCAAACTTTGGCAAACTTTAAAGAGCGCTCTACTTTTTGCCATTGAAGGACAGGCACCGAGCTGGGTTTTTCCTCTAACAAATTCCAGACGTGGCTTCAACTCTGTGTTACAACAGACGCCTTTGGCTATATTGTTCAAACTGTTTGAAATCAAGTTAAACAGCAAGAGGAACAAAGTTACATTTGAATCCGAGTAGGTTAGAAAATAGAAAACAAATATGCTACGCGAGTAACGACTCTAGCTGTGCATGCTGAGACTCTTTAGCATGCACATTTATAACGAGGATTTACTGCGAAACTGTCGGTGCATCTTAATACTAAAGAAATTCAAACTGAATACTGAAAGAGACAAAGATTGCTTGAAATTCAGCTAAATGTGTGCTTCTACCTGGCACACCAGCAAACCAAAGGAAAAACGGTTTTAATTTCAGTGGGTGGTACAATTTTATGAAAGAAGGAAATAAATTTTCATCGAGTATGACTGACATCTCTGGAAACTGTGTTCGCTTTGTTTCCAACCATCACGTCAAAATAGATTTGGGTGTTTCTATTCAGATCAGCACCGTAATCAAAAGACTAGAAAACGTCTCCTTCCTACTACACCGTTTTGGAGTCATCTCTTCATTTTGCATTAGGACTTCCCTCTCATCTTGAAACCTACAATATTAAAAAAAAAAAAAAAGAATTTATTTCAAAAAAGCAGGGCCAGTTTTCTTCATTGTCTTTATAGCATTTCAGGTGCGACAAAACAACTTCTCTTTTGAAATACTATATTGTCTTACAAATATTATTAAAAGAATTTCTGTGCTCTCTGAAAACATCACGCAATTTTTGAACCGCGATTACTTGTAGAAAGTTATTTCCAACCCTAGCAACCTACAGAAGCACCGCTTGCTATATCCATGCTGCAATCTGAGCAGCAGGTAGTGGGAAAGATGTACGAAGGTGACAGGGATGATTTGATACCAACGTCACGGTTTCCCAGGTTGTCAATCTATCATGAAAATTCCCTGTGGAGGTTCACAAACAGGTCCAACAAGACCAGAATTACTCTCCTCACACGTACCAGGAAAACAGCCTTCCTTACACCCCTCCTTCTGTCAGTGCCTGGAATCACGGTATCTACGACACTGAGAGCACACTGGTTTATTCCCTACCTTCAGCCAATGCAGTTCTGCTCAGACATGCTACCGCAGAGAAAAATAGCAGATGTGAAGAGAAAAATAGCAAAGTGGGGATGGCTGATCTCGGCGAACGAGGAAGGGCAGCAGCAGGGGGACACTTTTTTTACAGTGAAAGAGAACACTGCATCTGCTAGAGCCACGGCACAGCATGCTGGCCCAGAACATTGTGTCCCTAGTTTTAGAGACAATTTGATGTCAGCACACCCAGTTCATGAGCTGCTCAGAAGTTTCAGCCCTCAGTTCTGAGGCTTCTGATTTATCCAGCTGGCCACTGATTTATACTGATGTAACCCTCCCACTCAGTTCAAGGGTTTAACTATCAGTACCAAATTTATGGCTTCTTCAAAACACCTTCAACAATTCGTTGTCTAAACTACAATAAGAAATTCATTTTTTAATTCATTTTCCTGGGTTTTCACTGAGCTTTCTGAAAATGACTGCAGTGATTCAGCAGCAATGATTTGAGATCATCTTGGTTGGCCATCCTACTGAATGCTGCTGGCCACTTACGGTATCAAGACCATAGTAAACATACTCTTCTGCCTCAAAGCCATTTATTAGAAGAAACCATCTCCTGGGACCAGTGGCATAAAGTCAGAAGACAGAAGGTGAGTGACTGCTCATTCACTTTAGGAGGGATTGGTGCAAAACATTCACATCTAACTAGCTCATGCAATTACTGGTTTATTTCCAAATACTAAGGGTGTTTTAATTGTCATTTACTTACAAAGAATAAAAGGAAGAAGAGACTGAGGAAAAACTGGGCCCTTTAGTGGCATCAATTGGATTCTCACGGATGCAGCCTCCAGCAGCACAAGACCACTGATGTGAGAGATGCCCTATTCCACAGGGTCAGGAGCACTGTTTGCCAGAGAGACAGTCTTCACACTCCAACATGCAGATGTCTACCTTGCTGTTTAATTGATCACATTATCTGATGGACCTACACAGCAATCTGCAGGCCCAAATCCTTCTCCTGCTGATGCAATTTATCACCTATATTTGAAGACCAGACCTCTGCACATTTTCTCTAAAGTAACACAACAATCCTTTTACTTACGCTAAGCAAATGACTTCAGCAATTACTGCCTGGGCAGTACAATTGCTCTGTTCATAGTGTCGGAGAATGCACAGTGGTGCATTCCCAGTGGTCTGTACACTCCAGGCTGGCTCCAGCGACACAGACGATACTAGTGTTTTGTTCCATGGTCGTGTCATTCACAGAGAAAACTTCCAAGAACAAGGACAGGAAAGGCGCTGGGCAGATCAACAGCGGCTGTGCAGAAGTGCAGCAGTTCCAGAAAAACGTGCTGAGTTCATGAAGTCCCCCAGTACAGTCTTGCTTTACTGGAACGACCCAAACTTATGCAATCCCAGTGGCTGGAGTATTTATGAGCAGAACACAAGTGCGGTCAGGTAAAACTGCCCTTACTGGGCAAAAAAATTTACAGGCAAGCCATTTGCTATCCAAGAGAGCAATAAAGCAGTTCCTGAAGTACAAATATTTACAGGCAGAACCAAGGTCTGAGCTGTGAGTTACTGGTGGATTGTGACTATGCTTTCAAAGTGCTTTCACCTTACCAGCTGCTCAGCGACAACAGTCGGTGCAAACTCTTCAGTTCCTACCTGGAAGAATTAAGTCAAAAACTGGTTTTAAAACTGAGACAGCGTGTGCATTTCATCAGCTGTACAGCTCTGTAGAGGCAGAGAGAAAAATCAGACTGAGATGTGAAAAACACTCATATGAACGTATTTGATGATGATGAATATATGATTAATGTGAAAGATAAAAACTAGTGAACTCGTTTTTCGGAATAAGCATTTCCCTCTAGCCAATTACCACTCAAACCTCAGAAGCTGAACACAGAAAGGTAAAATAAGTATTATCTAGCATTTCCACATGCTACTAATTAAATCCATTTAACAATTGTGAAGAATTTTGAACTATACTACCACTGTATCCATATATATAACACAATGGTAAATAGAAAACACCCAATACACCCTTGAACCACTGGAATGGTGGGAAAAGTCCCCAGAGCTGCTCTCCACAAGCACTGAATGAGTTTGTCCTCATCACTTTTTTTTCCTTAAGAAGTCAAGGACATAGTGGGATTTCTGAAGACATCAGATGATGTGCAACTGCAGCTGGGTACTTCGATTTGCATCAAGATTCAGTCTAGAGCTAAGCTAGTTCAACAACAAAGGATGTCAAAAGAGAGTGAAAAGAC
This sequence comes from Dromas ardeola, assembly GCA_013398915.1. Classification (NCBI taxonomy): domain Eukaryota; kingdom Metazoa; phylum Chordata; class Aves; order Charadriiformes; family Dromadidae; genus Dromas; species Dromas ardeola. The sequence goes on from VYZM01018431.1 coordinate 2,013,375, forward strand.
GATGTTGCCAACGCTTAATTGACCTGCTCTAAGCATCAACTCAATGAAGCTGGGAATAAAGCCCAAAAGTTGGTAGAAACGCAGAAAATTAAAATAAATACTTGACAACATGCAACAACTTACTATTTCTGATTTGAATTAGAGCAGATGAGGTTATCAGCCTCCTTTTTGAAAAGGCCGTACTTTGAGTAAACTGGCAGCGGCCTAAATGTAAAAAACATAATTGCAATCAAACAGAGCAAAACCCCAAAAGAGTGCAAGAGAGATCTTCTCCTGTTGCGCAGCATTCTGGAACGCAAGAGCTACTATCGGCACAGGTTGGCACTAAAATCAGCCACTTCTCTCAGCTATTCCCTGCTTGCTGTGAAAAATAATGATCTGTTGATCTTGGTTTGTCATTCAAACTGTGTACCCACTAAGTCAGCATCTGTCTCTTTACTGGATCTTCTTCTGTGATGTTTACCAACCGTCAAAACAAAACAGAAACAAAAATACAAGAAGAAAACTTCTAGAAATACTTTTAAACTTGCATTTGTCAAAAAGCCCTGATAACTATGGCCACCAGAGTTCAAAAAGGTTCATCCACAATGATATTATGACCATGTCTATGTCGACACAGAAAAGCATGAATTAATATTGTACTTCCAATATCAGTACAATTTAGAATGGATTTTTTTTTTTGCACTTCCATTATGGAAAGTAAGGGCAAATGCTTTGTGCTCAGTTATAAAACAGAAGGCAAGGCTTTGCAGGACAAATTTACAAAAATAACGAACTTAATTTTCAAAATAATAATTACTTGATCATCTTCCCATTTCTGTTAAGGAGAGCAGATCAGCAGGTGTTCTTTCCCACTCCCAAATGTGAAAGCTTTCCAAGTAATTCCCTGTCAGTAGATATTTTACCTTACAGGATCTCGCACCTTTTCCCTAAATGCAACGAACAACGTATCCAAGGCGAAGATGAGAGTCTGAGATTTGAAAGCAAAGAAACCACTGCAGCTCCCGCAAGATACAGTCTAGAAGAAAGGATCAAAGGTTCCACTGGCAGAGCCAGCGTGGCAGGTGGGAGCGCAATCAGCTTTGGTTTATGTGTGTGTCTGAAGTGTATGTCCAAACAGCCTTGTTCAGGTACCAGATCTTTAAAAGAGAATCAGACATTTTCTGGAATAGGAGCTGAGCTGGGCTGGGGAAAAGCAAGAGGAGGGGAGGGGGCGGCGGGTCCTGCGCCTGGGACAGACAGAGGCAGAGAAAAAGGCACCTGTGGCTTTGGCTGGGGAAGGGAAGAGATTTGCTTTGTTTTACTTGAGGACTTTGTCTGAATTGGTTTGCTTGAACTAATAAACAGTTCCCGGAAAAGAGGGCCTGAATGAGATTGATTTGCTTATGGGATTTCAATTCTCCTAAGTGGGAGAAATCTGACAAGTACCTCAGCACCTACGAGACCTGGGAAGCTGGGAGAATCCTGTCGCCAAAGCCTGGCTCAAATTCTAACTGCAACGAATGCCCTTGGAAATAGCTTCTCATTTAACACTTCAACAATGTTGAAAACTTAAGACTTCGGTACACCACCATATACCCAATTTATGTGCACAACTACCCAACTGTGTAAAAAAAAAAAGCAACACGGAACTGACTGAGTAGTGGCAAGGTCATAACTTGCCTCACACACAAACATCCCCCAGTCTGGGCCCGAACGACATGCAATCTACATGTTCAAGTGCATCCCTCTCTAAACGATTTGGATAAACAGCCCGACAGCACAAAAGAATGTACTGTAAAGACAATTTTCCCAATGTAAACACTACAATTGCACCTAGAAACATGAGTCAGCTGCTAACGAAGGTGCAAGATGAAACAGCCCTGCCTAAATAACGGCAGTGGAAGCCTACAGCCCTGAAAACCCGGGCACGCATGCTGGATTGCGGGCAGAAATTACCCCCAGTACCCGACACTGAAGATGTTCTTAAGCTTTTGCAGAATCATGAAATTACAGGCGAAAGAATAAACAGCTGGAGACAGCAGAAGATGACAGTGAGTTGGAACTACTCCATAAAACATGCAAGTTAAGTCAAAGAAAGATGGTATCACTTCAGTTGTTTTCACCTGAAAATATTTTATTTTCAGTAACACAGTATTTTTTGTTCAAGTCTTCTCTTATCGTCACATCCCAAAAGACTTACATGAGCTCCTTCCAGCTCTACCAGGTTTACCCCCACCACCCATCCACCCCCCGTGCTGGGGGTGGGACAGGAGGAAGCCCGGCTGGAAAGCTGACACCTCGGTTTGGACAGAGACAGGAGAGTGTGGGGAGAAACAGATTCGGGGAAGTTGCAAAAAGCTGCAAGATGTGCCTGTAATTTATTTAAATGGGGATTTTTTTCCCCATTTTTCTGCCACGTGGCTAGACTGTCTCTGCTAGTGCACTAACAAGTTTTCCGTGGTGCAGCTGGAGAATGGACGGAGCCGGAGCCAGCCGCTCCAGCCTCACAGAAAATACTCTGTGCTCCCTCCGCATCGGCACCGGGGACTTCAACAAAGCGGTGCCGGGGCTGGCGCTGCCGTGAATCGGCCCTCTGTGCCCAGCTGCCTCCCCGGCCTCCCCCATGCACCCGCCGACACATTCAGACATTCACTCAGCTTTCAACCGCTCCGCATCACCAAGGGAAAATGGGAAAAAAAAAAAAAAAGTGAAGGGAAGCTTTTATGTTCCTGGCAGTTTAGGTAGTGCCCTCAAAGAGGCAGCCGGGGCTCCTGAACCCGAAGCGTGGCCCCGGGGACAGGGCAGCGCTGAATCGCTCAGCAGCTCTGCCACAGCCTAGGCAGGCACAGCATCACTTCTGCCAGCACTGCTCCTAGCGATCTGCTAGTTTAAAATATCTCGCCTTTATGCACAAATCCTAACTATTGATGGTCCTGATTAGGCCACGTGTTATCATTAAAATCATTCTAAAGGCACAGACCATTTATTTAGTATGAATTTTGAGTTATTGTGAGAAAACAAGATTACTCATTTTATGAGTACATTTATCCTCATCTTTCTAGTAACGCTCTGGGAAGGCTTATCTAACACTCCCCCCCTTTCCAATCTCCATTACATCCCAGAGGGAGATAACGAGGCGCATAAAGAATGTGCTCATTGATCAGAAAGACCGGCGGAATCGTTAACAAGGTTCAGATGGCAGGATGGCACACGCAGTGCCCTAGAGCGCTCTCCATGGAGAGCCTGAAGGAAAATGCTCCTTAAATGCATCAAAAGTGGTCCGCTATGCCTTGTAATTTGGCTCCCTAGAAAGATATTTCCATACTAGACAGGAAAGTTTCAGTTGTGAAGGTGAAGGAGCAGAAAGAGATTAATTACCCAGCTGAAAGAAAGCAGACACTGAAGTTTGCCAGTGCTAAACTCTTCCTTACTACTTTACTGCTACAATAAATAAGATTTGGTTGGACAGAAATACCATTTGTACAAATTTCTTTCTAGATGATCTGAAATCAGAGCCCAGCCTGGAAATTTTCTTTCAAACAATTCTGGAGTTTTTAGAGCTCAAACCACATTTAGGCAAAGACAAACGATGGAGGAGTTCAGGCTGCTCCTGCTACATCCTTGGGAAATGCAAGCTGTCTTTTGGGTTTCCAGAATATGACAACATGCCTATGTCGATCTAATGAAAGATCCCTACAGTAATTATGAACTTCAGGGGAGGCATTTTTAGGTGCTCAAGTGATGAGGCTGGTTCCTCTACATTCCCCCCACACCGCTCGGGGAGAGCGAGCCTCTCTCAGACCAGACCTCTTTCAGCTGGAGCTGCCCACGTTGCTACTGACCTGTTCTCTACAGAGGAGCAGTTCTTTCTGTTGATTACACAACAGAGATTACAGTCAGGAGATGAGAGTATCCCCCAGACTGATGAACTCCCCTGTTTCTAAGTCTCATTTTATGTGCAAACAGTGCAGACACCCACCAGCGCAATGCAAATCCTACTCCGGAGGATGATACACACAATGTGCAATGCTGCACACAGAGGAGAGGAACTGGTGAAAACTTGTTGCCAGGACGCTAGAGAGCAAGCAATCAATATAAACACACTTCAGGTTTTGCAGATTAATGAATGTATTTTAAGGGAATCCTGATGACAGTGTCCAGGAGGCTTCAGATACATCCTTGATAACAATTCAGCATCCTCAAACAAGAGTTAAGGCCATTGGCTTCCAAACTACTAAATAACCAAACCCACCACGCTCCGATTGCCCAGCATTACTTCCTGAAACATCCAATTTGTTGCTCTTTACAATCCCCTGTATAAATTGCTTTGATGGACTCCAGCTCTCCTTGTCCATTTTATTTCACCTGACCATCTATGGTCAGGTGTTACAGCAGCAAGCCTGCTTTCTATGGCAGTCAGTAGTTAATGGAAGAAAAAAGGAGATGATCATCAATCACTTTGAAATTGTCTCCTTTTGTTTAGAGAGGGAAACAGAAGTTAGCATGAACAGGACAATACAAGGGAGGAAGTGCAAGCGACCGACTCCATTCCTGCCAGACAATCTCTCGGCGCGCCAGCAGCCGGATTAACAAGCAATATGGGACAGATTAACACCTCTAAACAGTTTAGGAAAAGGGCACATAAATCATTTCAATACTATTACTCTATCCTGGGTTCAGAAGAAAACCTAAACCAACCCTTTTGCTATTGTTCTCTACATTTAGAGAATGGAGTTCATACCTCAACATTTGTAAAAAGCAGCTACAAATATGACAACACTGAAAAAGAGATGACAACTCAAAAAACTCTGACGGACACAGCAGGATTTTTAAAAAAAGATAGATATGCCAAGTAAACATGACTATTGCTGCCAAGTCTCAGTAATTCACAAGCTACTGAAAAAAGCCTATGTAATAATAATGCAAAACAAGTACATGTACACCCATACAAGCAATATTTACAAGCACTGCCATGCTTGTCTAAAGAAGAATTTCCATGCTCCAATCACGTAATACTGGTAACAAAAGACTACACATCCTTCTCAGATGGAAAGAATTAGTTACTACTGACTCCAGTGGTTACTGAGGCCAGAAATCATTACTAACTGGAGCAGTATTTGCATACACAAATAGTCCCTCTGCTAACACCGCTGCAGTCCAGCTTCAAAACGTTCGGAAGCAGGACGCAAGCATTCTGTCCAGCTGAACCACTGCGATTGCCCATCATCCTGCTTATCTTCAGGCAGGAGTCTCTTCTCTGTTCCTGCTACAAAGCTGCTCCCTTTCTCTTCCTTCTATAGAGGAGAACAAAGGTTCTTAGAGAAGCTAAAGGGAAAGAAAAGGGGAAAGAACCCACACACACACTCCTGTGGGAGCAGAACACTACACAAGTAAAAATTTCTTTTATTTTACATTTGGTGCAGCTCTTGTGCAGATACTGGGTAAAAAAAGCACAGCGAGCTTCTCATGAGCGAAGGTCACAGAGCCAGGGTGTCCATTCCAGTGCCCCTGTTCTGCATTGCGTGGTCACAGCGAGCTGCAGCACGTCACCCAGCGCTCGGCCGGCAAAGCAGACATTGCAGACTGAAGATAAGCAGCAGCTTTAGAGATATGGCTTGGTCGGAGTGATAACTACTTTTAATATCCATACCTTTGCCGAATTTTTATATTAGTAAGTTGTAATACAGAAAAATACAAACACAGTATCAAATAGTTATTAATTTTAGAACTGGATGCTAAAGAAAATTAAGTTCATATATAGACTGCACAAGAGCAGACCCTTCACCATCCTGGGTAACTTGCTTGTCTGTGTTAGAATGTGCCACAGGGAACCAACCACAGTTTGCAGAAACAGATTTAAGTTAGTGTCAGATCGTTATGCAAGGTTCTGCGGGCAACAAGGGATAAAGTATCATCTGTTGAAAATTCTAAGATATCAGTCACTACTATTCATTGAGACTTAAGCTTCCCAGCATTTCTGAGATTCCATTAGTAGCACCCACCCTAAGCCTGTTGATGGGTTTTTCATGTGGCTGCTCTGAGTGTTTACATTTGGGAACACCAGTTTTCATTTTCTTCGACTGTTACACAGCTATGACTAGGAAACGGTCACACAAGTTTACTTACTGATGTGAACGCAGAACTCAACCCAACATTTCGGGTTACCTGGACATTTTGGATACCTTATTCGAAATATCAGGTTAAGTATTTCTCAATGAAGCATTTATGTGACAGTACTAGCAATTAATAAGGCATCTTTCCATTATGTCTGCATGCCCTATTTCCTTTAAGCGTGGCAAGTGTGCGAGTTAATCATCTCTTCAGGACAGCTGGAAGAAAAAAGCTGCACCACCATCATACATTCTGGCCACAAGCAGTAATTGCGTTGACAAGAGGACTAACATGACACAGGCCGGTATGAAAGGGAACGTATGTCCAGTACACTGCGCTCTTGGCACGTCAGCGTTATGGAAATGGATGCCTAAACTAACGATTTCTCTTAATTTTGTAAAAGCCTCAGCATGATATCTTTTCAATCCAAATACGTTTTATTTTCAGACCAGACACATTAAATCCAGCTGCTGCTAAGCTCTCTTTTTAACCTTTGCATCTTCTACAGTTTATCTTTTAATCCAAAAAATACATGGCAAAACCAACTCGGACAAAGAAAGCCTGCCTGAACTCCTACATACCCTTCAGGTCATCAACCAGCTACGGCGAGCTGGTCTCAGCTCCTCGCAGCAGATGACAACAAGGTCTCTAAGTAGGATTCCACCGACTTCTACCTTCTGCGTGTGCATAAATGCCCATGTGAGCACACGCGTGTGCACATGCTTCCATGCGTGTACAAGAACAAGGCAAGGGGAATATTTCTACAGTCTGAGGAACTAGTAAAAACAGCCTGAAATCTGTCACAACTTGCGGGCCCGCACACCAAACCCAGAATCTACAACTTTTTGAGTAACTACCAGGAGGGAAATGATCTCAGAGGGTTTCATCATCATTCCCTTGGTAAAAGGAACTAATTTTTTGTTATCGTTCCCTTGAACATACTCTACTCCCCTTTCCAATGCAGGCAGAGGACACGCTGCTTACAGCGCTGATTATCACCAAGATCCTGGCAGGGGAGGACGCAGCAGGAAACTATTTCTTGGTATTTATCCTTTATCTCCTGCCCACTGCAAGGTCTCTATGCCCATTCCACAAAACACCATTTGCACTTCCTTGCAAAGTATCTACAAGCTTTCTGGAAGCCAGGAAGCCTGGCATACAGCTCCTGCTTTCTTCTTCTCCTATTTTAAGGGCACTGAACCTGTTTTTACCTCCCAATAACACGTAAAGCTTTTGTTAAGTGACACCACAACCAATTCCTTGGAAAACAATAGCTCTATTGGGAACATCTTTATTATTATCCTTTTAGATGTGCCAAATAATGCTATGAACATTTCCGTACTAGCTACTACAACAGTCTTTAATTTCAGCCTTTAATTTGAGGTAGGGTTTTTTTTCCCCCTTAATAATTATTTTGCCCATTGCTGGTCAGCTTTCACCTTTCCAGTATATCCGCTCTTGAAACCTCTTTGACAGTACACTGAAAATCCCAAACCACACTGCTGGCATCACTGGGTAAAGTGGGGATTTTGCTGGTTATGTGTCTGGAGAGGCATGGCTAACTCATGCGATTAAGTAAGAGTTTTTCCAGATTATTTATGATAAATGTACGATAGTCTTTAAATGTACGAGAGTCAAAAAATTTAAATGTACGATAAAAAATTTAAATGGACGATAGTCAAAAATGTACGATAGTCTTTAAATTCACCTGCAACTGTACACTATGAAGTCAATTTATCATTGTATATCAGCACTTGTCATCTCTAACAATCGAGTAGTCTGAGGAAATCAGTGGGATTTTTCAGCTACTTAGAATTAAGCTTGTCTTTAACTACCCTGACAAACCAGATCTGATGTTTGCTCGCTAGACGGAGTGCAGAATACATATGCAATAGACTGAACCCAGAAAAAAAAAAGTTTCCATTTTATCAATGCCTCAAGCAAGTTTATTTACTACATTACATACTGTTCCTCTAATGTACTAAGTGTAACAGGGTGCTTGCACTGATTGGGATTCTGAGACATTAAAGTTTTAAGTAAATAAGTAAAGCTAGTTTAAAAAAAAAAAAAAAACACAACAAAAACACACCATCACCAACAAAATCACACTGAAGAGAAGTAAATTAAGGCCTATTTCTGAGCCCTAACTATGGTAGCAAGAAAAATAATAAACCTGCCAATAAAACTGGCAACCATGTACCCCTCCATCTGCTATTAATGGAACAGAAAATATTAACTTTTCTACAGAATTTTTAAAAGCTCAACAACAGTCCCTGATACAGTTACATATTTGCTACATAATTAGGTTAGAAAGCCCTGGAGGAGGGTCTTACTTTTGTGCCATATTCTATTATGTCCTTACAATAGTCTGCTATAGAATTTTCAGCCACATTTAACTCTCCAAGACCTTTTCAAAAGATTATTCAGAAACAACGACTTCCACATGCATAAAAACAAGGAGCCCCACCAGCCAGAAGGCTCACAATAGCAAAGCCCCAATCAATGAGTGTACAAGAGTTTTTAAGCCCGTGCAATGGGCGATAACAGCAGCTGAGAGATTGAGAGATGGGCAGGTAACGCTGCTGCAGAGGAAGGCTGGCTGCTGGATGCCCAGACACAAGAGAACGGATCCAGAGTCACAAAGTCCATCTCAAGATTTAAGGACAAAATGCAATTACGGAGTTAATCCGTGTCAGGAGGTTTGTGGACAGGTCTCTATACATACCCAATAGCCCTATGACTGGTTTTTTCATTAACGTATATTTTCACAGTTCAGAGTGTAACTACTTTAAAGCCTTAAAAACATCATGGCAGGTAAATCAAAGACCCCAGACAAAAGGGGCAGCGGTTTACTCAGTGACAGCGCGTAAGGAGAGTCTCCTTGCACCAGTGAATTTTACATTCCCAATAAACACTCACCATTCCTCCCTTAGACAACATGTCGCACACACCAGTGAGCCCCAAGAGTTTTGCTTTTCTGACAACCTTCTGAAAACACGACACTACTGCAACCTGTGCTGGGAGGACAGCAGACCAGTCCGCCCCCCGTCTGCCCGGCCGGACACGCTGCTGGTGGGGGGCTCCCCGCGCTTCAGGCACAGCAGCTCCAGATAAACCAGCAGAGGGGTGAACTACAGCCAGAGAAAGCCAAAAGAGAATGAACTAAAAGCGGTTAGAAGTGGGGTGCGAGGGGGCAAAACAAGCTCAGACAGGTATTACTCCGTGCTCTGGCTTTCACCAAGGCAAAGCATGGCAGCTAACTAATTGTAACCATTATCTCTTGCTTCTATACAAAGCACTCGGGTTTTGTCACCGGCTTCTGTTCTACACTGAACTTTCAATTTGTTGAAGTGTCAATCTAGGTGACTTTGTTGGAAACCAATGAGGTGAGATTATTCAAGCGATTATGAACTAGAATAAATTGCTGCATTTGAGAAACCTGCAAACAAAAAAAAAATAAAAAGATAACCCTTTTCATTGTTCATCAAAAACACTCCTTACAAGCTTTAAATACTAGAGACATAGGTGACCCCTGAGACATGTAGAAAATGTACGCAAGTCTTGTTTTTCAAAATTTTAAATAGTCATAGAAGAAGTAAAAACGTTTGGGGTATTTTATTCATCTTATTTGCTGGTGTTTTTCTTGCCACATCAGGATTTGCCATTTTTATGCTTTAGTTTTCAGAAAACATGAAAAATGTAGATAAACTACCTTCCCGCTTTGTGCCTGTAGAGGATCTGACAAGTTGCTGGCAAATCTTTGTTCATGAAGTGTAAAAACTGAGACACATTTTAATGTAAATTAAGAACGGACTAGGCCTCTTGCCTGTTTCAGTACTTTTTGCCTGTATTTTCACACCAAGTGCTTAAGAGAGCAGGGAGGAGATGTTAGAGTGACCAGTGATGGTAAATAAACAAACACTTGTACTTACTGGGAAGGGATTGTATTTCTGGAGAATACAAACTTGGGGAATTTATTTAACAAAGAGTAGGGTATGCTGGCCTTGATCCAGCAAAGGATGTGAATAAATGCAGGTTCGGTAACTGCATTAAGGACAGAGGAGCAGACTGTGCCCTGCATCTTCCGCTGCAGGAAGCGAGTAACCTGCTCCTGGACTCCAACTCTCCGAACAGACGGGCACAGCACAGCGCAAAATATTGCCGAGATTAACAACGTCACGTCCCACTGCACTCCTTCAAACCCTAGGAAATTTCTTAAGCTCTAACTTGCTGAAAGAATGTAGTGTTTCCATGCAGACATGCTAGACAGACAGACATGCAGCACACCTAGAACTAAGTCCTGTGCATTTCATTAAAACCGGCAAGACTGTGGTGTGCTCTGGCTTCCTTTGCAAAGAAGCAAAATGCTGGCAAGTTCAGCTCAAGATCTTATTCACATGAGTATTTCCTCAAAACTGCTTGGCCAACACGCTATACATTGTGATTACTACCGATTTCCTCTTCGGATAAACTGGGAATCAAGCTCTCTCTTAACTCACACATGCTACTTACTGAGTTCTTTGGGAGCAGGATCACCCACTTGTAAAGGTGTGTTGGGGGAAAGACAGAAATGCAGAAGCTGCTAAACACTAATGGAACTTGCAAACAAGTACACTACGGTCCTCTGCCTCGGTGCCTGCGTGGAGTTTCCCATCAGCCCCCCAGTTTGGCTGAAGACGCTACCACCGCTCTGTGGGCTCCATGGAAACTCTGGGATGTAACCTATAAACAGAAGTTCATCTACTGAAAATTGTATTTGTGCTTCTTTTCAAGTGAGTGGCCAAGGTCGGAGAGTTTCTTTATTCATGAGATTTCGGCTTTCCTTCTCGTAGAAGCGAGGCCCGACAAATGTGTTTTTCCAGCATCGTGATTCAAGTACCCGCAAGGCACACAGCTGAGAATAGAAATTCTTCTAATTAGAGACCACTTTTCAAAAAATTTAGCCCTCGCTGCTGTCTTGCTCAAGGTCATATGCTAAGTGGCTGATGAACAAACAGATCTGCTAACTTTCAGCAGAGTGAAGAATTAAAATCCAGTTTAACTTCAGTAGCAAACCTGGTATTTGACACTGTCAAAACAATTTTCTGTTTTAAAGCAACAGTAGACTATGAGTGAGGCAGCAAAAGAAAACTGGAAATTAAATGAGACTTTGTAATCTACCTTTTTTTTTTTTTCCTTAAAATAAGACTATTTTCTAAGAAATATATTGATCAAGAATATTAATTAAGCAAGCCATTAGTTCTAAATCCAGTATTTGTGGTTCTGCTGGGTTACTAGCTTGGATTCTACGTTTAAATTAATAACTGAATGAAGGTTTTCCTTAGGTTTTCCTTCATATTAAACATGCAGTACCCAAAATATCCTAAACACAACGTACTTTTTTTTTTTTCACATCCTCAAAATACTGAACTTGGTGCATAACAAGTTACGTAGACTAGTGAACAGGTAGTATCAGTATTTCCATAATTTTATCCTTCGTAGTTACTGTTTGATAAAAATAATCACCAGTGATCACCCAGTATCTTTTCTTAATGATCATTAAGAAATTGTTCTTAGAAATTAATAATTTTTCGTATTAAAATATAATTGCCAGTACTACCTTATTGCTCAGTAGTGAATGTATGGCTGGTTTTCTACTTATTTCCTACTCTATTTCTCTCAATGTATCATTCATCATGAAATAATCAGGACAGTAAACACTACATTTTATGTCATCGTGATGTTCCATTTAAACTGTTCATCTGACATTTTAACACACGCTATAAACCCATACAGAAAATAAAGCACGTCAGTAGCTGGGAAGTAGCAGCCAAGGTGAAGGATTTCAGCAAAGTAGGTAAAAACGTTCTGCACACAACGCGCAGGTCCTGGCCACTGAATAAAATCAGTATTTTCATTTTAAATTATCTTGGAATTGAAATAAAATCCACTTCTGTCTTAGCTACCAATTTAATTGACATTGATAGTCCCATGTGCTCAGTGTTTAATATACACTGAACTCCTGCTAGAATAATCGTATAGCCAGCAAGGATTTGCTTCTGATTTATACTTATGCTCAAACACAGGCTTCGTTCCACTGCTGTCCTTGTGACTACTGATGCAAGGAAGGGCTGCACAAGTTTTGCTATAACAATAAAAGAGTTATTTTCTCAGCTGCACAGGCAACAACAAAAAAAAGAAATACTGGTGTTACACCTAAAAATACGCACTTTTTTCCCCAATGAACTACAGAGGGAAATGGATTCCAAACAAATGAAGGATGTTAGCTAGGTTAAAACAAAAATATCTTGTACTTTATTAAATTCCATTAATTTGGTGCCTTATTAGGAAGGTTTACAATTCAAGTTCGAATTCTACAATCTAAGACTCTCATGACTAAAATTTTCCAGGCAGCGTGAATCTGCCTGTTAAAGAAAGGGGGAAGAGATCGACACAGCACAGACACTGCCCCTACACTTCCATATTAGACCACCACCTAGTAAATGCTGGTTATTTCCAGGACCTGGGCTAAAGCCCCGTGCTAGAACAGAACGCAGGAAGCATGTGCTCCTCTGCAGCACCACTGCCTTCTCCAGCGCGGGAGCAAGCGCAGCCTGGGGGACCTCTACATACACAGACCTTCCCGACCCTCTAATGCCACCTTCCTTCATTAAGCCTGCCAATGTTCATACGAACACCTGAGATCGCAGGACGGCTCATGGAAAATAAACTTCCAAATTTAGGGGAGCTGTAAAGTAGATTTAAGCCACTTTCTCAACTGCTGCCCTTGTCCAAGGGCCTCTTCTGTAGCTCACTGACATCTGAATCTTACCATCAACTCCTGCTGACTTCAGACCAGACCTCGAACATCTCTGAACATGACGCTCTTTGAAAGATTGCTCTGCTGTGCCTACTGGAATTCAAATTATTCCGGTTATCACTTAAAAAATATTGTTCCTTTTACTTTCTTTGACAGATAAAAATTGGGCACATTATAAAAAGGTCTGTAAGCTATTACAGATGGCATTTGAGATAACGCATGTTCTTTTGCCAAGATACACACCACCCAAATCGCAGGAGTCTGGGAGCTCGTGGAAGTTTAACAATTGACAAGCTGTGATTGACACAGCTCTGCTCCTACTGCGAAATGTCCTATTTAAGGCTTGCCGGGATGCACCGGCTCGGCAGAAGGACTGCAGCGGCGTTAATGTTTCCCTCCTAAGTGGATTTAAGAACTGGCACAGAAGCATGATGCAGAGTGTCCCTGCTCTCATTTTCTGCACTGTCATCCCTAACCACATGCCACACAGACATTCTGACATGGCCTTATTTCTCTGAACCGAGAAACGTTATTTTTGGTGTGCCATTTAGTCTCAGAGAGTTACTTTATTTCTTTGCTATCCCCCTTGCCCTGGGCTTTCACGCCATCGCAGCTTTGTTAAGGGGAAGTCCATCCCGCCCTCAACACCAGGCATGAAAACTTTGTTTTAGTGGATGCTCAACTGCAGATAAATAAATAGAAAAAGAATAGAACTCGAGGCAGATAAACAGAGGGAAGAAGCACTTTCGAATTCTTGGAAATGGTAAGTGTATGTAGTTTAAACCTTTCCTTTTGGAGACTGGCCATAAGTATCAGAAGGGAGTTTACGATTCCCTTCTCTTTTCCATTAACACCAACACCAAAGCCTGACCTTTATTCAATGAAGTTATGGGAAGATTTTGCTTCTCTGCAGTGAGATGACTTTCTTTACTAAATCATTTATAGGAGGACTATTCAGAAGAATCCCTGTCACAAGAATGGAAAAATGAGAAATACATTTTCTGATTTTTAACAAACTAGCAGTCAAAAAAAAAGGCATGTTACAACCAAAGAAAAACAGATACGAAGGTGAGTCAAAATGCTTCATTCCCACAGTGCACTTCCAAAACATCCATACTATAGTTAGCTTAAACCTTAATCAAAAGGTGCCTTTCAGACTTAAAAAGTTAAAATAGGTGAAAATAAGACATGTGAGAATTTTTATATGCATCAACCTTTGACTTAAGAAATTAACTTAGCCAGATACTTCCTATAGCATATGCTGGATTTTGATGAGCTATCTTGTTTCAACGGGGTTGGGTGGGGATGGGAGGAGGGGTGTAGGGGGGTGGGGAATTAAAAAAAAAGAGAATATTTCCACATAAGTGCACTTACTTCTGAAAAACTCCACATCCTACACTGACCTTCCTATTCCTCGCTCGCCGTGCAGGAGGTAGCGGCAGCACCTATGTGCACACTGTGTGCGCAGCACAGGATGAAAGTGATTCATTACTCTGAACGCTTGGGCAACAGATGCCAGAAAGTCTAATATAATCTGATGAGAGATAAACTAAGGCTGCAGCATTGAATACCTTCTAAGAGATTTGAAGGATGGTATTTTAAAGCAATATATTGTTTTTAATGCAGCCTATACACACAATTTTCCTATAGAAAGAGCTCCATGTTTTCAAAACCATATGAAGGAGATTATTTGGTTGCATTTTTCTGAGGGGAACAAAAGCAGGTGAGGTCTTCTCCACTGTTCTCTAGTGAACTGGTACAAAGCAAGTTTCTATTTTGCTGGCTCAGGCAGGACAAGAGCAGGCAGTACAAAAGCTTACCACAATGTTGACAACTTTTCAATCACCAAAACGGGTGTTAGATTTGAAAGACAGACCCCAAGATGGGAAACCTTACACCGTTAACAATCTCCCAAGACCACTCTTCCTCCCAGTAAAAGGTCACGTAATGGCAAGGACTACTGACTGGGGACCCCCGAGGCGCACGGTCAGAGAGGTCCTGCAGGCATCTGCACAACATGCGATCCCGATCCCAAAAAGAAGGCGCAGGCTGAGAAAGAAGAGCTTGGCTTTGCTGTCCTCAGCCACTGCTCACAAAAACACTGCTCTCATTATTCGCTCATGCACAATGGCTTTTACACGGCCAGAGCTACAGGCCAAGGTGTTTCAAGTGCCCAGGTCCAACATTAGGCACATTAAATGGAATATCCTTGACTACGTGAATCCGATGGGTACCATCTACCTGCAGTAGTAAGGACAAGACCTACAGCTACTAATTCAAAAGTTGGTGAGCTGGGAAAGCTAAGACAAATAATCATGTAAATCTGCCTATTGATTCAGCTCCTTTTGCTGCTTGTATTATTGCAGTTAAACCTTTGCTTTCATATGCACAACTTATTTAGAAACTTTAGAGAATCAGAAGTCCTCTAATTTTTATCCTTCCAAACTCCTGTCTCTTGCAGGCAGATGGTCTTTGACCGGAACATCAGACGAACCTGTTCCTTTACTAATTATCCACAAGCTACAGGTCTTCTAAACAAGATTTTGTCTCTAAAGCAGACAATAGAAAATTTCCATTTCATCATATTAACAAGGGGCAATAAAAGCATAGCCTAAAAGAACAAACTAATTAATATTTCCAAGAAATATTAGCGTTGGACTTGTCGTCTTTTGCAAGGGAACTTCCATCAAATAGGTACAAGAAGCAGCACTATTATGATTATTAAGTATTCATACAGCATCAATAAATCTCTAGTGTTACACAGAATCCAGCATAAACATTGCCAAGATATTGCAATGATTTAAAAGGTACAAAAGTGATGTTCGGCACACTGCATTTTTAAGAGAAGAATGGCATGGTTCGTACCTAGCACTGCACTGTATTAACTGAAGAATGGTAGATGAACCGAGAAACATTTCTAACTCCATTTATAGCACATACTGCCACTGCAGTAATTTCAAAACATTTGTACACCATCAGTCCTCCTTCTTGTACCCACCTAGAGGAAAGTAACTCCATTTGCCTGAAAGTGTGACCTGACTTCAGCATCTCACACAAAACCATTTCCTAATCTTTCTCTTCTTGCAGTTCTCTGTTACATGAATTAATTGCTGACTTTTACAATCACCGGTTTCAGCTGTAAGGTAAGCTCATACCGAACTATCCAACTTCTTGTAAGGTTGTACGTAACTACTGTTAACAGACAAGCCATGCGGTGACACAGGTTTGTAAAACGTTATGCTTCAGTACTCAGCAATTATACACAGTTGTATGTTTGGGGGTTTTTTCCAACATGCTAGCGTCAACCTTTAAATAACTTTGTATAACTGTGCACCCAGTAAAACAGCCATCGACTGCCAGTGTGCTGAGTCAGCAAGTCAACAAGTGGCATGAGAATTGCCATATTTGTAATTAACTCCACATTGAAAATCTCCAATAAACCCTTGGTGCAAAGACCTATTTTGATTTTTTTAAAGGAGAGTAAATGTCTTATTTCTATCAAAAATTATTCTAACAGTAATTCTGTACCTTAACAGTAACATCCCGCAGTTGGTAAGTGGCAGTCACGTCCAATGGAGGCATGTAGACTACTGTAAGAAAGGATAATTCAGTACCAGGAAAATCAGTGGAAGGGATGATTGAACAAGTTGGTCCACATTTTCGTTACCCCACCTACGATCTCTTGTTTACAGAATGTGAAATTGTAAGAGAGGGACGAACTGAAGATTTATGAATACAATTCTAGTACTGGAAACATTACGCTGTTTATCTTCAGATTCAATCAGCCTCTGCCAACTTAAGGTAAGCAAATAGTTTCAGGAGTAAGCACAGTCTCAGTCCTATTATGATTTCCCAGAATCAAGGAGCTCCAGTGCAAACGTTTGCCCACAAGCATAAGCAGCAGCAGCCCTGCTTGCATTGCCACTGATCATGACTAATAGAGACCTGACATGGGAATGGATAGCACAGAATGAAAATGACTGCTATGCAGCTTTGTTTCATTTGTTTCCATATTCAAGTAATAATACAATATAAAATTCCATATTCTTTTTAGCTGCTAGAACAGGTGGCATAAGGAGAAAAATAATTTAAGATCTTATTTGTATGAATACATGGTCCCGTTCTGCAATATTCTTCACTTTGTACCAACAAAATGTAGAATTAACTGATTCTGAATAAATTGTGCTGTTTCATCAGTCAAATTTCCTGCTACACATCCATACTCTTCCACTCTGCAGACAGCAGAGCACACCCACGCTGACATTCAAAATACCTCGTCACATCAGACCACTGACTTCTTCACATGCAAGGCCTGAACCAGAACGCTGATCGTGCCTCAGTTCATGGGTTAGATCCATGGCTTTCCAACTCCACCCAAGGTCTTTGTTAAAGAACTCACAAAATGTGCATTTGTAGAGATGCCCCATCAGTACAAGCACCCTGGGATTACAGTGAGATACCACATGTATTCCTTGGCCATTTCTTTTCCTTCTGCCAACTTTAAATGTGATCTTTTGCAGGAGCTGCTTAGCTGAGGCAGCAGCTGAGAAGCTCCATGTGGGTAACTCCACCAGCAAAGCCCTCCAGGCTGGTGCCTCCCCATCTCCTCACTTGCCGGAGCTGAAGTCCCTCTTTCTCATCACTGAGTTTTTCAGCAGTGGTAACTGACTGAATGAAAAATGTTTTGTATGAAAATCCTTTAGGACTACATTAACATAGTCAGCTAATGCAACTTACTTCAAAAAGTGTCTTCATCCCTACTCAGATCTGCATCGTGTTTCTGCCGTATTGTCAGAATTCCTTAGTTTGCCTAAAATAACCCCCCATGTCAATTCTGGTGGGTCACAACTCAGATGGGCTGCTTTGTCTACTTAGATTAACTTGGGCTTTTGAATAATTATGCACACCTGGCAGCAGGCACTCCTTTAATTCCTGTTATTTTTGGTTTTCTTCTATGGCCGTGGCTCTTCTTTCTAATTCTAATCTTTTGCTGCTTGCCATATACAGAATGAGAGTACTTTACTCTTGACCTTGATTAGCACTACTGAATTTCAATTGCTATATCTCTGACAAGTAGTTCTGGAAGCCCCAAGAACTTTGTAGATCCTTATGTTGCAGCCTTGGGAATCAAACCAAACTTTAGGGCTGTGTCTCCCTGAAAACCTGTAGTATAGCCATAATATTCGTGTTTTACTGGATACTGGTGCCAAGAGCCAAGACTGGATGAGTTCGTTTGATCTTTCACCCTTTCTATCACAGCACCAGTGAAACTCCTTTCTTGCCTATGAATCGCAGTGATAACATTTGCAGCAAAGAAGCGTGGATTAACAAGAGAGAACTAAAACCAGAAACAAATTCTTAGGAGATAAGAAATTAAAACATTTAATTGCGGCAAGAAAATACACAAAAGTAGAGAGAGGTCTATAAAAATACATTATTATATGCTTGGTGCCACAGGGGACGAGCCCCAGGCTATATAGATGACAAACATAAAACAAATTGTGCTCCTAAAATTAGATGAGGACTGATTTTGCACATATACACAGCAACTCAGCATTCAGATGAATTTATTACAAAGAATACAAGGCATGTAATGTTTGTCACTATTTCTCATTTCCTGCTTCCATCTGCTTAGACCAAGTTGAAATCTGCTACTGTACATTATACAACCCTTTTTCTCTGGGTCTCTCTGATTGTTACCATAAAAGGTGAGGAATGAAAAGGCTAACGTTAGATCTGGCGCCAGTATTTTCTGCACAAAGAACTACTGTGCCATTTTTGCAGTACTGCAGGGTTTAGAGACAAGTGAAATGCCTAGCAAAAGTAAAACAAAAATAAAGCAGAAAAAACCCTAGCTTCACAATCTGCTTGTAAGGCTGTTACATGCTGTCACAGTGGTGGCATTCTTCAGCAGTAAAACCCAAATAAAATCTACATTGAACTTCACCAAGAGAAATATGAAGCCTGACAAGACAGAGGAATGGGCACAGAGTCTGCTGGTTTACTCTGATCTCTCATACCCGGCAGCTGAATTAGACTGGAATTTTAACTGCATAAGCAACTCACCGCAAATACCAGCTAGATGACTTATTAAAATGAAAGTCACCAATATTATCTCTATTACAAGTGCAGAACGGATATGGATGACTGTATCCTATTAGTTTCTTCAACTCTGGGAGGACCTACGTTATGTAAAATTTCTGAACCCGCTGGATATTGCAACCAGGTCTTCCTTGGTTATCTACATGGAGCTAAACAAAACTGGCTCTCTGTAAATTAAACTGACACCATAAACTTATAACTGGATACAAAAAGTTGTCAATCGCTATCAGAAATACCCGAATTTGAGTCCTTTGTTTCCTCTCAACATTGTCACAACCTACTTTTGTTTCCCATAATTTACGCTCTTGCCAACTGATGAATCTTTTATTACCCCATCTGGGATTATGGAAGTCAATTATTCCATATATAATTACAGAAAACTCAAACCCAAAGTTTACATAATGAACGACAGCTTACATTATCTAAATAACTGTATTCAAGCCCTTATTTTCCATTTCTTCACTTCTAACGGGACACAAGCAAAGCAATTATTTCACCCAGTAAAAAGTAATGGCTTTTGTGACACAGAAGGTCAGACACCATTACCGTGACTGCTTCCTCTGGTCTTAAAATTATAAATCTTCTGTTTCTTCAAGGAACAGGTCAGGCTAAATAGGGAGAAGTCTTCAGCAATATGTTTAGGCTATAACAGGATAAATTCAATGTAGCTCTGCTAGGAGTGATCTCACTAGAATAGGGATTAATCAATCTAAACAGGTAACAAGGAGAAAACAGAAGTTTTAATGACAATTTCGTGACAAAGATAATGGGGACTAAATACTAGGAAAACAGATACAGAATAGCTGGACAACTTACAATGACAACATATTTAACTAACTGCAAAACATACTCTAAAGTTCTTATCTGTAAGAACTGTTGAGTCACGTATCAGCCCTGAGAAGCGACCCTCCTGAAATTCTTCCAAGAGAAGAATTTCAAACCTATTTACAGTAATAAGGCTCAGCACATTTTATTAAAACATTCTGTACATGTTCCCTTTATCAATACACAGACACCTGCATGTGGCAACCGCATATTAATAACACAGGAAGATTGATTGTTAATTGGTTCTGTGAATCTCACCACAGCTGTCTCCGTTTCTCCAGTTGGTACAAGAGACCCTGTACTGCTCTCCAACACGTCTGCGGCAGGAGAACAATCCCCAGCCAGATGTTCTCCTGCAACTTTTTCCTCACTGTGAGATCAATTAGTAACTAAATATTCATACGAGAAAACCTTTATATTCTTCTTTTGAAGGAGGTACAATATTACGCTTTGTTGCGATACTTTAAAAAACAAGAGTTGGCTAAGAATTTTGTTTGGGCTGTTACTTGTTTATTATCAATTTACATCTGCAGGAATTCTGAATGTCACCATGCCTGATCTCCCCTGCCTTCCTCCCTCCCAGCGTTGGTACAGACAGGTCACTGGCTTTAAAACGTTTCCTTTTCAAATGCTGCAAGAAAGATGGGGGAGGGAATCTTTCATGTGCCATTTTTGAAATCTACACAATAAGAATTTTAAGGGTTAAGGCAGAAAATATCAAAAGCCTTGTTCTAAACCGTTCTAGGAGAAACAGTTACACGTTCTCAACATTGAAGAGAAACAATAAAATTTTATAAGGTTTACATAAAACAAGGCCAGTAGATAATACTAAAAGCTGCCAAAAGCAGTTCAATAAATAACCACCTTAAACTAAAGAAAAAAGGCTTAGGAATGCATTATCAGTAACCTGCCATCCAGGGACATGAGAGGTACAGTGTGCTATGCAGATGTTGTTGTTGCAGTGGGAAAATGTGGGTTTTCTGTACAGTCCGTATAAGCAGTTTCTTCTGCTGCCACGGGAGATGACAAGCAGCTACCCACCTCGCCTCCTGGGAGCGCGGCTGTCGCAGGAAGATGGGAAGCTACAGGCTGATGAAGGCTGGGCGGGTGCTTTGAGGAAAGAGCTGGAGGTGCCTGCCCTGTTCTGAATTCCATCGGCATCCACTGCGGGAGACACGCTGCTGTGCTGGACAAGGCTGGGGTTTGACATCGCACAGGGGATCTCCCACCGGCATCAAGATTAGACAGCGAGCACTGTAACAGACAGGAAATCATGGAAGTGCACTTAGCGGGACAGGCTAAATACAACTGGTACAAAATTGTCAGAAGTAAAACTTAAACCTCACATATGAGGCAAAAATAGCAACAGCTTCCTATGTCTGAGAGCACAGAGGAAAAAAAGGAAAGTTGGAAGATCTGCTCTGGAACAGACCATACTAGAAGAGACATGTATGGTAAAGTCTAATTTAAGGAAGCAATTGTGAAGGATTTCTGAAGCACAGGCTGATCCCTAGCGCAGCAGAAGCAGGCAAGCACACCCATGGTTAAGCATCTGCAGCTGCCAAATTTGCTGCCACAAGACAGAACGTGAAGTCTGCAATGGTGTACATGTACACAGTATGAGTGCTCCAGTCCAGCACATCTTAACACATGACCTTGTCACACTTAAACCCTTTCTTTTAAGTTTTGTATTTTACTGGAAAGCTAAAATTTGCTTTAAATAGAATTTGAAATTAGCTATCAGCCATCAATGATGGCTAACTCAGGCGTTTCAATATCCAGAGAAAAGTCCAGGGAAATACCCTGAGGATGGATAGCTGGAAGTGCCAAGTGGGACTGCTGTGAACTGCTAAGGAGAGTTGTTTGGATACCACTGACAAGGCACATGCAAATCCATTTTCCGCTCGCCAGCACAAAACAGGAGCCCAGTGGTGGGGTGGATTTTTTTTTGTTTGGTTGCATTTTTTTCGTTTTTGTTTTAAATAAGGAAAGGGAATGAAGAGATCCAACTTGAAATGCAGGGAATGGTACCATCAGTCTCTTATTCAACAGCCCAACTGTTAAGACATTCATCTGAAGTGTGAAAAATGGTCCTCCTCTGCTAGAAGAGCTGCTTCTCACCTAAACCGGAAATTTTTCCACTCTTGCATCTGCACTCCTTCACTTCTTATAAAATACTTCCCAGCATCAGAGGCAGACGCAGATGAATTGGTACCACCTATGGGCCAGCTTCAATCCTGCTCCAGGAATGTGGGACTTCCCATTGAGTACAATAAATTTCATCTGCACAGAAGTCCCATCACACAGAGAGCCCAGCACCCGGGTGTTACTCCCTCCCGCGAGCACCAACGGCTGAGCCCTGCTCGGCCAGAGGGAAAGGTCGAGCCCAGCGCCTGCATGATGGATAAATGATACAGCCACTACCCTGCTGGAAAAGGGATCGACGTTACCACCTTTTCCTGGCTGAACAGGGCTCATCAATATCTATAGAATAAACAGCAGGAGATGTATTTGGATGGAGCAGTAAATACAGCCAAGGAACTACGGCAGATGGTTTCACAAACAAGTCCCATACTACTGGATTTTTAATAAACAAGATCAGTCAAATGAGAAAGTGAAAACAGAAGAGTAACGCAGGACCAACTGCTAATCACAAAGGATAGTGACAGATTTTTGGCTATTCATAGTGAATTTCAAAAAATACCTAGCACTACTACATGTTTTAATAAATACTAAGTATATTTTTAATAAATCGGACAAGAAGTACTGCAAACCAGTTATACCATGGCTGGCATACACATGGCTAAATCACTGCCACATTACTTTTCATATGAGCTCAAAAGACCACCACAAAATTATGACTTGTTGGATTAAAAACTTTCCACTCAAAAACCTATAAAAACTGTCCTGTGCTTCAAATAGCGTCATCTTGTCTCTTCAAGATTGCTTGGCTGTACTGCGCGTTGCACTGTCCCATCACTGATACTACTGTTCTCTTTTATTTAGCCAGGTATTTCTAAATTGTTTTACAATGCAATAAACAGAAGGTCAAGTACAGAAGTTATTTATAACCCCAAACAGCCACTGCGTGTTGTTCTCGCCTCAGAACGCTGCTGCCAGTGCCTCACCTCGCTCTGCCACTTGCTCTTCCCAGCAATTTATCACCCCAAAAGAGAAACGGCTTCTCCCTTGGTTATTTTAAAAACAGGGTCAAATAAAGGTCTAACAGTCATTAGGTCCACGACCCCTAATAAACAGGACAGGAAAGAGTTGGGCAACTCATCTCATCCAGAGAGAAGTGATAGAGAAACAAGTAATTTATTGATTAATGGTATTTTTTTCTCCTTTACACAAAAGGTTTTAATCTGGAAAAAAGCCACATAGTAAAACTCCTTTGTTAAAAATGTCACCTTTTTCTATCTCTCATCATCCTTACCTTTAATCCCTTTATACAGAACTTTTCACAGATTTAAAAGTCTGTGGAGACCGAGGACCAAGAGTAACATCTTTTAAAACAAACAAACAAACAAACACACACAAAACCCACAAAACCAGGAAAAAGTGAAAAAGCACAGCTAAGGATTAACGTAAATGGTTGAGCTTTGTTTATTTGTTACAAAAGATGCTGTGCAGAGAGCACTGTAAATAACAAAACTGCAATACCTTTTTTTCTTCTTTAAGTGCCCATAGCATATTTGGAATTCAAGGATTTTTCATAGAGAAACTACTTAGCATGCATGCAAACTATGGAGACAGCCAAACAAGCCAGCAGGCTTAGCAAGGTCACTCGGTATTAACCGTGGCACCCAGATAATGTTCAAACCCCTAAGCCACCGGTTTCTAACACTGGAAGCAGGAGCATGGCGCAGGATCATCCCCGTCTCTCGGCGCCAGCCTGAGCGGGATCCGATGGCTGCGCTGCAGGGACACCAGTGACAGGCTGGGGCAGGGAAGCAGGAAAAGGAGCCAGCACCAGTGAAACTCACTCCAGAGACACGGTGCATCTGTGCTGTGTGTGACACTACACCTCTAATTACATGAAAGCAGGAGAAAATGTGCCTGACATCGCAGGCTGCCTCGCGATGACAGAAGAATGGGATGGATGGTCACCAGCAACATATGTTCTTGTACATTCAGTAAGCAAATTCCTGTTGTTTATCTGAACTGGTATTTACAGAACAATCAACAAGGACTCCTTTTGAAGTGCTGAATAAGGAGAATCTCAAATAATATTCCATTTTCTCTGCAATTACATGACATTAAAATAGACTTAATTTTCCAGGCTTTTAACTTCCAAGACACAGAGCTAACAATAAAACCCTGAAACGGCCGCCATGGCAGTGACAAGCTAATGTCTATAGCATCAAAACGAGATACCAACTCATCCAAACATTGAACACAATTCCAACACTCAAGAATCAAAAAGACTCTGATGGGAACTCAAAGAAGAGGATGAGAATATACCAGTGAGGAAGAGCACGGGCTACTGTGTCGATGGAGAACGGGTATCTGCAAACAGCCTGCACACCAAAACTGCTCTACTAGCCATTCACTATGTTGCTAGGATGTTTGAATGGTAAAAACATAGTGATTTAAAACATACGATGTGAAGCTTTGAATGTTCATTTTTATTTCTGTGGTTTTAATCAGGGAGTAAAATTTTTTCATGAGATGAGATGCTGTATACACGATTTTCAGGAAAAGTTACTTCTACTGCTTTCTAGCGTACACTGCGTTAAGTACCTGTTCATTCTCAAATTGCACTGTCCAGGAAATACGAGGATCTCAAAACAAGCCTGAAACACAGAAACATCAGTCTCTAACTGCATTGTTTAATACTGAAGAGTGAAAATCCGGAGTGCTTCTAGGAAGAATGAAGGCCGTTTGGCCCAGCATGGGACCATCCCTTCACCATACCATACTCCCTGCCGGGCTGACTAATTAGTTTTTTGAATGACCCAAGTGCTTTTGTCACAACAACCTTAACTATTAAGCTATTCTGCACTTTTTAATTATCTGGAACAAAATAAAACAAAAAGCAAGAGAATTACTCTGAAATAGGCAGTTAAAATAGAGAATAAATTTGCACACCAAGAGAATAAAGTTGCGTACCATGTAGTGACCATGAGGTCCTTAAGAAGACACCAACCTAAAAGGGAATAAAATGTTCAATGGAATAAGAAGCTCTTCAAAAGGGACAGATACAAGAACAGATGGATGCTAAGCAAAGAATAAAAAGAGGATGGCTTTAGCAAAGAACATGGGGAAAGAAGGTTTTAAAATAATGTATTTTTGGAAGACTAAAAGAGACTGATACTGGTTCTGTAACAACTCGGAAGTGGGATGCCACAGATACGTCAAAGAGAATGTAGCATTGCCCTTGTTACCAGAAGTTGGGACTGTCCCAAGTCTTATCTTAACTCTCTAATTTCTAACATCACAACTCAACCAGGCGGCTTGTAAGACTTACACAGGCCTCTCAGCGCCATACGTCAGTTTACTTCATTAGGGAACAGGCAAATTAATTCCTTCTGAGGGCGTACTGACACCTTGCTGCGAACAGTTGTACAGATACTGCTGTGTGATCCAGAAAAATGAAAGACAGTACATAATACAGGTAAAATCTCTTGAATTCCAAAGTCAGGCTAAAGATCAGTTACCCCAAAACTACAAACTTCATATCTGTGAAACCCAGGAAGAGGGTTTGAATTTCCAGCTGTCTCTCCAGAAGGAACCTGCTGGCTACTGGCAGTCGCTGCGGTTGGGTCATACAAAGTAGAAAACGCCTGCGGGGGTTTGAAGAAAAGGCACTACAGAAACTGAGCGCCGAGGAGCTGCAAGCGGTCTCTCTGTTTTCTTTCTAAATCGTGCTTTCAGAAGGGACACAGAAGACATAAGATAAAACACTATTAAGTACACATTTTAAACAGTTATTTTTACTTTGTGAAAAACTGGATCAGGATTAATGATTCAAACCAACATGGAAATAAAAAAATCACCGAAACAAAGAGTAAGACACCAAAGCATTTGACAGTAACTGATAAACCAGCTGGATACCGGACTTAGCAGCACCAGAAAAACCCAGACATTTTATTTACTAATGGTTCAATAGAAAATGACAGAATTATCTTCCAATGATCCATAAAACAAAGAACATATAAACTGACATAGAGCTGAGACTACAGCGTGGGTAAGAGAACTGCTAAATTCATCAAATAAAGCCACAAAACCAGACAAGGTTTGCAGAAAGAAGCAGCATTTTTTCCCAAGTTTCAGTCTGTTATTCCTTGAAATTTAATATAATTTAATACAATGAACTCGGAGCTATCTTTATGATACTGCTGATTTACTAGTGATACAAATAACTGTATTTGTCATTTACTTAGTTTCATACGTTTCTTCACAATGGAAATTCAGATTACAATAATGCACCAATTACTGTAAACAGCAGTTTTAAGGTTTTGCAGTTTTTTTTCTCCTCCCACCCCCCTGAAAATGTGTTTTAGGCCATATGATTCAAATACAAAGGTTCAAATCTGAGCAGCGGTTTCTTTGATCTCTTACTTCTTGCGGAACACTGGGAAATTGTGAAATAATGGGAATTGTGAAAGCTTCATGGAAGTGCTTGAGAACTAATAACTAATAATGAAGATAAACACAAGAAGTCCTGAGATTTGCTCCATTCCTCAGCACGGCGCCAACACTTAAAAAGCTGTGCGTGCTTTTTTCCTTCAGTACGTGTCTCAAGCATTTATCTTATTGATAAATGCAGTCATAGATTTCTCTGACACTCAAGCACTTTGATTTAAGTCTTTCAAGAAGACTCAAACCTTTTCTTTTCATAGAATCATAGGGTTGGAAGGGACCTCTGGAGATCATCTAGTCCAACCCCCTGCCAGAGCAGGGTCACCTTAGAGCAGGTTGCACAGGAACGCGTCCAGGCGGGTTTGGGATGTCTCCAGAGACGGAGACTCCCCCACCTCTCTGGGCAGCCTGGGCCAGGGCTCTGCCACCCTCAAAGTAAAGAAGTTCCTCCTCGTGTTTAGGTGGAACTTCCTATACTCAAGTTTGTACCCATTACCTCTTGTCCTGTCACTGGGCACCATTGAAAAGAGCCTGGCCCCATCCTCCTGACGCCCACCCTTTAAGTATTTGTATGCATTAATAAGGTCACCCCTCAGCCGTCTCTTTTCCAGACTAAACAGACCCAATTCCCACAGCCTTTCCTCATAAGAGAGGTGTTCCAGTCCCCTAATCATCTTGGTAGCCCTGTGCTGCACCCTCTCCAGCAGTTCCCTGTCCTTCTTGAGCTGGGGAGCCCAGAACTGGACACAGTACTCCAGGTGTGGCCTCACCAAGGCAGAGCAGAGGGGGAGGATGACCTCCCTCGACCTGCTGGCCACACTCTTCTTGATGCACCCCAGGATGCCATTGGCCTTCTTGGCCACAAGGGCACATTGCTGGCTCATGGTCATCCTGTTGTCCACCAGGACTCCCAGGTCTCTTTCCACCGAGCTGCTCTCCAGCAGGTCAGCCCCCAACCTGTACTGGTGCAGGGGGTTATTCCTCCCCAGGTGCAGCACCCTACACTTGCCCTTATTGAATTTCATAAGGTTTCTCTCCGCCCAACTCTCCAGCCTGTCCAGGTCTCTCTGTATGGCGGCACAGCCTTCTGGTGTGTCAGCCACCCCCCCCAGCTTTGTGTCATCAGCAAACTTGCTGAGGGTGCTCTCTATCCCCTCATCCAAGTCGTTGATGAATATATTGAAGAGGACTGGGCCCAGTACTGACCCCTGGGGAACACCACTCGTCACTGATCTCCAACTGGACTCTGTGCCCCTAACCACGACCCTCTGAGCTCTGTCTTTCAACCAGTTTTCTATCCACCTTACTGTCCATTCATCTAACCCACTCTTCCTAAGCTTCCCTATGAGGATGCTGTGGGAGACCGTGTCGAACGCCTTGCTGAAGTCAAGGTAGACCACATCTACCGCTCTCCCCTCATCTATCCATCCAGTCACACCTTCATAGGCGGCTATCAGATTAGTCAGGCATGATTTCCTTAAAACCTTTTCTTTTCCTTAAAACCTTTCCAGATCCACAGATGTAACATTCCCAGCTCCTTTGGTTTGAAGCAGGAGAGCACAGTACTTCTGAACTGCAATCTTTTTTAAAGGCTATTGCATTTTCATCAGATAAAGACTAATAGCAAACAACCAAAAAGTCACACTAAGTAACAGAAAGCCCAGGAAAGGATGACATAGACCAAGAGAAGTAAATTGGTCTGCTTCGTCAAAGCAATTCTTATGTTCCACCAAAAACTGTATCATTTTTGAGTTAAAAAGGCATGGTAAGGGGTGTGCAACTTCCATACCAGCAAGTGAAAGAAAACAAATCATCATCCCATGTAGGCAACAGAAAGGTCAGTATTACATAATTTGTCAGCAAATAGACTGAGATTTAGGACTCTTCACAAAAACTGGTCTTAAAAGTGTTCAATCTTGAATCTCTCTCTCAAAAAATAAAAAGTAAATACAAACTCCAGATACAAAACCCAATAATGAATAGTAGACCAGGTTGAATGGGAAGGTAAAAGCAAAACAGGACAAAAATCCTATTTTCCTCCCAGACTGCATCAGCATTATACTAATAACAACGTGTCTTCACCAGAAAGCCAGACATTCTTCGCTGGAGCCCTCCCAATCTGCCTCCAGTCAGTGCTCTGCAATCACGTCCAAGAAGCCGAAGAGTGACTTGGGCTGGAACAGCGTGACGCCGAAGGCCAAGCTGACCTGACCTGCCCGACCACACCAGCTGTGTCTTACTGGGTAGAACAGATTTTAATCCATGTACGATTCCGACAATCAAGCAGACCATTCCCTACATCATGAAAAGCTCATAAAAGTCACTCATTCACTGAAGATAAAAAAAAAAAAAAAAATCCCAAAAGTACCCAAAAGCATACACCGAGAGGCGAGCAGAGCAGGATGCAATGCAGTAAGAATAGGACACTATAAAGATGGAACACAAGCCACCAACTTTAATTTCATTGCCTTGTGGGTTTTATTTTAAGGCCCAACGTTATCTTAATGTGCTTCCTGGCTCCCATAATTAAATTCACTAATCCCCAGTCTTAAGGCATCAGCAAGTTAAGCTAATTTAAAGTTAGCACCTGAGCTTACACCCTTTTTTTTTTTTTCTTTCCCTTTAGCAAAGAATCAAAATTATTGAACCCTTTCTGTGACAAGTAGGTATTTTTGTCTCTACTTTAATCGCTCGTTCTTCACTGTCCTCATTCTGTACTTTAGGGGTTAGGAAGGAGGCTTAATATATTAGTTCGTGAAGATTTAGATATATCTGGATACTTAACCAAGCTACAGAAACATATCTCACAATATCCTCACTGCACGGCTGCTCGATACTCCCAAGATGACATTCACACTGTATTTGCAAATTCACACATCTGTTCAATGTCTCTTATTTCCTTGTTTCAAGGTGCTGGGATTCCTGAAGGTAATACCTGAAAAATCAGCATGTCAGTCATACCTCCTATTCCGTGATCCCGACAGACACCCCAAGCTAAGCAGGATCAGTTCGCCATCAATCTGTACGCTGCAGACAAACACAATTACTAGATAAAAATCTCTCGGAAACATGACTAGCTGGAAAAATAAATTTACCTCCTTATCTACAAAGAAATCACCTAAGTTTCTCTATCACTTCAAAATAATGCACGTAGGTCATCTTTTTAATTATACGGAGAACATTTCCCCAAGTATTTCCAACCACACAATCTTCCACTGGCCTTTTCTATCAGCAGCGTTAACCATCTTATGGCCCAATTTTAGCTTTGGCAATTATTTGTCCTCCACTTTAAATTCCTTTTTGCAGTTCCAATCAACACAGCGTCATTTGCTTCCTGTCCCAACCCATAGCATGGGTTTGTACCATTTCCTTGGCTCTCCCAGCCATGGCGGGATGCAGGCAGACACAGCATCCGCAGTAGCAAACACTGGCAAAAAACCCCGCGATAACGCGATCCTCAGCCCTGTTGTGCCAGACAGTCTGGGCACAAATGGAGTACAGGCTGATGCATTCCCATCACTGTCGAGGTAACATCGCCAAGAGTTTGATGGGGAAGACACTAAAACTGGTTTTCCTGCAGACTGGCAAAAAATTATTAGACATGACCTGTAAGGTTCATCTTCAGTATTTATGAAATCTCTAACCTAGGCTGAAAATTTCAGCAATGACTGCTTAACTAATAATGCAATGTCAAAAACTGAACTCATTTCATGCCATACTTTCATTAGTCTTCATAGCTCATCATTTTCTGGTAAAGCTTTTAAGTAATGTGCCACTTCCCAAGTGGATTTCTCCTCAAAACACTTGTTAGATGCCACACGGTTATCCTTGTCCTATTCTTTTCCAGATGGCTCTCAACCAGTGCAAATCCCAGTAATACAGTAGGTGCAAAATGAATAAATACAGATTTTTCTTTCCTGTACTTCTTATTAAACACTAGTAAAGAATAAAGACTTTTCCTGTCTACAAGGAACTTAGCTTTCAGCCTCAAGCCTCCAAGATACACTGAACGATGAAGTTCACTAAGTAACATCTGACCAGAAGCTTATTTTTCATTGGAAGCAGTTCAAAAAATGCAGCTTCAAAGTCTGCAATGTATCCTTACTTTAGGTATTTGTCTAGGTAAAGGGTAAGCTGTGAATCACAAACAACGTTTTCAAGAGATCTATGTTTTGTGCCCTCAACCTTAAATAACACAACTACCAACAAAGCACGGTCGCAGCAGAGGTAACAGCCCCCAGCCAGTGCCAGCTACCGCAGCTTTTTCAAATGACAGGTCAGGACTAAGCACCTGAATAACACTGATTTAACATCGCAGATGAAGTATCTCAATTATCTTCACGCCCAAAGCAAACGTAGGAAGGCAGATGAAGCAGCGAGATGTCTGGACCCCACACACGAACACAACAGACACCCCACAAGTGGAGTTAACGTGTAATCGCTCTGCATCCACAGAGACGGACCTCTCCAAGTTTGGAAATACTGCATTTAACGCAAATAAAGCCTCGGTATATCCTATTACACAGAAGGATGGCCAAGATTTTGTGGAAGTTCATCTCCTGTTCCCCAAACTCCTGGCCCATTCCTAGCTCTCTCACCAGTTAAGTGACAGGTCAATTCTTTCAGCTGGGAAGGCTAGCTCTCCAAGCCAACAGGGTGGTCTACTTAATACCTAATATCTCTTCTAACGTTAGTAACCAATAGTAAATAACATCAGAATATCTACAGTAGAACTTTACAATGGCATTCTGAATGAATATTGAACATGTTTGGTAGATATGAAAGAAACAAAAGATACCTCTTACCATTTATTCTTTCTAGAACAGTTCTGGCACATTTTCCTGCTGATTTTTATTAGCGTCAAACCCTCAGCTAATGTATCTGCCTAGATGAAACTAAAATGATGGATTACAAAATTTACACACAAATAGCAGCATATATATATTAAAATCAGACCTTCAGTGACTGCTATCTCAATTAACATCTTATGTCAGGAGAAAAAAAAAAATGTGCAGAGTTAACTCTAGAGGTCTGTTTCCTGTTTCCCTGGAGGAGCAGGAACGCTGCTGGTCACTTGGGCAACGGTTGGGTGGCTCCCTTGTTAATCCACGAGCCTGATCGCTCCCTTGTTACTCCACGAGCATGATCCTTCTCCAAGCC
Source organism: Dromas ardeola (assembly GCA_013398915.1). NCBI lineage: Eukaryota > Metazoa > Chordata > Aves > Charadriiformes > Dromadidae > Dromas > Dromas ardeola. Next base: position 2,044,939 of record VYZM01018431.1, read on the forward strand.
AGGAGGATAAACACACGCAGTACCTGAATGCAGCAGCACATTTTTTTACTGCCACAGCAAACAGCAACTCGCAGGACCACGAGCAGGCAGTGATCATTGATCACTCTAAAGGATGGTTCTGCTTGTTAAACTCTGCCTTATCCCACCACTTTTTCTCTCTTTTTTTTTTTTAAACATTAATTAAACTTTTAAAAGGCAGTTAGGATAAGAAATTGTAGAAGAATTATCATCATTTTATTGTTTATTCCCTAACTGCACACGTAATGAGGCAAATTTAAAGTAGTGTACCTTAGAACTTATATTTTAATGATGCTTTTATTGTGGTCTGAGTGCTAATGTCCTCATTTTTATTATTGATTATGGCTTTTTAGTGACAGCTCAAAAAAAATCTTGTTAAGAAATGCTTATAAGGCATTGTAATTATAAATTGTACGTATTAAGGTTACATTAAAGAAGCCAAGAATTTAGTTTACAAAAATATAGTTATTGTAGGTTACAAATTCCTGGTTATAGTCTCTTACTACTGTACAAGGCACAAAGTCTTGGCAAAAAACCCTTTTGAATACAAGCCAATGTTTTCCATTTAAATAAAAAGTGGTAATTCTACGTAAAATGATGCTTTGCTGCTTTTCTAACTTGATATGCATATGTCTGTCTGCAACGTATGAAATACCAACAGCACTTCTACCTTGTTCTCCCTGCAGTAAGTACACAGAGTTGAATTTAATATAATTTCAAAAATAGATTTTCAATGCTCTGTCTATCTGTATTTGTACCTTCGTTTCCATTAGTTGAGATGGGTCATTTCAGAATGGACGTTAGGAAGAAGTTCTTCCCCATGAGGGTGGTGAGACACTGGAACAGGTTGCCCAGAGAGGTGGTGGAAGCCCCATCCCTGGAAGTTTTTAAGGCCAGGCTGGATGGGGCTCTGAGCAACCTGATCTAGTGGGAGGTGTCCCTGCCCACGGCAGGGGGGTTGGACTAGATGGTCTTTAAGGTCCCTTCCAACCCTGACAATTCTATGATTGCTTGTCAACAGGAAACAGGTTCCCAAACTTTGTCTCATGTTTTCGCCACAGATCTATCCTCACAACCACCGCCTTCCAATCCCATGTAAGAATGATATCCCCTTCCCCTGCAGCAGTACAGACAGGATTTCTGGGAGAGCAGTACAGCACTTGCACAGTCCCCCATAAGCCTCATGAGAACAAATGCAGAGGCTCTGCAGGATAACTAACTGAATTTTAAATTCTGCTATGAGAGGAGCGAGGAATGCTTACTTAAAGATAGAATTATTAATGTAACAAGTGACAGTGGAACAATTCACGACTGCAAGACTGACCTTGAAATAATCAGCATATCAACAGGGACTTAACGTCTATGTCTTTGTCTTTTAAATCCTGAAAATTGTTTCAATTACTCTTATTTTCTCTCTCGACCTTTACAGTGGCAAAGCCGCGCACCACAGCACAGGATGCCATACCCTGGAGGGCACGCAGTTACAGCCTTTTCCATCTGCCCATTTTTTAAAAATGGGCTGTATCACACTCTTATCTTTTCCCAGGCCAGCGGTTAGTTCAGACGTAAACCAAAGGCTTCACAGGACAGACGTATGAAACACTGCAGCTGTATTTGTGCTACTTCTCACAAAGTGACATGACATGAGAGGCAGGCCTTCACCCATCTTATAGACCTCCACGAGACAAGAAAAATAATGTGAAGTTTTCAAAACTGTCAAGATCCAGTCTATTTAACATCAGCAAGCTCCTCAGTTCCTATTAATAAAAATGCTCCTTCTTAAGCGAAAACTTTTCAAGAGACATGAGTCCTTTTTTTAAAGCATCCTCTTCAATATAGTTACTTCTGTTGTGCTGGATAAATATACATTTAACCTAATAAAATCTGGAGAAACTATTCCTATGAAATATTCCCAGGAGCCCTGAAATATTTATAACTAGATAGGGCTTGTAAAAAACAATAAAGAACCATTAATTGTAGTGGGATATCACCCTTGAAACTGAATACTGATCTATTTCCTCAGGTCCCATGGAATATCTCACTTGCTCAGGCAGGCACACATCCTTTCAGAGACCCTCAAATACTTTGCATTTTATATTGCTCAGTCTAAAACTGCCTACAAGATATTTCTGCTAAGGATGTTCACTTGCTGCAAGGAAATAAAAAAATAATAATAAATAAATCCCAAGATAAAGCAGCAAAATCAACATTTTGCTTTTTACTCCTGCTACAAACGCTGCAGCAGGCAGCGGCAGCAAGAGGATTCAATAGACGGGGGTGCAGTTTCCCTATCAGTCTGTGCAACGAGAAACTAGTGCTTTATTTAAGTGTTCTAACAAGTTTCTTCTTTCAGTTCAATTCCTGCCCCATCCCCAACCACCTCAAAAAGGCCATGTAACATGCTCAACTAACAAGCCTCAGAGCTCCAAGCAGGAAACAGTAAAATAATAAAGAATAATTTACCTCTTCTTCATGCTAAACTTCAGTGGCTTATAATTTAGCTTTCTCAATACGAGTTCTCAGCAGGAGGCAGCTAATGACTTTTTCCACCTTAAAATAAGCTGTTCCACACTATGCTAGGTAAATCTCACTTAGCTTTGTGTGGGAAGTCTGAAGTTGGGTAAAATATAAGCCTCTTATGGCAAAAAAGAAAGAAAAGAATATTCTAAAACTAAAATTAGTCATATGGTTTAATACCGAATTTTTAGCATGTAACATCAGCTTCTTTTTTTCCTGCTTAGATCAAATCAGAAGCGTGTTACCATAAAGTAGCAATATTCAGATTTAGCCCTAAGCAAGCAAGAGACAATTTTAATAAGGAACTAGAACACAAAACGCGACGGCTTATCCACAGTAATTGTATACAACATGCGTCACTCAAGAGTAACACCTCCTTTGTTTTTAAACTGTTTAAGTCTCCTTCACTTGACATCAAGTTTCCCCAATTCCAAATTGAATTATATGTATGTACACAGCTACAGTGCTTCAGAGCAGGTGTCCATTAAATCCGAAAATATTACAGGATTAACTATCAACTTTTTTTTTTTTAATATAAAAAAAATAAAAAGGCTCTGGACACTGAGAAAAATATCCAGAAGTGCATTATTATGAATCATTCTTCAAGGTCAGTTATTTACTTCCAAGTTCGGACTATGAAAATCTGGAGGGAGATTTATGTCAGTTATGTGCCAACACATCTTCAGGACGGAAACCCCTTGTGTCTGGTTTATTTTCCCTCCCATCAGCTTCTCCCTCGTGAAGAGAGGGATGGAGGGAAGCGGGCAGCTGATGAAAAGGAAAAGCGACTGAGATGAGCTTGGCAAGCAAATGGGGAGTCACAGAGGGACTTCCTCCTCTCCTGAGGAAGTCCTGCAGAATGTAACTGTCATTAAAACTGGACACATTCCCCAGTACCACGCAGTTACATTACACAGAAATCAACACAGCAGATTCTCTTTTTCCCAGGATTTTTTTCCGGGTTTCTACCAGGCTGGGTAACTTTCAAAGACTGGACATGTGCCTTCACCTAAAAAAAAAGAAATCCCTTCCATTTTCTAATTTTTTAAATGTGAGAAAGAGTGAAAAAGAAAAGAAATGGACATAAGTTATAGCAATAAACTAGAACTGGGTTACAGGGATTCAGTAGCAGAGGTGGTCAAGAAAGAACGCTAACAGATTTTTTTTTTTTTAAATCCTAAACCAAAACATACTTTATTAGTGAAAATTAGGGAGAGAGAACTATATAAAGAAGACTTAATGTAAGGACCAATGGACATGACTGATAAGCAAGACCTTTTACACTTCTATGCTCCGGTGTTAAAAACCCAGGACAAACACTGAAAGACAGAAAACATTTCTGTGCGTATTAAAACGAAGCCTTCCTCTTGGAGGAGTTTTAAGTGTTCAAGGATAAACCTTAGACACGTTTCATTCAAGAGTTACTTAAAGGAAACCCATGGTGGGTTTTATGCCCCCCCGTACACTTTGCCCTGCCAGCCCCATGGAGAAGCAGTAATTGCGTCCTCCTCCAGTGCACGGTGCTCACGCTGACACTGCTTAATTGCTTCGTGCAGAGTCTTGTCATGAGAACGGAGCCCAGCCAGAGCCCAGCTTGCTCAGCAGCACTGGGACCAGAGCCCAGCACATCTGCCTCCCCCTCCATGCTGGTCTCAGCGCTGCACGCTTCCATCATCCAGCGCAGATCAGAAGCTCCGAGGTCACCTCAGAGTTGTCAGATGAGGTGCCCATTTCTTCACCTCTTACAACTTGCAGGTGAAGGAAGGAGGTGGGCATGGGGCAGAAGTCACTTTTTCCATAGGACAGATCCATCTAGACATCAACGTCACACGGTGTTACTGTTGGTGACTGATGCCAAGGACTGAATCCCTGCCAGCAGCCTGGTGGCTTCAGGAGAGCTATCACAAAGAGGTATTTCAACAACCCGGTTTTCTAATGCCAAAGGAAAAATTCTTCACTTTTTGTTAAAACACAGCAACCGCTATTTCACTATTTTGATTCCCTCACATAATTTTCTGTCTCAATGGTTACTGTTTCTTTTCAACATCTAAACCAACAGATTTGCAATTCATCCATTCTCACGTATGGTAGTATCTCGGCAATCTTCATTCGCGTGACTTATACTAGCTACGTTATGAATTCTCACAGCTCAAAAGAAAGGTGGCTAAAATTTACTGAAACAGGAGATACTTATCTATTAATAGCAATGCAATCCTTCTGTCAACAAGGCTGTTAATTGCTCCATGAGAAAATATTCAACCCGCTAGAGTCAAACTAGACTTCTTAGTCCAAGTGGAAAGCTAAAAATAATTTTTTCACACATTAAACACAGTTTGTCACCAATATTCCCATTTCTAGTGCTAGGAGGTTACAGCAGACAGCAATACTGCTGACTTTGCAATGGTTACACAGTCCAGTCATTAGTGACAGTAAACCAGTCTAACGAGCTGTAACAAGGCCTTCACTGCTGTTTTGCATTACTTTCCATATTTTACTGCCAAGCTCTGCTACTTTTACATCCCACCAGCATTGTACGTGCAGTAGATAAATAAAAATGTCTCTTCCTGCGCAAAATTCCGGACAGATGAGAAAACAAGTTGAGTGCTCAGATCTCCGCTGCAGCCAGCTTGTATTTCTTGCTATCACCGAGGCGTCAGGAGGCACACGCCGCGCACCAGCTCCCAGACCCACAGCTCCCATCCCCAGCCGGTGCCGCGCTGCCACCTCCCCACCTGTGCAGACTGAAAAAGGTGGGGAGGTCACTCGGCACAGCCAGAACCACCAGATATTTACCTGATTGCATGAATTGTGGCACCGAGCTAGGGATTGAACCCCTTACGCAACGTGTCATTTCAAGGTGAAGGAGAAAGCTGTAAGGAACACAGAGAAGCTGCGACATGCCTTGCTAATGCGAAGTGCATAATCTCTTTTAACTGAACCAAACCTCTCATTTTGTGGCTCTTCCAGCACAGGTAAAAATACTTAGAGTGGTCTGGCTGCTACTTTCTGCTCAAATAAGAAAACCTTTCTAGAGATGTATCTGTAGGTCAATGACACCGCAGTAAGCACTGACTATGACTGTCTACAGCACAACTAAACACATTTGATGAGTGCAGGACAAGAGTACTCACACAAGAAATTCAGATATGCTTGTTCCCTGAAAACGGTGGGAAGCAGTTTATCCTCCCCTCTGCCCACAAACACAAAAACCGTTTTAAAATAGCTCTAAATTGCCAACTCATTCTGATAGAAAATATGCTTCAAAATTAACATCATCTTGCCCAAAGACGTTTTTCCAAGTATCATTACCAGGTCTTAAAATGAATACCTAAGACCTGACACAGCAAGTAAGGGAAAAGGCCGACCAAGCAGAGCACTCTGACAACAGCCAGCTGTAGATTTTTATGACAAAGATGGCATAATCCCCAGGATGGGGAGCTTCTGAGACAGAGACGTGCACTGAGACGGTTTTCTTTTATATTTACTATTTGACTCAGCCACGAAAAAAAAAAAAATCTGTTGAATCTCTTTTTTAATACAGTTGTAGTTCAAATCTCTACAATGTCCTGTGCTGATGAGCTCCATGATGTAATTACATGCTGTGGGGAGAAAGACTTTCCTTTTGGTTGTTTTAAATCTACTGCCTAATAATCTCACCAAGTAGTCACTGTGTTTTGTATAAAACGCCATACACTCATTCCTGAAGAGCCTTCTCCACACATGCTGTTTACAGAGCAGTACGTATGGTCACACGTTAGCACTGCACTATTCATTCCTTTTCCTGACCAGCTACAAATACAATGGCCAGCACAAATCCAGTAATTAATCTGTTTGACTAATGGAAGTCTCCTTCAATTCAAATAAAGAACCCTCTATTCTTATCTTCTGTTTCCTATATGCTAATAAGTTACTAATCCATTTCACACTGTAAGTCGAATGGTTTTTTTCCTCCCTCCAAGTGATCTTGCTGGAAGTGCCTGAAAAATACTAACATACAGTATATTGACCAGACCACCCTTACCCAGATATCCATCAACTCCTTCAGACAAATCTGATTGATTTGTCAGGCATGACTCCCTTGAAAAGTTATATTTTCCTACTAGACTATATTTATGCATGTGTCCAATAATCTTTTTTATCTAGTAGTGTTCTGGTACAGAAGCCACACTTGCTTACCTTTAGTTCTCCATATCATCTCTCCTGCTGTTTCACATAAAGAAGTACATCCTTTTTGTCTACATAACACTGAGGCTGATTTAAATGACAGGTTACTCTACAGTTAATAGTCCCTATTTAAGTTCCTTTTCCACCCAAGACGCTGCCATCTGTTCCTGTCATTTTGTTACTTTATCGATTGTTTTGACCATCTTCTACTGACACATCAATTTGTGACAGTTCCTTAGACTATTCCCACAAGAAAAGGAGCTGATAGGGAGCCTCCCGAAGCTGTCCTAGACTGCATGCCAAGGCAAGTAAAGTATTTAACTCTTCCACTGTCACATTACTCTCCTTGAATGTGACTTGTATTGCTGTTTATTACTTTACTATTGATGACCTGTTAACTGCAAAAAGCAGGATGAGCGCCAGATTGTTGAAGACTTGGTTTCAGAGTGTTTGGGTTTGTGGGGTTTTTTAATTATGACTGTCAATTCATCAGAATCTTTTCAGCTTTTCTTGTGGCTTTACATTTAAATTAATTAGAATGTATGTTCCTCAAATCTTCCTTCTTTTGCTATGACATCCACTTTTGCAGAGTCTCTTTCACTTCAGTTTTTAATCATGCTACTTTTTGGTGTCCTTTCCAAGTCATTCTGCCTGAAAGCATTATACTCTCAGCTGTTCCTTTAAAGTTATTTTTAAAGAGCCTGTTAAATAGGTGTGTTTTTTGAAGTTAAATGTTTTACTGTGCCAGATTTATTGCTTCTACTAAGACGTCAAATTTGAATAACATTATGTCCAACTTCATAGTAGTATCTTGAATCACGTCCTGTTCGCTATGCAGGATTAATCAAGATTTGCTCCACCTTTTCAGATTAGGTTATTTCTTTTGCTCCAAAAATCAGAGGTTTGTAAGACTTAAAATCTCTAGTCTCTAACCTTCAGCCTCAAACCCAGCCAATATACCCATAATTACAATCTAACTTCTGCTTTTGCAGCTTTTCTAATCTCACTTCGCCTTTCATGGATATTATCAGTATATTGTGATGATAGTTTGTGTCACGGTCTCAAGATCTTTCTGCGCAGATATGATTACTTTTTTTTTATTCATAAAAGTTCACAGCTCCTTTTGATGCAATTTATTAGCTTACCGTATTTGACTCTAACCTACCCTGAAAAAAAAAAAAATATATATATATATATATGCGTGCCAATTCCTCTATAGCATGTCCTGCTCTATCAATCCTATATAACTTTTACCCTGGAAAAAGACCATCTCTCTAAGTAACTTTCCTTTGTATTCAGAGAATAAATAAAAGTATATGATGCTTGCCTAAACAGGCAATTGCACAATATGTGAGAATTTAATTCAGACTTATCATGCACATGATAGACCTGAAAATCCATGGAGATCAGGGTAGATAGACTTTGAAAAAAAAACGGTTTTGGTCTCTCTGGTTCCTTTATTGATCTCATCAAAATAATACCTGTATACCTAAGGCTGGATTTAAGGAGAATCAATAAAACAATTTAGTGCACAGAGTGGAAAAAACATACCAAGCTTTTAAAGAAGTGAGAAATAGCACCTATGTGAGAAGGGGACCCCGAGAAAGCAGTTCCCCACAGTGAGGAGCGTGGGGAGCAGAGCGGCACAGCACAGCTCCGTGTGTCCCCACTGGAGCCCCCTGAGCCAGCACCGCGCTGGGGGTTACCCACCTACCAGTACATTAAGCCACATGAAATGCCATCTGGATCCTCCAAGCATGAAAGATTAACATCAAAATTCACAGAGCTACCCATGAGAAGGAGAAAATAAACAGAAAACGACATCCTTTGAGCGTTATCCTAAATGAATACTGTCCCAGGCTCAGAAAGGCAGGTCCGACTACAGATGGAGAAAGTTAAACCCACGTAACACCCAATTCTTGCAAACATTTCAGCTGTTTCCTCAAACAGGATTGATGAAGCACACCAAAACCTTCACCATTCTTGCTTAGGCTATGATCTTTTATTTTATTTCACTTGCACATCCTCTGTGCACAGAGCTTCCAGCCCCGGGTGTCACAAGGGAATACCTGTCATCTTCCTTTCTCTTGTGGACCAGAGAGAAGAAAGCCCCTTTCCTGACAGATTTTTTAAAATAATCACAGCCTTCATCATCCCTGATCAGTAGGTAATGCTGATGCCCCCAAGACAGCCAGCACAAGCCCAGCTGAAGTGACTTCCCTCGGTTCTTCCCGAGCTCGCCCCAAAGGCAAGGGCACTCGCCCCTACTCCCCCTGAGCATCCCCCCTGTGCCTGCCAGGCTCCTCAGGCAACACCTTAAAGGAACTTCAGTTAAACCAGGCAACAACATCAAGGAGCTTTTGTTGAGACTGTTTACAAGTGGTGACACCTTAACCCACACTTGAGACAGGAAGGAGACTTAATTGATTTTCACCTCACAAATCAAACCCACTATGCTGAATCCCCTCAGCTTTGGGAGCTGGGAGAAAGGAGTATGATGGAATGCAGCCCCGCTGATGCAAAGTGAGATCCTGTTTTACAGTGACACACATGGACCAGAACACCACACAAGGACCTTTTCTTCCCTTGCAGCTCGCAAGTACTCAACTGTTAAATTAGCCCACGTTCCCTTGATTACAAACAGCGATACAAGGACTATGGATATTTTGAAACTATTTGCTATCTGTAGACGAACAGACTGCTTTCAAAACCAACCTGGTGTTCTGGAATTGGGGCTGAAGCTTTGCATGGCCTGTGAAGGTGCCCCATCACCTTCCCTGGGAGCAGCACACCAAGCACACCTGGCCTGGCCCAGGGAACAAGCCACGCCAGTTCCAGACCCAAAGCAGCACCAGAGACCCAGCTCCAGTGGAGAAGTGTCAACCTGGATGTTTGCACACAACTTTCAGCCAATTACAGACCGAATTTAAAATGCACTCAAGCAACCTCATTAACTCTACAGCCAGAAATATGCTGCTGTAACTCTTACCAGCATGAGGGTGCAAGTGTCTGCTTGGTGTAAAACTCCTCCAGACACTAAAATAAAATATTTCCTCAGCTGAAGTTTCATCGTATCCCCTGGGTCATTCTCTCAGAGTTAACGGTGTCCCGTAAATCTGACTTAACTATGTTGCATAAATCTAACTTTTCAGTGACAAAAGCTTACATAAACGGATGATAAAATTGTCTCGATTCCCCCACTGGGGGCTGAAACTAAATGAGAGACAGATTTAGGGTTTCAGATGAACTGAGAATACTTACAGGCTCTTCTAAATAGGGTTTGGGGTTTAAAAAAAAAAAAAAAAAAGTTGTTGTTTTACCTCAGGCTGCCATATTTCTGTCTCAGCACCCAAATACTCACATATGCACTACGCTCATGCAACTACTCCCCACTCCTCTGCAAGGCAGCAGATTTACGGCACACACACAGCAGCACGCAGGTACCAGCGGCTCTGCTCTCTGGGGTTCCTGTAGACAAACAGCTTTCCAAGGGAGCACAAGACATCAAGAGAAACACTCAGGTGCATCTTGTTCCTGTAAGAATGCGATCTCTGAGCAGAGGTCAAACGCAGAACAGGGTTATTTTGGTTTGACGAATGTTTTAAAACTCAATACAAATGAATAACTGCAAATAAAAAAAATGCTGTTTGCATTCAACTGAAATTCTTGTTGCCATTGAACAAGAATTGTTATTGTGCCAAAAAAACATTTTGTCCTAGCTACCTTTAATCATGTTACTATGAAAGCTACAAAACTGCAGATCTAGGTCTGCCCCTAAGTGCAAGCCACAGCCTGATGGAAGATGTTGCCCCAGGCAGTTCGCCCTCCTTCACTCCTTCAGCATGGCCATCAGAGGAGAACCCTCGCTCCTCCCTTCACCTGCGGCAGCTGCCCCTCGGGGAACCACCACCACCAGTGCTGCTGCCCTGCCCAGCGCAGCGGGGTCCGGGCACAGGGCTGCTCGCTCCCCAGGCAGCCCAAAGCCTGCAGAGCCCAGCTCCTGCTTTTGTACCGTTCCTGCTGCTGGGCCTTCTGGCTCTGCCACCTTCCTGTCGCAGGTGTGTGACACATGGCAGCGTTTGTCCCCGCGTTGGGTGAGAGCTGCGAGCCCTGCGCACCCACCAGCAGCGTCCCAGCCCGCTCCGCAGCGCTCGGCCCCGAGCTGCACCCACATGCTCACTGCCCGCTCCCTCCGCTTCACTCCTCCTTTTTCACTTGCAATCATTCAGCTACCGTTACTTCAAAGATGAACTCCACAATACTTGAGGGGAAGACCTTGTTCTGTTTTTCCTACTGAACCTGTTCTTTTTTGCATAAATAAATATTCAGGTGAGACAGAATTAGAATCCAGGCTCTATATCACTTTGTCCATCCCAGGAGCCCTCTACCCCACTGGCTATAATCACTCTTTTCTATCACTGCTCTCTCAAAGACTGAGTTTTCCCTAATAAGCAGAACAACTTCAGTAGAAAAGATTGAGAAATTCATTCTGTAGAATACTCTTTAGCACAGTGCTTAGAATATTCATTGGATATTATAGGAAAATAAAGAATTGAGCGCAAATCCCATACTAGAAGAAATTAATGATGTGTATACAGGACTCTTAGCGCTGAGTAAACTATTTGTACAGAGCAATCCCAAAGATACACAGAAATGCGCCATGAAGAGTAGAGGAGGGATTTGTACCCAGAAAGGCTACAATACAGGACAGAGGAAAGAACAAAATTGTATCACTGCATGTCCTGTTCCCCAAAACAGATTTTCCAGCAAACCCAATCATCCCCACCAGACAGATCTGCACAGAAGGCCCTACCCCTCCCCAAATTACCAAATCCAGGCAGGGAGGCACTCCTGAGATGGGGCCCATTCCAGCATCTTCCAAATCCACAGCCCAAGTATCATCACTCACCCTGAGAAACACCAACAGAACCAGCAAAAGGCATCTCTGCTGCAGGGTACTGATTATGGGGAAGAAGCTCAGGGAGATTCAACCCCACCCTCCCTCCACACACACTTCCTTTTCTGGGAGCTTCTCTCATTCGTTGAAGGCAATTAAAGCTGCTATCAACACTACCAGCTACCTCAATATATTTTAATCATCTAGAAGTGAATTATTAAGAACTAGTAATAATACTGGAAGGAGCTTCCAGGCAAACAGTACCTTACTGAACAACCCATACATCCAAAAACGTCAGGAACTTCCCAGAACAGTGCACCTATCACCACTGATGAAGTGCACTATCACCCACCAAACTATCTTGAAGATTTACGTATTCCCTCCGTTTCACTGTTTCAAAGGCCTTAGAAGATGGATAAATTGATTTCATTTTTTTTCCTCACTTTGTCAGAAAAATGGGTTCTTTATACAGATCAACCTGCAATTCTCTTCTGCCATCTTTGGCCTCCTTTTTTGATCCATAGTTCCAGCTAAAAAGCTTCCAAGTCCTCCTTGGGATATTGTGCTGCTAACCTGACCATGAGCATCGTGGCCGTGAATGCAGGTGGTGCTTTGTCTAACGGCAGCAGAGTGCTTTATGCTTTTGCAATAGCAAATAAAACTTTTGAAATCTTCCTTCAGTTCGTGTTTAGCATGGTCTATCCTGACATGTAACGGTGCTGCCATTTCACTTTGGCAGATGCAGTAGAGACGTTTTTAAAGGTCTTAGCTTTTCAAGCATTCTCCCAACTAGACATGCTTATTAAATTTGTTATGAGCACAAAAGGCTCTTTGAATACCTCCACAATTTCAAAAAGTGCAATATGGTTCCTTATCAGTTTTTTAAATGAATTGAAGTCAAGCATTAACATAAAAACAGTTAGACACTAATCATCTATCTGAAGAAAATGACATTACAAACCTAATGAGAACAGCAGGGAAGCACAGGGGAAATAAGAACAATTCTTTGCCAGCAGCAGCGTGTCTGTGGGCACACCAAAGTTACCAATGAGCTGACACTTACTAAACAGAGCACATATGTAACCAAGTTTTATACGGGGTTTTAGACCTCCTGAGAATTTGCCATCAGAAGGATCTCAGCTCTGAAAAGCTAATCACACCCAGCTCAGCGTAGCTGTTCTCTGCAGTGAAATGGTTGAGTTTCCATCCAGTTTGACTTTGGAAAGATGCATACAGCAGAAACAGCCGACTGATCAGAAGGCAGACAGCGTACAGAATTCCAATGCCGGAAGGCAAGCAAAATGTCTTCAATGTAAAAATACATTAGTTTGCTTTTATTAACACATAACTGTGCTAACAAGTCTTGGGCACAGATTGACCAGGACAGAGGCCAGAGAGCCCTCCATTCCCCAAAAGCAATATACGATGCAATATAGCTTTTCTACATTATAGCTTATGCTCTTCCGCAGGCAAATTTCAACTCCGTGTATTTAATAGGACTTAAGCCCTGGGAGAGGCTGCAGCAGCCTTTAAAAATAAGCACCAAAACCAAACCGCACCTAGATACTGCCTCTACTGGGATATTAAATCGCAACACTTGCTTTAATGGAGAGGGAAATCTTTTCTCAGGGACAACAAAGAATTGAAGGCAGGTTTCCTGTAAAGACAGCAGCATCAAAATTACGTGTAAAATACCTTTTCCAGAACACATAAAGAGGCCATCACATTCTTCAGGCATTCTGGCATTACAATTTCCATAAGGAGTAAAAAGAGGAGCAGCTAATGCTTAGAGGCTCCCAAAATACTACTCATTTTTTGCAATAGCTTATGTAGCCTCTTATGCTAAAAAAGCATGAAGTCATTTATATGATTTCATTATGTAAAAGCAGAGAGAAAGGAAAAAACCCATATGGGCTCAGGTTTATAACTGCATTTCTTGGTATAGTCCCTTAACTTCCCCTGCATCAGAGGGCAATAACCATTTCCAAAAGTCTGTAGTAGATCTTTACTGAAGTGCTTCTTGAGGAACCTGGATTTATTAGTGGAAACAGACCGAAACAATGCTAAAAGAACACACAGACTTAGTTCATCTATATCAAAGAACACGGCCAACAGTCACTAGTGTTTATTCCAGCTGTGTACTCATTTTACAAAGTTAAATGAAAATAAGGTCATCAAGACTATTATCCAGTGCAAGTACTTTGTTTTTTCTATCTTTTCTCATTTCCAGCCGTCAGCTGGCAGTACCTCAGTGCACAGGCTACCAGGTACACACAACAAAGATGAACGAGGGAAGCCAGGAGAAATGCTGAAGTGCTGGGACGAACTCCACAGCTCTGGAAGGGCTGGGCAGCTCCAGAAGAGAGGGCCCTGGCTAGTAGCTGGAAATGGGCAATGGGCTCTCCTTCTAGCTGTGTTTCTGAGAGGGTGCAGCCACTCTGACTTCTATCATGACCCACAAGCAAGACGATTGGGAGATCCCAGGATCCCAAACCCCACTGAGACACTCGGCAGCTTCATACTGTCAATAGTGGGCAATTCTGCATACATGGAAAGGGTTAGTCCAGAACTGAGTGTAAGTATGGAAGTGACAGTATCACTTAAATATTCCCCATCACCACCACTAATTGCTAACACAACATGTCAAATATAGCTAGGTACCCATGTCTCATGACTTCACTCTAGCACAAGTATACTTTCCCATAGTAAACCTGGTTGGAATGCAGTTAGTTGATTATATGGAGGACTTTAAAACCGAGGAAGCAGTAATCCACAAAATGGAGCTGAGCCTGCAGCAGAAGAGTTTGTATCAGACATAAACGCAATAGTAATAAATCATACTAGTTTCATCCTGGAGAATTACTGTTACGTGCTGTTTCTCGTAACAAGTACCCTTAACAACTACAGCTAAACAGTCTCTACCTTTTATTATTTCCCAAGTGTTCAGTGATAACAAGCCAGATCTGATTAATCCTCCTTCCTTCTGGGAGTCATGGGCACCAAACACAAACTAGTCCAAGCAAGGGCTCTCTGGCCCATTTGACAAAAAAACTGCTGCCAAATCACACTGACAGAGATGGAAGCTGATAAATCTTTAACCAGTCTCTTACACCCTGGGTTTACATTTTCTTCTTTTTTTTTTCTTACCTAGTAGCAATTAGAACATATACCTTGAGAAAGTGAAATATTACAAGGAGAGATTGCTATTAAGAATTAATGTTTTTATTTCTGTTAAATGATAAAATTCAGAAGCAAAGCTTCAACCCTTACAGCACAATAGTCAGAAGGCCAACAATCAGCTAACAGAAAGGACACATTTTTCATAAATATACCTCCCCCTGGCTCTGCCTTTCTTCCTGTGTGCTCAGCTGTAGCAATTAGGAGAATAATCTATAGGAAGCCTACCCCAAAAGCCCCTCTCAGCTTTCTCCAGCTGTTTCCTTCTTTTTGTTGCCAGCAAACTCAAGCTCTGAAGAGATGATTCACCTCAGCAGGACTCCAAACTCTACATCTGCTCTGGGGGCATAATCTTTGCTGGATACATGGAAATGGTCTTTAAACTAATGGAGTCAGTAGACTAAGCAAAAATTTCTCTTCTCTGAATCTACGTTCTAATGTTTTATTTTCAATTCTATTTCTAGCTGAGTATTTTCAAGATTATCATCTTTCTTTAATCGTCATAATGCTGCTTTGCAACACACATTGCTCTTCTAAAAGTACCTTACTGCACTCTATAAATGCAAATCTGCACCATCTTTTTAAAGACAAAGAAACTATACACAGTGACCCATCCAGCAACACAGAGAAAATCCCTGGAAGAAGTGGAATTGGCATCCAGTTACCATAACTCTCCCAAACCACAACATAATGCTGCCCCATAAACAACACTGTATTATTGAGTATTACAAAAAATATGTTTTGAAAATGGATTTGAGCTTTCCATTCTTCAAGGAAATGGAGTGTTCTCCCCTATTCCAGCAAGTGATTGGGAAAAAAGTTGTATGCCTGTAATTCATGTGACGTATGGCTGCAGCATGCTCCTTAGCGCAGGGAGAAACCCACACCACCACTGAGAGGGAGGAAGAGGGGAGAAGGACGCAATGGGTTGACAAGGAAAGCTCTGAAGCAGTGGAGCTAATCTGGTCAAGCACATTGAAAATCACATACTTTTTTGTGGGTGGTAGATACAGGAAGAGATGGAAGGAAAGTGATACGGACAAGACCAAAGAATCGCAGATTACACAGCCCTACCCTTTTTGCGCCTCCATGTAAGAAACACATTATTACAGGTCGAGGAAAGAAAAGGTAAATGATTTTTCCCTATGCATGCAGAAGGAATTCAGATACTTGACTCCCAGGACATGTGCATAAGAGTTGCTGCTAATCAGTATTATATTGAGAAAAAACGCACTGTTGCTTATCACTCAGGACAACGTACAGAGTAGCTCCTCAGTTATAACTCTGAAGGAAGCTCACACTGATGTTTGTATTTGATAAATAAAGTTTTCCCCTCTCAAGAGAGAACACATAATTTTTCTGAAGCACAGAGAAGCTGGAAAGAGAAATGCTCACCTCCATCCTAATTTCTTTCCTCCGACTGAACTGAGAAAGACTGCACGGGAGGTCGAAAATACATGACTTTCTTCATGTTATAGAAAAGAACTAGTAAACTAGAGTCAACTAACACAAAAAGAATAGGTTTTGGAAAGTAGCTAGTGGGCATCTGCCTATGAGAAAAATCACAGAAAATTTCATGGGTATCTAAATGCTGTTTAAATGGAGCCTCAATTTCTTTCTTCATAAATACAAGCCACAGAAGAATGTTCAAGAATAACTCTTCTTGAGAAAGAGATTTCTTAGCCAGAAACTAGTCTGGGATCCATTTAGTCCAATTCTTTCATTACCACACAGAATTTGTCAGGTACAATATCGGGTTCTGAAGAACAAGGCCACAAAAAGGCACTAAAAATAATCCGGAGATCAGGAGAAAACACCAAGTGAATAGCGTACCCAAAGCAAGGAGAGGCTGTAGACAAGGCCACTCTTCCAAATTAAAGTAGCTTCCCCACTATTAGGGCTACACATGCATGTAAAAACAGCTCAAACTTGGGAAGTCTGCTGGAAAAGCAGAATGTTATCCACTAAAAGATCTCGATGTAGAATTTGAAGGAAAAACAAGTCATACAGAAGCACAAATACACATGAATCAACACTAATCTTCACAGAAAGGAAACAGAGCTAGAGATAAAATATTCAGATTTATGTGCTTTTCTGCAAACTTACACATTTCATTAACGCAAAGAATAATAATAGTTCTCTTCCCTTACTGGTCTTTAGTGAGTTCAACATCACAGATCACAAGAAACGCCACGTATTTACAATATCTAATACAGAAGAAAACAAGTCATAATTTTCACCACCCAACGGCTTCCTGGCTTATCAGAAACTTCTCTCACAGATGCTGAGCAGCCCCTTTTCCACTCTCCGGAGACCCAAAATTCTCTCTTGAACTACTGGGATTGCGAATTGTCACTACCTCCACACTCATTACACAGTCACCATCTGCCAGTAACTAATAAAAACAACAGCTCCATCATGCTCCTAAGATAACTAATCTCATCACCTTTTTAGAATCATTAACAATGAAGAACAGCAACCTTAATAATACCTCCCTTGGTATTTGGAGTGCTAAGAATATATTATCATAAATAAAATTCATTTTTATTGTACATTCCACAACATGAGTTTCCATATAAGACACAGAAAAACTGACGACTAGGAAACAGAGACTGAAAAAAAAAAAACATTCAGTCATATATTATGCTTTGCCTCCCCTGGTAGGAAAGGACGAAACATGGTCCAAAGCTGAGGCTGGAGCTTAGCTGTGGACTGGCCTCACTAAAATAATTTCACAAACATAGAACAGGATCCCGTAACCCCCAAGAACATCATTACAAGGACTCTGGAGATTATGTATTTTAGCTTCTGAAACATAACAATAAGACCTACCCAGCATCACAGCATAAAACATGATTCTCTCAATAATGAATTTGCTGACTCCCACTCAGGTAGACTCTGTTACCCACAAAGAGCTCAACAATCTGTTGTTTGAACCGCTTCCAGCATCTACTTTTGTGCTTGTCATAAAAACATTGAAGTAAACAGTCAGCTAAAATCAAACGCATCAAAACATCCTCCACAGGATCTGCTGAGAGGCCAGCTGGGCCCCAGCACGCATGTTCACCCTCCACACCACTTCAACAGCTACTCAAGCTCTACTCAGGTTTGGAAGATTAAACTTGCTACAACCTCCAATTAAAAAGACGAAAAATTTATTTTTCCTTAAAAGAAGAGACTTTTGAACTCAAACAGTGACATAACAGCAATGGATCACAATGAAAAAGAGACCTTCAATCCCAAAGGGCCACCTTTACATGAACAGTCACCCACATTCTGCTGCAATGAAACCACCACGGCTCCAATCACGTAGCGCAGCTTGTGGCATCAAAGGCAAGCAGAGGAAAAAAGTTTCAAAAAATTCCACATTCTGTACTGATGATATAACCTTTTTTCTACAAATCTCACCTCTGTTATGGTCTCTGAACATCAAGGCTATCTTCTAGTAAGATCAATTGATATAACTGGGGGGAAATAAAAACCCCGTCTAAACTTTGAAGTACCCAAACCCTGAAGAAACACCTAAAGCTGGACCTATATGCCCAAAAGCTGCTTGGTTAGTCTTACCCTTGCTGACAGAATTACCTAAAAATAGTTTTTATATAGTCCTCACCAAACTTTGGCTTTCACTTAGTTCACTGTCAGGATTTGAGGCACTGCTTGCAACACAGAATAAAAGAAAGTCCAAGCAAGTGACATATTCAAGTTGGCAGCACCCTATTAGAGGGCCCTGCATTAGCTATCAGTTATTCTTCTCCCTCTGTAGCCAGTAAAAGATGTGAAACTCTCTTTGGCAAATGTACTCCTTGGTACCATGATGTCCTCATTTACTTGTCTGCGCTGTATATTACTGTTCATATCACAAAGTTTAATTAGTGCCTTGCAACTAAAACGTGGTCTTTTGACTAATTTGTATTAGCAGGAGAGATGGATGGGAATGCTTCATTGACAGCTTAAAAACATTAGCTATGTTTCCTAATGCTACATTTGTATCTTGCTTCAGATCAGCTACATTTGTATCTTGCT
Organism: Dromas ardeola; assembly: GCA_013398915.1. NCBI lineage: Eukaryota > Metazoa > Chordata > Aves > Charadriiformes > Dromadidae > Dromas > Dromas ardeola. The sequence goes on from VYZM01018431.1 coordinate 2,063,738, forward strand.
TCAGATCGGCCATTTCAGAGAAGTATCACTTCACTGTAAAACTCCTGTTGTCTTCCATACTCAACGTTTTTTGGTCACATCTAAAAAGCTAGGGTCCAAATTATAAACCAACTGATAGAAATGTGATTCTTATAAAATATTTTAAATGAACCAAATATTGCTAAAAGCAAACAACCACAGCAGTTTCCATGCACATGCTGAAATGAGTTCTCTCCTTTATTGCCCGAAGTACCGCGGTGGCCCATTGCTGCTCTGCAGGCCAGGCATCTGCTGGCTCTCTGCAGTCTCTCCTAACGTGAACTCGCTTTCCAGCTCTCCTGCAAATTCCTACCCGAGCAAACAACAGTTCCAGTTTTCCCAAGGTCTCTGTCTCCTACCCATCCTTCAGGCCCTGACAGTGCTCAGCCTTTCCAGGAAAGCTCAGGAAAAGCTGCCCGCAGTGAGAGCCTGTTCCAACACCTGTCTCCGGTGCTCTGTGTTCCACCTGCTGCAATGAGAGCAGCAGCACCATCCTGCAGTCAGAGCATACAGATTTTTCACTGTGTCTTTGACATCTCAGTGTGTCTCATCTAACTGGAGCCGCAGAAATGAGACATCTACCTTTTCGGGAAGGCTGCCAATGTAAACCAAGCTGAGACTGCTGAGCCTGTAGACTGAAGACCTACTCCACATTTAAGATAAAATCCAGTCCTCTTGCACACGTTCAGCGGGGCCTTAGTTCTCTGGCACTCCCTGCAAAGGGCAACAGCAGCACACACAACTCCACCCCCAGGGCAGGTCTTGTGTCTCCTCACACAGCAAATGTTTGTCCTTTATGACAACAAGCAGAATTTGAATTCTGATCTATAAACCCCTTAATTTTTACTTAGTGAAAAACCTAAGGCAGATGGAAAGCAGCAAGGAAGGTTAGAGAAAACTCATTATTACAGAACATGAATTATTACCCACAAGTCTCTCAGGTCACCTTTGCTATGCTGTGAAACACACATACTCTAAGCACAAGGCATATTAAAATACAGACTATCTGACAGAATGGGGCTATTTTTACCTAGGCTGAACAATATCCAGGCATCTTTCTCAAGCAATTAAATCAAACTCATACTAAAAAGCACATTAGGAAGAAACTTAAACCAAGCAAAGTATCTCAGAGACCAGTTTTTGCCCATATCCCCACCTTTCTGTTGTTTCTACTGCTAAACATGGTAAAAATTAAAATGCTAAGAGCCACCAAGCAGCCACCAAAATGCTATACAAAGGAAGTGAAACTACCCAAACTTCATAAAACACACAAATCTTACCACAAGATCGCAGCTGGCATCTCAGTGTGCGATCTTCCATCACATCAGTTATTTAGACCATGTCTATACTGTGTCGAATTTAAACCAGATGCCTGGGCTACTCCTGATCTGAGAGCTGAAGCTGGCCCAGATGCAGGCAGCCAGCCTGCCCTTAGCTCACTGTTACCATGGCCGCGCTGCAGCAGGACCTGTGCTGGCCAGCCGAAAGCCAGCTCATCTATGTCCCCATCGGTGGCAAATCCACGTAACACGGGCACCCTCTTAAAGAAAAGGTGGTGCTTGCTGCCTTTGTGTGCTACACTCATTCCTGGCAAAAGAAACTGGGAAAAACAGAATTTTCTCAGACACTCCCAGCAGCCGTTTACGAAAAATATCAACTGTGCTGCATGCTACCTGGCATCTTTGTGTAGACAACCACCAATGCTTGAAAAAGTTAACAACTCATCACATACTACACAACTAATGAATAAATTCTGTCCTTTGTCAAGAGTGTAAATGGCAAAAGAGGGAACGGTCACTGATATCCCAAACTCTCTCCTTCAGCAAGATGAAGAACTGCTGTTCTTAAAAAAGACATTGCCTGGAATATGTTGAAACCAATATTACATGATCTTTGCCTTCTGCAATGAACCAGATATGAATACAAAAAGCAAGAACAAATATGTGTTTTCAGCCTGCCCATTATCAGGTATCAGCAGACTGATAAGCACTGCACACACAAGAACTGCAGTGATAAAATTGTATAGACAAGTTGTCTGGTTATGACAGCGTTCCCTGGAATAGCAATATATTCACAGCCTGCGTTGACAGCATTTTAGTCAAGATTCCTTCTGTGAATCTCTGCTGGCCAATGAATGACACTGATTTCTGAAGGCACAATGCTTAGCTTTTGGCTTGCATTGCCAATTCCCCACCAACTGCACCGGATTCCCCTGACCACACACACAGCACAGCCTTCCGAAGCAGCAGCTCCTGCCGACAGATGCTCCAGGAGCCCTCCTCACGTTGCAGATACCCAGGCACCTGAGCAGGACACTGCTGCCATAACAACAGCACACACAGCCCGCGGGGATCACAGCCATGGGATAAAGCAGGGTGAGGCAGCAGCAGGCTGCAACCAGTTGGCCAGAGCCGCAGTCCCTGGCCTTGCGTGGATGCTCATCACACCAGGACCTCAGTGCTCACCTTGATTTCACTGCAGCTCTGATCATAAAGCACATACCCAATCTAATCGTAGAGAAATCTGGCTGGACAGCATCTCATCAGTGAAAAGATTGTCTGCTGTCATACCCAGGTGATATTACTTTCCGTGGGTCAGTACAGAAGGGGAGGAACTGTTGGCTTTGGGGGCTTCGCTTTTACCCCTCAGACTATGCAATCTCAAATGGCCACAGACTGTGATGTGGGACACAGATGTCTGTTAAAACACAAATAAATCTACTTGTTAAAATTTTAGCTCTCCATAAGGGAGGTCAGAAAGGCTGTTGAGAGCCCTCCTGACACCTTATTTCATGCGGTTCTCTTTAGTATGTAAATAAATCTCAGAAGTAAATATACCCAGAGCACCATCATGCAGGACACTGTTGCCTCTCAATTTCTGTAAACAACAGCCTTTCTGAAATCAACTCACTAATTTTTAATTATTTTTTTTTATTAAATAAGGCTTCAAGCGTATCAGATTTAAACACCAAGTTACAGTCTTTCGCCTTCCCTTATTTTATGTACGTAAACTGTCTTCCCTTTCACACACACTACTGAAAAGTGTTCTCACCTCCATCTCTCGTGTGCATCTTCTTACCCCTGGGCATGCTTTTAATGGCATTACCAACTGGTTTGTAATTAACTTTCATTCTGGTTTAGTTATTGACCATTTCCCAGGACAGATTATGCAAATCCAACCATTTCACCCATAGCAAGGTTTTAGCCAGAGGTAAAACATGATACCTAGTAACAGTATTTTTTTTTTACCCTTCTGGGAGAGTAAGTAACCATGGATGCACAAGAAACAATGTCTGCAGATAAAAAGGATGCCTCCAGACAATAATGTTTGTCAGAAAAGATATGCACATTTCTTTGAACTGATATATTTATATCCTACTAATTATTTGAGAAAAATCTCAGAGACCTTATCACAAAGAAAGTCAATGCTACGGTTATATTTTTCCCCCCTCAAGTCTACGTTTCTTTTTAAAGTATCCCTCAAACTTTAAAATTTGCTTTGGAGAGTTTTCTTTTCAGTCGTTTTAGTAACTTACACCTATGCAAACACCTCTAGACCAGAATATACCTGTAAAACTTGTCAGGAAACATCTTGAGAATTTAAGTCCATTAAAATTTTTTACAAACAGCTTAGGTCACATTCTGAAAGACCTGACTTTACTGTTAAATACTCACACTCTTGTTCTTACTCTGCTTTTCCATGAAAAGCACGGGACATTGCTGTTACTGCTACACAAACACCACACAATACAACTGACAGCTTCAATAAGTTGTACAAGTAGGAAGCAAACAACAGTAGGTCACCTTAGGGTCTTTTTTTCCTTTATAGCCACTGGAATGGCAATTTAGAGAATGTTCTGCTCAGCAGGTTTTCAGCTTCTGATTTTCCTTCTACTCTTAAAGGCAAATATCAGAGGAAGGACTGTGTCACAGGCTTTGAAGCAACACTACACACGGACTGGAGGAACAGCAAAGATAGAGGTCATCTCCCCTCCCAATGTAAAAGAAGAGTAAAATATTTAGCACTCACCTGCAGACCCCACCGTTTTGCTCCATTTAAGTCACCTTCACCAGTCCCAGCTTTACAGAGATGGGTGTTTGCTCCGGGATACCGCAGCTTACAGCGCACCCCACGCAGAACCCCCGAAGGGCGAGGGGATGTTAGATGGGAGCTTGTGTTGGAGGAGGAACCAAACGCTGGTAGTGCTTCCCAGCCTTTCCCGTGGCTGCATGGCCTCCTGTCGCTTGGAATTACCACGGCACTGCACCAAAACTACCTTCGCTTCAGAGATCTAACAGACCATTAGAGATTACAGGTGCCATACCATTTAAAGCAGTTTTTAAGTTTCTTAGTGAGATCTCTCTCATCCTCTTTCAGAAGACAAACTGATAGAAGTTAATTGGACTGAAGGCTACATGAAACATGCCAAGTAGCCTGAGCAGGCTGAACTGAGACACAACTGTAGAAAAATGAGCTTTTTCTTAGAAAGTACAGGAAGCTTACAGCATTCAGTACTGATGCACACAGATCTCACACAATAATCACTGACACCACAGAAAAACGATCGCACATACAAAAGTATCCCTTATTATAAGGATTAAAAAAATGCGAAACTACAACTGCTTCTCCACCATTAGGGCAAAGTTTACTAAAAGAATTTCAGTCTGCAGATTGTGTCATAGGAAATGTCATTATGTTCTACTACACCAATGGGAGTTGACATATTTCAAAAATAATATGCTTAAAATCATTTTACTCTACCAAACATGCAGAGTAAGCAGAAATTCAGGATGTCTTCATGGAGGAGTAGATCCATCACACACAGAGCAATTCCTTTTTTAAAGCCCAGTGTCTCAGTAGTTCAATTTCTATTTTGTTTAAAAGTTTAAAAGTACTCATTATACTACTGAGCGCTAGTCTACAAAATCTCAAATGTGTAACTAAGAACTTATACAATATGTAGAGGTGGGGAAAAAGGATGGCCCAGCTTATCAAATTTCCTCAAGCTGCCAAAATCAAATCAGTGTGTACAAGTAGTGTATATTGAAACACTAATTTGTGAACCTCAGAGATTGTGTCAGGTTCCTGAATTCAGTTACTTTTCAGAAAAGAAATTTGGAAATGGCAGTGGCAAAGTGCATAATGGCAAAGCTAACATTAGAATAAAACAAAACACCAAAGAGATTCTAACACAATCCCAACATTTCAAATCATTCCCTCAGTCCATTGAATACCATAATACCTTCTATACTACTTTATTATTTCACCCAAAATGAAACAAAACCATTAAGACATGGTAAGTCAATCATATATAAGCTTATCTCATACAAAAATATTTTCATTTCTGTAATCAAACAGCCACCAACCTGATGTCCCCTAGTGGCAGATCCTCAGCTGGTGTCAACTGTCACAATTCTCTTGACCTCAATGAAAGTAGGAATATTTGTATCACCTAAGATCCATTTCGCACTAGTTTTATAGAGGCAAATCACAAACAACCATTTAAACTAGTCCAATAACTATTTTGTCATTTCTAAAGCATCTGACTGCCTGGTACAAAAATAGGAATATATATATTTTATGAAATATGGCTCTTTTCACCCTTGTATACAACACATATGCAGACATTGTAAAGACAGCAAAAGCTGGTACAACAGCTTGATTGCAAAGGGACAGGTTCTACCATTTCCCCTGAGGAGTCTCAAACTGTGACCCCAGGATTAAAGGCAAACACAATCACTTGTCTCTTCTGAAAATTTAGCTACAATACATTAGGTATCCAGAGATTCAATTCACAGCTTTTAAGGCCAAAAACTGCCATTGCTTATATATTCTGGCCTCCCCC